>JAQFVV010013261.1:170000-180820 GCA_028023455.1 Epiperipatus broadwayi
AGTTGAGGCAGGTTTGAAAGTAACCGAAAGTACTTCTGCGGATTTAAAGATTGTTTGAATTGTTTATAAACCGTTTAAAAATATTATTTCAATTATAATTATATATATATATATATATATATGCGTTAATAATCATTGCGTTATAATTTGTCATCTTTACTTTTATATAAACTTTAAAAACATCTATAATCAGCAGTTAGTCATTTAATATTAGCCATTCAATGCTACCTAGTCAGTCATAAACAGAGATAAAAGTTTTCACGATCGCATATAATCATATATTTAAACAGATACATTAAAGAATAATGCGCTCTTTAAACCCGAGAACACAAGTGTAAATGCATGGATAATAAGTCTATGGTTTGACTTCTATCTTTTAGCAATTAAAATTAAGATAAAAAACAATATAAACCATCACTACTTATTTGATCACTAATAATGTCATTAAATAAAATCATAAGCATTTTATTTTTTTGAAATTTAGTTTATGATTGCAAAAGTTATTACAATTTTTTTTTGTAGTTAATTTGTATTTTTTTAGCAAGTAAATAATATTGTTTTGACTGCATAGGTTTAATAACTAATATGCTATATTTAAACATAATAATCATTCAAATACACATATAGATATATTTGTTTGTCTATATATTTTTATAAGTATATATTTATGTGTGTGCGGAAAATTGACAATAGATAATGATTCTAACTTTGAGCACGACATTTGACAATAAATGTATTTCCTTTCATTGTTTACTTTTCTTTTTGGGTAAAATCAAACAATGATGTTAAATTTTATACATTTTACTTAAAATTAAGAGTTAATTGTTATATTTTTTATGTCACAAGATTTTATAAATTTTGCAAACAATATATTGAAACTTATTATTATCTACATATATTTTAAAACTGCATAGGCACTTAACAATTTTTATTCTCATAGTAAAATTAAACAGGTCTAATTAGGAAAAAAAAATTTCATGTATGCATACATACGGAAAAAAAGGCAAAAAAATTATGTGTACAGTGTGCATTTAATTAATATATATACTCTGAATATACACAAATAAATATAATAATTACTAATGTGGCATCGAAAATATAATCTGAGTAAAAAACATTTTGTCAATATTTTTTTTTTTTAAAAAAAGGTACGTTTTCAAAGAAATAATTATTAAGAGAAAGAAACGCAAGAAACCACTCAATATTCGAAAATGGTATTTAAAATATAAAAATTAAATAAAATCTAGAAGTATGACAGTAACAAGAAAATCTTATACTCCAGAATAATCACCTGTAAGTAATGAAGTAATATAATTGTTTCGCTCAATAAATACTAAACAATTAATGTAGTTACCAGACCTTATATTGATTTAAAAGCAGTTAATGATAATAATCAGAACCAATGTTTTTTTTTTTAATATCATCTTTCCAATTACTTAGCTATTTTATTTCAAAATAGATTTATAAAATTAATTTGGTTCTCTTTAATAAAATTTTAATCATCACCTTTCAGTACATTTTAAAATAGTTTTCTGAACATATTTAAAATGTTTAGATTATTTTTCTTGAACAGTTATAATTCTGTTGTTAATATAATCATAAAACAATAATTCTGACATGTTACTTCCGAAATTTTAATCTGTATATATAAGCAAAGGTGCACTGCTTTACCTTGAAAACGATAAATGTAGTATTTACAGAAAAAACATGATTACAATTTTTTTTAATGTTAACTGATAATTTTACTGTCAATTAAATTAATTTGCAGCCTAACTTTTAATCATAAATAAAAAAAAAAACTAAAAAATTTGTCAATGCGTGTATTCACATGATGTTTATGCATGAAACTTTTTTAATAAATATTTTTATGTTTAAACTATACATTTATTTATAAAAAAGAAATATAGTTCTTAACATACTTTATACAATTGCATAGTAAACGTTTATGAATTAGATCCTATTTCGTGAGTCAATACTTGGAAGAACTGATAATAACAGTAATGATAAATGTTACAGTCATCTCATTATGGCAAGAAATTTACAATCTTATTTCTATTGTCAAGTCCTTTCTTCAAAAAATCGACTTTGCATTTAATATTATTTTAGAATATAGACTATCTTCAGATAAATTATAAACACAAGAACTTTAAATATAATATATTTTTTATTATATTAAATTATTTCAATAACCACTGGCTTGTTGTTACATTTTTCAATAGGATTAAAGAAGCTATTTCAGTTACAATATTTTGTGTATTAAAATAATTATAAAAAGTTTATTAAAAATCCTAAATTTTTTATAATATCTACTTTAGAACATAAATGGTACATTAATTTAAAAACTATCTTTTTATGAAGAACTAGACAGTGGCTTCTAAGATATGACAACCAGCTCTGCTTCGATATTAACATACTCTAAAAACAGAGTGAGGTTTCTGCAGTAGTAGAACGACTAACTCTAGAATTCTAGACCAATGGATTGCGTCTAAACTCTGCCATTTTTACCCATGTAATCTCATGTTAATTCCTGGGTATTTTCTTGTCACTTGTATAAAAGTGTTTTATTCAATAGTTTTAATACTAAATAAATCCGAAAATTATTTAAATAATAAGATAGTAATAATATCATATATTCTTTGCAATTAATTTATTTTTAGTATCTAAAATATTATATTAAAAAGTTTAACTACTTTCATTAAAACCTTAGTTCAAATGAACAAATTTTAACGTGATTTTAAAATTACAACATTTAAAATTAGAAATAAAAATAGCAATTTAATATAGCAATGTTTTTAAGAAACTGACTAATTTTATACGATTAGTATGGTATTCATTATTACTTATTTTGAACATTTCAGTAACACTGTGCTATAATGTGTCTTGAAATAGAATTATAAAAAAATTTAATTGTTAAAATTGTTGAGTAATGTTAATCACATTATCTTCTATAAAAAGATTCTATATGGACTAAATTAACTTTGCAATGGATTATTTAAGATATATTATATTATTAGTGATTAAATATTAAAGATTAGTTACTTTCCTCATACTCTATACTAATCTACTGCTAACTTCAGTAATCAACTGACTCCAGATTATATAGACTCATTAGAAAGTGTTCTTGAAAACATAAGGGTGAATTTGCAAAGAATATGTAATATTGTTGTTAGTATAGCCATTAAATCACATTTAATAATTACGCTATATTTCTATTTTATTTATTATTAATTAAACTAAAAACACAACAAATTTTAAATGAAATTATTCATAAATACCAAGTTATATTTATGTTTTTTATTATTATTAATAAAAAAACGTCCAAAGAATATACCATTTATTATACTTCAAGTTAAGAAAAATCAATACTTTTGCTTTTGCAAACTTAGTTTTTATTTAGAATTACAATTTTATTTTTATTTACAAATGTCACGATTATAAAATAAAATGTAAAAATATGGCATAGAACGTCACAACCATGCTAAGAATAGAAAGAAGCCAAAGAATAAAACAACCTTGAAAAAGCTTAATTAAGTAATGATTTCTAAAAAATAATGTAGAAAACTTTCCTCATCAACATATTAATTTTTAATTGGGGAACATTTGACAACTTTTCCATAGTTATATTTTTTAGCTATCAATAACTAAATAACAATGTCTAATTATTTTTGAATGTTTAACTAGAACACTGAAAAATTCAAATTAAGGTGTATATATTCAGGAGTAAAATTATTTTTTTATAAATCTATGATATTATAATCTAAAGAAATGTTGTAGAAAAGAGAGAATCAGCTACAGAATAACAATTCTAAAGAAACTAAAATCAAAAAGTAAACAAAATGGCATCAAATTTAATTAAGTTTATAATTTTGAAAACAAACAAACAAACAAACAAAACATATAGATCGTTTTGCATACTTAAAATACACAACTATTTATAGGAATTTAAATACAAAATAAAATAAATATTTGTAATTGGCATTTATTTAAAAAGAAACTAAGATTACTCTATAATTTTGGCAAAAAATATAAACATGCTAACAACGTTTAATGAAATAGACAGCAAAAATGTTTAAAGAAAAAAGTTAGCTATAAAAAAGTTTGATTAAACTTTTTGTAAAAAGTGTTTTAATTACCATGTGGTCCATCAATTCTATATTGACTATTTGCAGCAGGGACTGCAATAATCTCTATATAATTCTAATCTAAATCAATATTCTAAGCATAAGTAGTCAATTAAAATCCTCTGTTATGTCAAATACATCCCAAGAATAATTTTTGTAAATTGGCGTTAGGAGAGCAATGAAATTCACATATTAATTCCAGTAACCACCTTTTTAATGTTCTATTCAAGCTAATGATTTGAAATAATGCACTGGATCGGCAATTGTAGATTTTAACGTTTTCGCCTGATATCTCCAATCGCTTTTGATCTTTAAACACACACACACACAAAAAAAAAAACAACATATTAAAACAAAAACTTGTCATATTATTTTCTGAGTCAAAACATTAGAAAGTTAAAACTTAAAATCCTTAGCTTAATTACATTAATAGAAAAAATTCCTGGTCAATATGTCGAATCTAATGAACTTTTTTGATGAAGATTACTATTCAAAATCGAATCGTGAGATATAGTTTATAATAGAAACTGGTATTCGTTGAATACTGGCGATTAAATAATTATCTAGATTTGACTGATAAAGAGAGAATTACTTTTGTTAATTTAAATAAATTGATTTAAGAAATAGAAAATAAACAACAATAACTAATTAAGGTAGGCTTGGAAAATTAACTCAGAAGAAATAATTTTTTATTGTCGGCTTCTTCAAATGTCTTCAATGTTTTAGTGATTATTTTCATTAACTCAGAACTAAAAAACATGTGCCTTACGACTTTAAAAAAGTGGATTATACAAACTCAGAAAAAAAAAAACTTCTTTAATTTCAAATTTATAACGTTATACAGCAGTCAATATGTTAAAACAAATAAAATTCTTATAATTATTTTTTTATTGCATAGCCAAATACATATAATATTAATATCATTTATGTTCTTCATTATTTTTTAAAATACTTTTACAACCCTCTACAGTTTTGAAAGAAGATTGCTGATATAATCGAGTCAATAATGCGTTGTAAAAAGCATTGTAAAAAGTAATAAAAAATGATATTAATATTAAATAAAATTCTTTTAAAATAATAAATAAATACGTAAACAGACAACAAATGTAAAACATTTCCTATATTTTTTATTTAAAATATTCAGAGCTACATTGTCTTCCATTCATTATATAAAAATAAAAAGCTAAGTCTCATATTAACAAACAAAAGTAAAATATATGGTCTGTGGTTGAAGAACTTATATAAAAACAAATTTTAAACAATAAAAAATATTAGAATGAAATTGCATAAGAAACAATGCTTAAATGAATTTGGTTTTACTTAATATTGTCTTCATTACTATTTAAATATTATAAATTTAGAAGAAATATTTTTGTAAAATAATTAGATCTATTATCCGCCCCCCTCACAATATATTAAATAATGTACAAAGTCTAATAATATTAAAATAATTGCCCTAATGTAATAAAAACAACAAATTCTTTTAAGACAAATATATCTAAAAGATTTAATTTTTTTGCATTTCCATTGTTTCTCACATAGTCCCATAGCTTAAATCTATTTTGTCATTATTATGTTTTTACAATCATTTTTTTTTTTGAAAAAAATAATGTAAGTTGAAATCTTTTGATATGTTTAAGAAATATATTCCTATTTCCTTAAAAGATTATCTGATTAAGCTTTTCCTAAAACTTTCTAAGCCTATATATGGGAATAATATTTTTCTTACGAAATATTTTTGTTGACAAAAGTTTTAAGATAAAAGTTGTCAGTAAATCTTAAATATTAATTATACATTTTAATTCGTCTATTGTCTCAACAAAATTTTTGTGTTCTTTATATTTAACCATAATATCAGTTTTTCATTCCTGTTTTTACTTTGTCTAATAACCAATTATTTTAAAGCATTTTTAAATTTTAAACTTTAGGTGTGATGTCAACTGCATACTTAAAGTTTTTAAGTTTTTCTACTAATTCTGAATCCAAATTTGTTTTACCTAAACAATAATTATATTTTTACATATTCAGTATATAATTTGAATATATGGAATATAATTTTTTTACAACATCTTATAATTTATTTTTCAATGTAAAACCAGAGAACAATAATTCAGTTTATATTAATAAATATGTCTTTCCTCGAGCTTGCTACTTTAAAAAAACTATATTGCTTTTATAACAAACTAAATTTGATAAAATTTTTGAATTCAAAAAATGGAAAACAAAAATAATTAGGTCTTTTATTGATTTAAAACAAATAGATTATATTTTTTATAAAGGATCTTATATTTAATTCAAATTCAAAATCTACATATATTTAAATTATATACTGGTAAAACTAAAACCGTCACTTAATACAATGACATTGCAATTATATTTAATATATGATATGATCTGCATAGCAGAGAAAATAATTCACAAATTCACATTTGGGAGCTCAATTTTTTAAATATATAAATAAAATGCTTTATTTCCTCATAATTTGTGCATTTACGTGGAGCTGTAGCTTTTTTTTAAAATCGAAAACATCTCCTAACTTCAAAACATTTTTATTTTTTAGATTCATTTAAGAGAATTTTTTTTTTCAAGGTCTCATTATAAATAACTTTTTTTCAATAAATGTGACATCTCATGAAATGTTTAACAATTAAGATTTATAAATATTCTCATTGCAACATTCATTTTCATTAATAAAACAGAATATATATTTTAATTTTTATCAGCTTTTTATAAGATTTTTTAAATGCATTTTAAAGAGCAGATTTAAGCTCTAATAGTATTTAAAAACTTGAAAGAAATGTAAATTGCAAATTCATAAGAATGACAAAATTTAACTTATTATTCATAAATATAGGACTGCATAATATTAACTGGTTGTAATGTGGTTAGATACAATTATATAATACTAAACAAAATATTAGTTAAACTATACCATGTTTTGATGTGTGTATATATATATTCTAACCCAGTTTTTAGTTAGAAATTATGTATTTTAATTAGTTTATTTTACTTACACTTGTGACACTAATTTTTCTGGTTATTGTTAAAGCAACCAAAATAAAAGCAACATATCCATTAATTTTCCAATATGATCTAAAATACTTTTCATATAATACATTTGTACATTCAATTCTCTTAAGCTATGCCACGATTGTAATAATAACAATAATTGATCACTTATTAATTTAAAGAATAATTATAATAATATTAATCTCAGGGTTCTTTGTTTCATGTAAGGAAATGCTCGGCAGTATTGTGTTGTCGCATATGACTGGCATTCTGGTCGGCTATAGGAAACATTTATTTTACTTAAATTCAATGTGTCTTCATCTCTCATATCCACTGCTATATTATTTAAAGAGATGATAATTCTATTCAATAATGACGTATAATTTTGAATAACACAGCCTTTTTTTTTTTTAGAATCTTAGTCAGAATAATAAAAAGACAGGGTGCTTTTTGTGTCCTTCCATCATCCACGACAACACAATAGTATAACTAAGATTTATTACTTAGACAATTTAACTAAATGGGAATGGAATAATGTGCAACCAAAGTTAATGGTTTGGGAATAAATTCATTTTTTTTTTTTTTTTTTTTTTTTTTTTATACAAAGGTGAATGTTTAGTCTTAAGTTTTCAACTCCATAAATAATTATCATTAAACTAAAATATAATGACATATTCCGATCTGCTTAACTTTATTTATCTGGTATATTAAGTTTTTAAGAATTTGGAATGATTTCGGACTCAAGAAAAGGTTTTGCCAATATTGTGCAAACACTTATATTTAGCATATAAAAACAAAAAAATGAATCTACAACAAAATTTAACAAGACTATAATTTATTATTATCAAAAAAAATATATGAACATTTATTCAATAATCCCATAGTAATACAAAAATATAAAATATAACTGACATTAATCTGTATACTCTTTTGGTTATGGACTAGAGGTTACTACTTCTCCTGTATGCAATCGTATGGATTGACTAACTAAAAATACATTTCATTACCAATACATTGTTTATTAAATTTTGGTAACCTTGTAGAAGCTTTTATTCAAAATTATTGACCAACTATATATTTTTTTTAAAATGATTAATCCCATCATATGCAATACGCAAAATATTAAATTTATTTCTAATACATTTACTTTATCTATGGTCTTTAATGGGATAACCTATTCTAATTATAGGCCAGTTATCAGAAGTTACACTTACCATCTTACATTTAACCTAATGCTAACTTAAGTTCATACGTATAATTTTAAATATGAATATTATTTAATTACTAACCAGAATTAAATATTGCATTTGAATATTCCTTCAGTAAATAAGCGTTTTAAATTACGCAATTTTAATTACTTTCTCCATTGATTTACTTGTCAAATACTAGCAATATTTAGCAGCACAATACAGATATTGACCCTAGTTACTAACGCACTATTTATACTAAAGTGGATCTTGAGGAACTAACACCTCCAATATAACCTTTATCTTGCCCGAACTTTCAAAATTAAGCACAATAATCAACACCTTCCATGGTGGAGCTATCTTTATTTTCACATGAGGAATATGGAATAACCACGAAGGTCTGTAGAGTAATCTACTACATTAAAATATTTTGGTGGTTTCTTGCCTCTTACCTGGGCATACAACGAACACACACCAAATACAATCCTCTCCTGGGATTTAAACGAATGAAGCATACTAAATGCTAGATAAATTCTTGATCGTCCTATCTATGAGAATCGATCACTTGGGCTATAAACATACCCGAAGATTATATTTAAAATCTTCCTCTCATGGAAAACAAAGCTTTTGGGGAGATCATTTTTCATCCCACAAAATAAATACATTATAATTATTACCTATGCGAATATTAAGCATATACCAGTGCTATATCTGGGCAGGATAAGTAAATACACTGATTATAATAAACTTATGTTACCGTGTATACTTTGATCAACATCTGAAATCAATGGACATCATAGAATAAAAGTATAATAATTTTAATTTTAATAAAGGAACATTCAAAAATAGTTGGTAGCATACTATCTTAAACTAAATAAAGTGGATGTGTTATTTAAGAATAATTAGGAATAAATTCCTCAATTAATACAGTATAAATTCGTTTCAACTTTAACAAGAAATATTTTGTTATAGCATTTTTTTTTTAGTTACTTCTGATAATTTCAATATTTATTTTACCCTTAAATATCTAAATATTTTTTTTTCTTTTATGTATCTAACATACAAAATTTCTACCTACAATTGTATGTACTAATTAAAACATATTTTATAGATTTTTTTTTTCGTGTTAAATATCAACTTAACCTATAATAATTATATTAAAACATACCTTTGTTATTACAAGGCTATTAAATATCACTTGACCATACAGACTTTAATCTATGTGATATAAAAAAAATACATATCATTTATAACTTAGTTTTAAACAATCATTAATTAACAAGTGCATACTCTCTCATTAGAAAATGTTTTTCTGTTGAGCAATTGGTCCAGGTGAAGAGCTTTATCCAGTCGTATTTCATGAAGCAAGTTTAAAAACAATAAACGCATGGTATTATTTCCTTTAAATAAAAGTTTCTCTTATTTTGTGCGTTTAATAAATTAGGTAAAGAAACATATAGCAGAATTGAAGATTAATTCTTACTTGAATTAAACTACTACAATTTTGGGATCCATAAAAAAAAATAGACTTCTAATATAGACGAATATTTGACTATAGACGATAAACATACACATTTTTTTTTTATTGACGATACGTATACTTATTAGCTAGCTTACTTATGGACGAAAATGCGCAATTTTCCAAGAGATTATTATGATAATAACTGCAGTCAATTTACGTGTACATGAAGTTTTAATAATTCCAACTGATGTATAATATAATATATCATTTATTTTTATCATTAAGTCACTAAGATATTTGGTTTTGTTCATACTTTAGGAATTATAATTTTTTTTTTTTTTTAAAGGTAACTTCTCCGTAAGAATGCCCCTATATAACTTTTCCTATATTTACTCTGAGAAAGTTTATATATTTTTTTATATATATATATTTTTTAAATATACAGGTGCATGTAATTTAATCTTATTTATCATTATTATTATTTCCAGACAATTCTTGGTGAATAAAACATATTTTAACGTATGTTTCTTCCCATTACTTGTAAAGAGAGACAATATTGAGAAAGAGCGCGAAAATGTTTCTAGTTGATTTTCCTTGGTTTCAAAATATTTCTTTCAATTATTATTATTTTTTTTTCTATGCCAAGAAAATATCAATAAATGACATAAAGTTAATAAATAATTAATCTTTTCTTGGAAATCACTTCTTTTCCTTAATTTAGATATAATATAATTTTTTGTGACTCTTTTAGTTAATTCTGTCATTTTTAACTTTAGCGTGAGACAATAAATTTTTAAGTATAAAATGTCTTTAAATAGGTAGATGGCAAAGAAAATCAGGATATCTTATCAAAATATTTTAGCCACACATTATATTATTAAAATTTTACTTTGATTACATTTATTTCTGCAAAATAAAATGAAAAAATTGAGTTACCAAATTTCAGCACTGTTCCTTCCTTGAAAACTAAAAGCAGACTATATTTTTCCAAAAAAAAAAGATCTTGATTATGAAATTGGTTGTTTCATTTTGTTGTTGTTT
>JAQFVV010013262.1:0-180368 GCA_028023455.1 Epiperipatus broadwayi
CGGTCAAAACAGTATGCTCACTTAACAAGGTTCCAAATCCTAAGCAAAAGTACCTGGAATCCGATCATGCTCAGAGATACACAGGTCTGGAACAATCCTGAATTCTAACCTATTTGCCTATTCTTCGAATCTCTGACCCAATGAACAACAATTCTGATGACACAGTAAAATTATTTTAAATCCGTGCCCATAAGCAGAGCAGTGGAGCATAAGATCAGACTGATGATGATGATCGAGGTCGGAGTAGCCCAGGAATTACATTTATTATACTTATTTGTTAATGCTAAGCTCTTAGCCAACGAAAATAGTTCTAAATATTAACTATAAACTAATAATTCAAAACAAACCAGGATTTACATGAATATATTTATTTAATAAATGTAGAAAACGCATATATATGTTACAAAATTGTTTCACGCTTGGAGTGATCTTATTCATTTTGAAAACTTGGGATTTGTTCTATAACATCCCCATTACATCAATACTTGAATAAATACCATTTTATAAAATGTGTTATAAGTTGTGCGGGGTTAATATGTCAATTTACAAGTGTTTACAAATAAAATGTTGTGAATGTACAAACAATCTACAAGATCGGAACAGATTCGGATTACAGAAAGATACACAATAATTTAACATTAATCATTTTGACAAATAAATATAAATGTACGGTCTCAATCATTTATTTACAATCTTAAAATCATCACATATGTTTGATAGGCATTGTTTGGACATAGCGTCTCTAGACTAAGTATACATAAGGAACAAACAATGCGCAATATTTACGAGAATAAATTATACAAATTGATTTACGTCTCTGGGAATCGATAAAGCTTTTTAAAGAAAAGCAGTTTTTAGATCAACATACTGAACGTATTTTACGAAATGAATCTTTAACACATCATTGCGACTTTACTAAGATTAGACAAATGATCAAGTTAATGAGCAAAGTAACGGTACTAGCATACAATAACGAAAATAAGGCCTCATGGCGATTGTAAATATTTCATCATTTAAAAGAATACTTTGAAATGAACTTAGATTGGATATGTCCGCACCTTCTGGCAGAGCGATATCAAAGTAGAGGCTGAGAATGAGACCCCAGATCATTATGTACCGCCATCTGCAGCACATAATCCTCTTAAACTTTACATTCAACAGAGAGTAGCGTCTCTGGTTAGGAACGATTTTGAAAAGAAGGACGGGAGCTTCATGCTTTCGACGTCCCCAATAATAAAACGATCAAGAAATGGAAAGATAAAATATCAGAAAAGAAAATATATGCCAGCAGCGTTTCTATAATTTTATAATATCATTTAAAGTTTGAAAATGGTCTAACCTCTCACGCAATAATCTGTTTCCAATTCTGAGTCATTTATCTAATCATAATGAATAATAACGCTTCTATTTACAATATTATTAAACTAACCACATTTATATTTAAAGAATCGATTCCCAAATACGTATTAACTGGTGGAATTTGCCCTTCAGGCATGGATTAATTATAAGGAATGGATTAATTATAAGAAAGTTCACGATCTTTTTAAAATAGAAAATTAAAGCAAAATTCATCCACAGTAAAAGTTTTAAATTTACTTTAAGAGTAACAATTTAAAATGAAACCAAACTCCGTGAAAGCAATTTCTATTTAATATAGACAAAACTCTATTGATAAGTTTTAAATAAAGCCCACCCTTTTCCCAAGTAAAACAATTATTTCCCCCCTTACTCAGCGAATTTAGCGATTTTGGCACATTAAAGAAAATAAATTATATCTATACATTAAACAAAGTATATGAAATCTTAATGGAATCACACACATTTATATATAATTTAATTAAGCGTGAAAGGTAAGTTAAAATACATGATATTAATAAAAGATTACTGAGAGAGAGTTTAAAAGCAAAATTAACAGAAGCTTATAAAACAATATATAAATTAAGACATGACGGTTGAACTATAGATTACAAAAGTATTGACTTATAAAGGCAGTTCTATGTTAAAAGGTTACCTAAGAAAAAAAACAGCATGGCGGCGTCATTAGCAATCAGCAGTCGGAAGCAATCATGTTGTATGGTCGGCCAGATGGAACATGGCACTTGTAGGCAGACAGTTCTTCGAGAGAAGAAGAAAAAGGTGCTAGATTCCACTACTCAAAATTCATCACGCAGAACTTGCGTTGGCTTCTTAAAAGTAATTAACTCAACTGACTAAACTCCTCTGAACTTAACTACGAACTGAAGGTAAACTGAACTGACTTCCTTTGTTCTGTGGTCCCTTTTATAACATTTTAATACTGCCCAGAATGCAATCTCATCTACCAACCTTATCTCTGTAATCCCTTTAAAAAAAGCAACATTTAATTAGCAAAATATTTTCAGTTGATAAGGCCTGAAATACCATTTTTAACTATTTTGAAAGATTTGAAAACAACTGATAAACAATTTGTTTTTTGATTGTAATTAAGATTTATAAATTTTAATTATAGACAACGATTTGACCAAAGATAATTTCAGTATTTCAAGCCTTCCCCATTTTTTTCTTTGTTGTTACATTAAATGCACACAGATATAAAAATAATTACAAATGTATTTTCCAGCAATAAAATTATTGCTTTAGTCAAAATATATATACGCATCACTCAAACTACTGTTTCATTTTTACTAAACAAAGATTAATTTCACTAATCTTTAGAATGATTCAGCATACAGTGTGTGAGTGAATAGCATATATTTATAGCAGGGTCTAAATTGCGGACCCTAGGAGGTTAGTGTAGATGGTGACACATGAAGCATCGATGATGATTAGACATCGATTGGTTCATTCTTCCCCACTTAAAATGATAAACAAAAAAAAATCAATAAAAAAAAAAAACCTTAGTTGGAGTCTAATATAATATTGGTGAGAAAAACAACCTTAATAAATGAGCCTGAAAAATTTGCTTCTTGTTGACAAAAAAAAAAAACTGCCTTATATGACTCACGTTTCTAGTATGGAGAAGAATCTTTCATTTTGATATTTTACTGCAATTTTTTTTCTCTATTAACTGAAATATTTGGTATGAGGATTGGGTGGTGTGTAGGGTTTCAATTGTCGTGCATTATAGATGCCACTAAACCCATTTTCTCCTTCCAATAGAAAAGCATTTTCATGACATCTCTTCCGAACAAGATATTGTCCACTATACAAGGGAAAAAATTTTTTAAATTCTTTTTTTACTACACTGCTAGTCTTGGGGGATCTCAACCATACTTGATCCCCTTCCTGAAATTGGTGACATTGCATCCGTCCCCTCTTTATGCGATTTTCGGCTGCCTGGGCCAACCGTCTTCTAGCAGCTTCTTGGTCACGAATAGGGTCAATAACTATTTCATCTAATGGCACCAGGTTTGGAAATAAGTTGCGACATGGCTTCGCATAATGAAGGTGTTTGGGCGTAAAACCGGTAGACTCATTTATCGTCTGGTTTATACAGTTAACTATTTCTGGAGTTTTATTTACCCAATCCCGGTGGTTGGTTGATATGTAGGTGTGAAAGAGACGATTGAGTTCTCTCATGACTCTTTCGCATGGGTTAGATTGGGGATTCCTAATCGATGTCAACCGATGAGTGACTTGTTGCTTCAAAAGCCAGCCCTTCCATTCCCTAGAGGTGAAGGCTGAACCATGATCTGATAGAATAAAATTAGGTTTTCCCACCTCAGGGAATTGTTTATCTTGGAGGGTCCGAATCGTATTCCTTGAGTCTGCAGCCCGGACAGGATACGCTCGTACATATTTGGAAAAAACATCATAGGTCACGAGTAAATATTGGAAATTTCTAAATTTGGGCAATGGGCCGTAGTGGTCGATTGCAATTAACTCATTGGGCCTTGATGCAGTTATGGGTTTCATAGTTCCAGCGTAAGACTTGTTCGGAAACTTAATCCGGGCACACATTGCACATTTCCGTAACACTGTGAGGATCTGTGTGTACATACCTGGCCAGTAAAATTGACGTCTCAAGGCTTCCTCAGTTTTCCGTGGCCCATAATGTCCCAAGGTTTTGTGGACATGTTCGATCAGTTGCATCCTAATCTTATTTGGTGTCATGATTTTCCATGGGCTCTCCATGTCTTTGGTCTTACATTGGAGGATTCCATCTTTTAAATGGAATTGAGAGTATCGCCGTGCATTTCTTTTGTTTGTACACATTAGGTGATTGGTTCCCAGGTTGGAGATAATGTTAGCATATTGGTCATTTTGCCAATATCGTAGATTTGTCAAATTGGTTTCCATAGGGGTCTTCGTGGTTGTGGCCATGATTCTGAGGGTCTGGTCATTCAGCTGAGGATTTTGGATACTGGCAGGTACAGGATGGCGGCTTAGGATATCTGCCACAATGTTCTCACATCCTGGGCAGTAAGCCACTCTGTATTGAAACTGTTGGAGGGCCAGGCTCCACCGGATCAATCGATCATTTGTAAGGAAACTCTTATTCAAGAATTCCAAACATTTGTGATCGATTACTATGACCACCTCAGACCCCAGGAGAAATTGACGGAATTTCTGGCACGCCCAAACGATTGCTAGGGTTTCTTGTTCCGTGGTGGTATAGTGTACTTCGGCTCCCTTTAAGGAGCGGCTACAAAAATAGAGCACCTGATGCTTTCCTTCTTCATTAATTTGGAATAACACAGCCCCCAATCCCTGCTTGCTACTATCAGTCTGGACGTAAAAGGTCCTTGTAAAATCAGGATGACACAACATTACAGCTTGAAGAAAATTTTTTTTTATGTTCTCAAAATCCTTGTCATGGGCTTCGGTCCATTCCCATTTATGATCTTTCTTTAGTAACTCTATCAGCTTTCCTGTCTCATGAGCAAAATTTGGGTAAAACCGGTGATAGAAGTTACAAAGTCCCAAGAAAGATCGGACTTGTTTCCAAGTTTTTGGTTTGGGGAAGTGCTCGATGGCTTCTACTTTGTCAGGGTGGACTTTGACCCCGTCCTCAGTTACAACATGCCCAAGGAATGTAATTTCTTTTACCGCAAAGCGATTCTTTTCCAAGTTAATAGTTATGTTTTCTTGGGCACATTCATGGAAAAATTGTTCAAGGCATTTCAAATGTTCAGTGATGTTTTTTGATGCAATTACTATATCGTCCACATAGCAGACCATATTTTTCTGTACCTCTTTGGATAGGACTTGTTTTAAACATCGCATTAGACCTGCCCCACTATTAATGAGTCCAAAGGGAACTCGCTAAACATCGGAAGAGCACACGTACTGAAACGCGGTATACTTTCGGTCACGAGGATCTAGGGGCCATCTGCCAATAACTGGCGGTAAGGTCTAAGGTAGAAAAGATCATCTTCCCTGCCAACTGGACAAATACCTCCTGGACCGGTGGCGGGATGTCTCTCTCAGGGATGGTCATGCTGTTTAATTTTCGTGCATCCAAACATAGCCGCAAATCTCCATTTTTTTTTTCACCACAACTAACGGATTGTTATAGGGAGATGGGCTCCGCTCAATAATGTCCCATTCGATCATCTGTTGAATCTGCTTTTCCACCTCATCCCGGTATTGGAATGGGATGGGGTATGATTTGGATTGGGTATACGATTCCTCCTTCACTCGAATTCTATGAGTATACCCCTTTATTTTTCCAGGCGTCTGGGCAAACACCTGAGCATAATTTTCTAATATGCTTTGGATACTTCTTTTATCTTTGGACTCTGTAATAGCTGAGTCATGGACCCTTTTTTTCAATCAATGCGGAATCAACAGGCTGGATCAAGCAGCTCTGCTTCTCAGGTACGGCTTGGTGGGTCACTTTGAAATGTGTTGATTCATTGTCGAACAGGCATTTTCTTCCGAAATAATCGATATCTCCATGATTTTGGGTTAGAAAGTCGGAACCCAACACCATATCATAGATCAGTCCAGATACAATCAAGAAAGTATGGCCCATCAATCTCTCATTGATCTTCACCTCTAGCCAGATTTGACTGTTCTCGCTCATGATTCTTTTCCCATTAGCTAAGGTCAACTGGATGGGACGTGTTGGCAATTGCATGATTTCCCATTCTCTCTCTACACTTTTAATCCATGCCTTTGATACGATCGATGCTTGGCTTCCTGAATCCACTAGCGCTAATACCTTGGTGGATTCTATCATCACTTCAATAATAGGACACAAGCTTGTGGTTGTAACATTCTCCACGTTTTCTTTTTCCCATATTATGTTAGTCATCTGGCTACCATCTGGTTTAAACTGATTCCATTGTTTCTTTAAATATTCTGGGCATTCCTGTATGTCCCCTTCCCTTGTTCTGGGTTCAATGTTGGGGTTCCATCTGTTTCTGGATTACTAAATCCATAGTCTATTGAAACCAAAAACTCAGCCATTTCATTTATTTTGTTGATCCGGCTTATGATCATCATTTCCTGCATCTTCATCGGCATGTTCTGTCGTATGGTACGGATAATATGTGATTCTGACTATGTGATATCTGGTAGAGATCTGAGTCTTGCGGCTTGCTTTAAAAAGAATTGCGCATATGTTTCTTGGTGATTAGTTGGAAATTTTTCATTGGTTATAGTGCGCAAAATATACTCCTGTCTTTCTTCGCTCCAAAAAATCTTGCATAGTGCCCGGCAGTACTCTTCAAGATCTGTTGGTTTGTGTGTCAATGATCGCCACCAGTCTTTAGCGGTTGCTTCCAAATGCTGGCTCGCTATGGCCATTTGTTCTCTATTGCTCAGTGCATATAGTGAACACATCACCTTCAGATTTTCCATATGTTCCTGTGGACTCTCCTGTGGTTCACCACGGAAGATCTGGATCTGCATAAATGGTGCAGTGATGGGTAGTTCCTGATGCCTCATTTTGTTTACTAGAATTCCCTTCTACTTTTTTGAAAAACTCTTTAAGCATGAAATTTTGGTTGCTATACTTTCTGACTTCCTTTTTATATTTCTTCGTTAATTCACTTTTATTTTTCTTTTGAAAGATAGTCAATTTTAAATGTCTCTGTGAAATATATTTTAATATTTTGATTTAGACTTATTGTCACTTCTAATTATTTAAAAATTAAGGCTTGTTTCTTTCTTCTTTTATTTTATACAGGATATACACCTCTCTCTCCCTCCTCTCTTCAACTGTCTTCCTTTTGCCATTTTTTTTTGTTGCTGCCGACTGCTGCTGATAACAGGAAAAAAATATTTGATCATCACATGTATGTGTATGATCTGAATTCAAACTGCCTTGCTGCTTGACTTTTGGTTGTTTTTCTGCACCTATAATAGACTCTTACAAAAAAAAATTTAGTGATTTGTTTCTACAATATAATGTTCTGCTCATGATAATTATACATAGCAAAATAGTGGACAATAATTAAACTCTCTCTCAACCCCTAACATCCTGGTTTGAACTCATTTTGACATGTAGTTATTATATTACTGTTGGCACATTTATATGGCGCCAGCCAACAGGATATAACAAAAAAAACAATTCCAAATACATCTGGGCTACTCAACTAGTAAATATAACTAAGTATTTGTTACACATTATAAACTCTATTACATATATAATGTACAGAAAATACACTAAATATGACATATACCTTGTTATAATTTCAAGGTTTATCACTTACGGTTGAAGTACACGGGTTTTATTTATAAACATTTTCATTTTTGCATATATAACATAAGAAACATATTTTATATATTTGTAAAACCAGATACAGGAAAAAAAAATCACTTATGGGTGAAACACATGGGTATCGAAAATTTTTTCATTTTTAAGACAAGATTTTTACATTTGTGGCTGTAAACATAGAATACAATATTTTTCTATAGTTGCACAACCAGATACCACAAAAACCATTTACATTTATGGTTGCAACACATGGACATGGGTTTTCATACAAATTTTTCACATTTTATATATATAAAATCGGAAAACAAACTCGGGTAGGAAGGAAATATACATATCTATCATCAATGATCTCTTACAACCTTTTTTTAAAACATACAAATAAACAGAATTCAGTACTCAGGGTATGTGGGTGTTTATATCGAAGCCCCACTTGGGCAGCCAAGCCCGGAAAAAAAATCCACTGTACCGGTCAAAACAGTATGCTCACTTAACAAGGTTCCAAATCCTAAGCAAAAGTACCTCGAATCCGATCATGCTCGAGATACACAGGTCTGGAACAATCCTGAATTCTAACCTATTTGCCTATTCTTCGAATCTCTGACCCAATGAACAACAATTCTGATGACACAGTAAAATTATTTTAAATCCGTGCCCATAAGCAGAGCGGTAGAGCATAAGATCAGACTGATGATGATGATCGAGGTCGGAGTAGCCCAGGAATTACATTTATTATACTTATTTGTTAATGCTAAGCTCTTAGCCAACGAAAATAGTTCTAAATATTAACTATAAACTAATAATTCAAAACAAACCAGGATTTACATGAATATATATATTTAATAAATGTAGAAAATGCATATATATGTTACAAAATTGTTTCACGCTTGGAGTGATCTTATACATTTTGAAAACTTGGGATTTGTTCTATAACATCCCCATTACATCAATACTTGAACAAGTACCATTTTATAGAATGTGTTATAAGTTGTGTGGGGTTAATATGTTAATTTACAAGTGTTTAGAAATAAAATGTTGTGGATGTACAAACAATCTACAAGATCGGAACAGATTCGGATTACAGAAAGATACACGATAATTTAACATTAATCATTTTGACAAATAAATATAAATGTACGGTCTCAATCATTTATTTACAATCTTAAAATCATCACATATGTTTGATAGGCATTGTTTGGACATAGCGTCTCTAGACTAAGTATACATAAGGAACAAACAATGCGCAATATTTACGAGAATAAATTATACAAATTGATTTACGTCTCTGGGAATCGATAAAGCTTTTTAAAGAAAAGCAGTTTTTAGATCAACATACTGAACATATTTTACGAAATGAATCTTTATCTTTAACACATCATTGCGACTTTACTAAGATTAGACAAATGATCAAGTTAATGAGCAAAGTAACGGTACTAGCATACAATAACGAAAATAAGGCCTCATGGCGATTGTGGATATTTCATCATTTAAAAGAATACTTTGAAATGAACTTAGATTGGATATGTCCGCACCTTCTGGCGGAGCGATATCAAAGTAGAGGCTGAGAATGAGACCCCAGATCATTATGTACCGCCATCTGCAGCACATAATCCTCTTAAACTTTACATTCAACAGAGAGTAGCGTCTCTGGTTAGGAACGATTTTGAAAAGAAGGACGGGAGCTTCATGCTTTCGACGTCCCCAATAATAAAACGATCAAGAAATGGAAAGATAAAATATCAGAAAAGAAAATATATGCCAGCAGCGTTTCTATAATTTTATAATATCATTTAAAGTTTGAAAATGGTCTAACCTCTCGCGCAATAATCTGTTTCCAATTCTGAGTCATTTATCTAATCATAATGAATAATAACGCTTCTATTTACAATATTATTAAACTAACCACATTTATATTTAAAGAATCGATTCCCAAATACGTATTAACTGGTGGAATTTGCCCTTCAGGCACCAGCAAAAAGGAATGGATTAATTATAAGAAAGTTCACGATCTTTTTAAAATAGAAAATTAAAGCAAAATTCATCCACAGTAAAAGTTTTAAATTTACTTTAAGAGTAACGAATTTAAAATGAAACCAAACTCACGAGCAATTTCTATTTAATATAGACAAAACTCTATTGATAAGTTTTAAATAAAGCCCACCCTTTTCCCAAGTAAAACAATTATTTTCCCCCTTACTCACGAATTTAGCGATTTTGGCACATTAAAGAAAATAAATTATATCTATACATTAAACAAAGTATATGAAATCTTAATGGAATCACACACATTTATATATAATTTAATTAAGCATGAAAGGTAAGTTAAAATACATGATATTAATAAAAGATTACTGAGAGAGAGTTTAAAAGCAAAATTAACAGAAGCTTATAAAACAATATATAAATTAAGACATGACGGTTGAACTATAGATTACAAAAGTATTGACTTATAAAGGCAGTTCTATGTTAAAAGGTTACCTAAGAAAAAAAACAGCATGGCAGCGTCATTAGCAATCAGCAGTCGGAAGCAATCATGTTGTATGGTCGGCCAGATGGAACATGGCACTTGTAGGCAGACAGTTCTTCGAGAGAAGAAGAAAAAGGTGCTAGATTCCACTACTCAAAATTCATCGCGTAGAACTTGCGTTGGCTTCTTAAAAGTAATTAACTCAACTGACTAAACTCCTCTGAACTTAACTACGAACTGAAGGTAAACTGAACTGACTTCCTTTGTTCTGTGGTCCCTTTTATAACATTTTAATACTGCCCAGAATGCAATCTCATCTACCAACCTTATCTCTGCAATCCCTTTAAAAAAAGCAACATTTAATTAGCAAAATATTTTCAGTTGATAAGGCCTGAAATACCATTTTTAACTGTTTTGAAAGATTTGAAAACAACTGATAAACAATTTGTTTTTTTGATTGTAATTAAGATTTATAAATTTTAATTATAGACAACGATTTGACCAAAGATAATTTCAGTATTTCAAGCCGATCTCCCATTTTT
This sequence comes from Epiperipatus broadwayi, assembly GCA_028023455.1. Taxonomy (NCBI): domain Eukaryota; kingdom Metazoa; phylum Onychophora; class Udeonychophora; order Euonychophora; family Peripatidae; genus Epiperipatus; species Epiperipatus broadwayi. Next base: position 10,652 of record JAQFVV010013262.1, read on the forward strand.
TTCTTTGTTGTTACATTAAATGCACACAGATATAAAAATAATTACAAATGTATTTTCCAGCAATAAAATTATTGCTTTAGTCAAAATATATATACGCATCACTCAAACTACTGTTTCATTTTTACTAAACAAAGATTAATTTCACTAATCTTTAGAATGATTCGGCATACAGTGTGTGAATGAATAGCATATATTTATAGCAGGATATAAATTGCGGACCCCTAGGAGGTTAGTGTCAAGCCAATCAAATCACCAAAAGAAGAAAGAGAAATTTTTATACTAGTTACACCAAATAATATATTTTATACTAAAATATACGGTTACAATATATATATATGAGTTAAAAGTTGCATTATGGGATATCATACGACTTAATGCAAAAATAAAAAAATATATTGTGATTTATTATAGATCGTAATTTATTTTTGAGAAATGCAAAACAATGTCCAAATCCATTTCTTCTACTTCTGTCATCTAGTGTAGCTTGAGTAATCAATGAATGCCAAATGATAGGGCTTAATAAATCTCAATCCAGTATTATCCAATCCATATCCCCAAATTAAATTCCAGCTAGGTCCTGCTTCAAAACTCCCAATGAAGAAAGTCATATGTCAAAAAGTTGTCATAACTGGGGCTTTCTTATTAAGCATTACTCTTTGACATCCATTGATTAAGCTTGCATTAGCTGATGAAACTGGAGTAGAAGAAGTAGATTTGCTACTTAAGAGTGATATATTAACAAAGGTCATATGATGTTGTGAATTGCTACAATATAAAACCAATAAGTTTGAGTTCACCAATAAAGGTTGTTCATATTTTTTTGTCTTGTGGGTTTGGTGCAGTGCAGATTGTTCAAGGCTCTAGACCACAGCCCAACATGCTATGGGCAATAATTAAACATTGTACAAACTTTTAACTCATTCATTGAATTTATTTGCTTCTTAGTATGTGTAGCAACTTGGAAAATGATTACATTTTATTTATTGGAAAAATATTGATTAAAAAAAACCACAAACACCTTGATCTTTTTTTGGAAATCATTTAACGGAAATTTTTGGAAGCTCTTTGTAATATCCGCACTTACAACTGTGCCAAGGTTATAACTGCAAGTCATACTGTGCAGTCAGCAAATAACGTTATACAATTCCCACGCTGTTCTTTTTTAACGAAGCTCCCCAACAAATGCCTTGCTCTGCAATGAATGCTTCTACTCTGCAACTAATGCTCTGCTCTGCAACTAATGCCCTTCTCTACAACTAATGCTCTTCTTGCAACTAATGCTCTTCTTGCAACTAATGCTCTTCTTGCAACTAATGCTCTTCTCTGCTGCGGTGTCTTTCAGCTACACCCGTGAACTACATTTTCACTGGGTGTGCTAGTCATTTACCGCCAGCACTGACGTGAGATATCTTTGCTGATGTTAAACAGACGTCTCTCCAATACTGCTCGCTACTCACTACTGCATGACTGCTCTCTACTGGAGTTGTCCTCTAATTTCTGCTAGATGTTACACCATCTTCTATTTGCTCTCTGACAACTGCAACGATCTCAATCAATGCACTGACCTATCTAGAAGCATTTGTAATTAGCAAATACTTCTAGGAATTGTCGATCGCCATTACATCAATGCACTAATTAAATTCCTCAGCTATCAGAGCACGATCTAAAAACAGCCTTACGAATAAATTCTAGTTTTTCTGGAGTGCACAAAAATGTCTGCCATTTTTACAAACACTACACACCTCCCTCCACTCCAGAAAAACCCTTGTTGCTATTCCTTTCCTGTAATTTCACTAAGAAATGTACGATTTAACTCTGCTGCCGAAACTTTTTCGCCAGTAACCTTCAATGGTGACTGCGCAAGCGTTTTATTTCCGAACTTTTCACTTCCGTTGTTAACGTTACTAATTGGGATTGACATTTTCACCCAGTTTCTCCGTCTACGACTAAACTTGTAGTTCAACGTATTCGCTACTCTCAGGTTTCAAATGCGACTGCGCCATTGTAATATCCACACTTACGACTGTGCCAAGGTTATAAATGCAAGTCATACTGTGCGGTCAGAAAATAATGTTATACAATTCCCACGCTGTTCTTTCTTAAAGACGCTCTCCAATGAATGCCTTGCTCTGCAACGAATGCTTCTACTCTGCAACTAATGCTCTGCTCTGCAACTAATGCCCTTCTCTGCAACTAATGCTCTCCTTGCAACTAATGCTCTTCTTGCAACTAATGCTCTTCTAGCAACTAATGCTCTTCTTGGAACTAATGCTCTTCTTGCAACTAATGCTCTTCTTGCAACTAATGCTTTTCTCTGCTGCGGTGTCTTTCAGCTACACCCGTGAACTACATTTTCACTGGGTGTGCTAGTCATTTACCGCCAGCACTGACGCGAGATATCTTTGCTGATGTTAAACAGATGTCTCTCCAATACTGCTCGCTACTCACTACTGCGTGACTGCTCTCTACTGGAGTTGTCCTCTAATTCCTGCTAGATGTTACACCACCTTCTATTCCCTCTCTGACAACTGCAACGATCTCAATCAATGCACTGATCAATAAGGTAACGTCTTTTATCTAGAAGCATTTGTAATTAGCAAATACTTCTAGGAATTGTCGATCGCCATTACGTCAATGCACTAATTAAATTCCTCAGCTATCAGAGCACGATCTAAAAACAGCCTTACGAATAAATTCTAGTTTTTCTGGAGTGCACAAAAATGTCTGCCATTTTTACAAACACTACACTCTTTAGTATTGTTCTTTATTTCTGCTCTTAGGATGCTCAATGACCCTCAATTGGCAGTAGAATTTATTATGAAATTTCAAATCATTATAGTTAGTTGTCGTAAAGAGCTAATTAGAAGGTTGCACATATCTATTCTCATTACATGACTAAATTGAGAAAGATTTTTTACTTTATCCATCATGGAATTTTTACCTTTTGAATTTGACACTTAGACTTTGTAAAGGTCATTGGAAGTGAATGTTATTCAGTATGTCTGCCCCAAATCCTTAATATTCAACTTCCCTAAAGTGAAACCATTTTCCAAATATTCCATTTTTTTTAAGTGTTATTAATTTGCTTCTGCAAATGTTTTTAAAACAAATTGCATCATGGGTAAAACATGCGGCCATTTGTCTCAGATATTTTTTCATATAATTTCAAACATAAGTATTCAATGTTTGCAATAACATTATTATATTTCAAATTTATTTTAAAAAATAATGTCATTATCATCATTTGTAACCATTATCGATACATTGCATGATGAATGTCTTTCCAAATTCAATCCATCTTCTCCAATCTCTAGCATCTCTTATTCATATCACTCCACCACTCTTCCTTATTTCACCCATCCATCTCACATATGGTCATTTTCTAAGACTTTTACAATTTCTTTGAATCCAGATTAAGATTTCAATTATCCATCTTTTATCATCTCTTATAAAATTATGTCCAGCCCAATTTCACTTCAAGAAATTGATTATTTCAATGAAAATCCAAATTAAAGTTTATATATTTACTATATTAATTAATTGTTAGTCAACAGAATCTATTGTAATTATGAATGGCCATAATATAGTGAAAAGCAAAATATATGCAAAATAATATCATGCTAAAGATGAATTTTCTATGACAAACCAGACTGTGAAACATAAATACGTCTGTACATAAAAAAAATACTGGTCTAGTGTTTTATTGATTTGATATTTGCAGATGTTTTCTTTAAATTCATGGTCAATTTCACCATAAAATACTTCTTAAGAAGTCTTGAAATATTCATATATTTTTGCAAATGCAGTGGAATAAAGACTAATTTTACAGTATCTTAATATGTGCATTTTATCAAGCATGAAGAACATATTGATTTGACTCAGGATCTTGCAATTATCTTTTTAGAATTTTCTAGGGAATCTTAAGTGAAGATTTTCTATTGCCGTCTTTTCTTTGAATGGGAGATGCAAGTTTTACTTTCATTAAACAAATTCAATAAAATAACAACTTTATAAATTAAACCACTAAATATCACATGTTCACCATTTCTTATACTTGCTCATAACTGTTATTAAAACAAGCAGAATTCTCCATACAGTAGTGCCATTCAATGTAATCAAGTGTAACGATATATAAATATGTCGTTACATTAATTTAAAATAAAAACTTAAAAGTTCGCAAATAAAAGTAAAAACTAAACGCTAAAATTAAAATGTTTGTTAAACGTATATACATTCGCACAGATGCCAAACTTTAAAAATATTTTTTTTTTAAAAAACAAATAAATAAGTATTTGAACGTACTTTTTTATAAAAAAAAAAAGTACAAGATTTAAAAATAAAAACAGGTATCGTAGTTTGCGGTTAGATTCGATCTCCACTTTCATTTCGATCGTAATACAAGATTAATCAATGGATGTCAGAAGGCTTGTGCATAAAATCCTTATCTAGTGCCTACTCTTCCACAAGCTAGAAACAGTCTGGGAATATTGGAAAAGTAGGCACTAGATAGGGATTTTATGCACAAGCCTTCTGGCATCCATTGATTACTCTGCCTTGAACTACTGTATGGAGAGTTTTGCCTCTTATAAGTTCATTTTTCTACTTAAAATTTAATCATATATTTAACTTGGCACACATTCTCAGGTTAGTAACTATGAAATACTAAAAATTACAGGGGATATTTTTTGTATCACTGGTTGATAAAGATCTTGAGCTTTTAAAAAATTAATTATTCTATCTATGTTTTTATAAGTTGTATTCAAAACATTACCATCGTCTTTTGAAATCTGAAAATACTGGTCAACCTTCAGCACATTCTATAAATACAGAAGCCAAAAAGATGAATTATTTTTTTACTTTTACCCAATTCACATTGATATATACATAAGGAAAGTAGTTACATGTGCATCATCCTAAATGCCAAGCATGACAGCCATTTTTTAATATGCATTTTCAAGGGCCTAATAGGTATTAGTTGTTATGCAGTCATTTTAAAAATTATTGTTCTTTTAAAGAAAGAATTTTTTTTTGAAAAATTATTATTTTTTTATAGTTTTTAATATAAAAAATGGGAAAAAAATGTAAACCCTCTTTATATGCATTATGACTAAATGACAAAATAGCAAACACTGAGGACCCATCCAACATTACTTGGTTCTATTCAGCTGAATTTATGCAGGGACATCTGAATAGAAAGCACTTCAGGCCACTGACACAAATAATCCTCTGACCCTTCTTGAAAAATAATGCATATAAAAACGTTTCAAATATTTTTCCCATTTTTATAATAATAAGTTTATTTAATACAAAATAATGATAATAAATAAAGTTTAAATATTGTAATTTAATTTCTGCGAAAATAAAATAGTAAGTATGACTGCTTAACAGCTAATATACATTGGGTCCATGAAAGTGTATATTAAAAAAAAAAATGCTACCCAGGTTGGTAGACTGGATGATGTAGAAGTATCGGAAATGCTAATTTATTCATAGTTAATCCAGAGATATAGTTTGCCCATAAAACAATATCTTTAGTGTGTTTTATGTTTGACATTATTTGTATGTAATGCATTCATATTTTTATCATTATTATTATTTATATTGTTTGTATTACTATTGACTGATACTGTAGAGTTGGAAGGTTTGCTTCCTATTTTATTTTCTTCTATTTTGCTGCTGTCGTCTTCTTGATTTTTTTATTGCTACAAAATGTATAATGAGGTTTGTTTCTTTTTGAATTCCCTCTAATTTTCTGCTGCTTTTTTTTTTGAAAACCACATTTGTACATTCTTTTCATCATTCTAAAATATTATTTTTATATTCGTATATTGTATTATTTATTTTTTATTTCATTTGTCTAATCATTTTTCATAATTAGGTAAAATAATATTTTACAGAATATAAAATTGTTAATGACAATTATACATTATTATGGGAAAAAGTCTGCACCAAATCATGTGTTAGAATTAGTATAAAATATAAAATAAATATTTTAACAAGAAAATACTAGTGTTAATATCTCTCTCGAATTTTCTCTTTATTTATTAAACAACAATTGTAACATACATTTATTGTTAATACAATGCCACATAATGTAATTGTTGGTACACATTATATTGATATCAGTGAACAGCCATATGTAGTCTGTACAATGGAATGACAGTCTGTTATAGCTGTCAATCTTGAAATCTCATTCCGACCATGCGATAATAAATGATGTCTACTACTTATTAACAACAACCAGAGCAAATATAACTGAATTTTATTCTTGTAATCATGTGTAATGTGCCATAAAATTTTAAAATTGAGAAGTATAATGGCCCATTTTCTAGAAATATTTCCTATTTTAAGATAAAAATAAAAGTGAGTTTTACATTTGCTCTGGTTAATGTTGATAAATAGTAGATATCATTTAGTACTGCATTTATTCACTGTTGGAAGTCCTTCAGCCCTCATCAGCAGAATAGGGGGCAGAATGAAACTCTAAGATCTTGTAGAAACTACATTATAGGAGAGTGCTGCCATTTGCCTATGTCATACCTCCAATCTAGAGCCCCAGATAAGGAACCAAAATTTAATTCTGCTTTTTTTTTTTTTACCAAGAAAATGATTTTATAGATAATTGATTTGGGAATTTTGGATTCCCCTTATTACTCGGGACACCATGCAATTGCCCTTAGCATAACCTGCCTTTGCAACACACACAGTCAATCTGCTTACAGAAGCTCAACTGGTATTCATTCAGTTAAAATTGTCAGGCAACTGAGAATAAAAACCAAGTAGGCAATATTCCACTTTTGTTGATGCATTTTGATAATCAGTCCATGCACGTTTATTTACTTCGAGTAATCACAGTAACGTATGAAAAGGAAACCAGGAATTTGTTCTGACCAATTCTAAGTTCTCAAAGGGTTTCATTTCAATAATCAGTGAATTTTCAATGGCGGATGTCATTGTAATATTTTGTTCGCTCTCATTCCTATCTGTTATTTTTCTATTGATAATAAATTGTTATCCTGTGAGTCATTTTTTTGTAACGGTGATTTAGATTAATTTTTAATTATAATAAATTCCCTTCCCGCAATTGATATAGCTAATATTTTAATATAATAATATATTTTTCTATCGATATGCAACGATATAAAAACCGATATATCGGAAATATTTATATAAAGATTCCTAGCTAAAATTTGCCACGTAATTCAATCTCTTATACATAAATGCATAATTAATGTAAAAATTGACCACGCTACAAACTCAGTCAAAAAATAACTGTGTTTGAAGAAAGATGGAGCGAACAATTACTGTTCACTGCATCTTAGCAAATGGTAATTGCTTAAACTACGTTTTAAACGTAATTTAAAGCATATTTGATAAAAAATATACGAAAAAATTATTATCCTTTAAGAAATAATTATAAGTTACTTATAGCACCTTTCGTATATAATATCTACGTCCCAAATTTTAATTCTGCTGTTTCTCAATAGTGGCAAAGATCCGTGTCAACACTTTAAAGGTGCTCTTTATAAGTACGTTTTTAAAACTTATATAATCTCAAAATTTATACATTTCTATAAGAAACCTATTTTAGTTTAAATAAATGCTTTTTTGATTCTACACTAGCACGTGATCGCGTGTATGCTTACAGTTTGCGTTAGAGGGCGTAGTATGTAATTTACATTCTGGACGCAGCATTTAAAGACATCACTTTAATAATTGAGTATGAGTTTAACTTAAATTTTTTTATCAGCCATTTACGAAAATTTTATATTGGAAGGTTATTACTTTGATAATATAAACTAATTTCATTACTTTGATAATTTTATAAATAGAAAGGTGAACTTATATGCTGAGATCCAACACAAACTCCAAATTGGCGTTGCTTTTAACACGCTAAAACAAAGTATTTCACCGGAGAGAAATAATTATTTCTATATAGAGAGTTTTTTTTATATATTTAATTAATTGATAAAATAAAAAGGCATTATAAAGTTTCACTTAAAGATAGCAAAATTATAACATCAAATATATTTTTTCAACTTTCTGAACGTGAGTTTAACTATAGAATCTATTATCATAAAATTACACCTTCGTTGTATTGAACAGGTAGAACAAATGAACAATCCTATAGTTACTCAAAGAGTGTTTTATCCTCAATTTGAGTATAGACTTTGTGAAATAGGCAGATCCCATCTTCATTAATTTCTAAAATACATTCTAAAGAAATGCGATATTGATTGATTTCACTGGGACGATTAGGAAGGGAGTATAATGCATTGAAGAGCTAAAATTACGTTGTCGTAAAATATCAACAACTAGAAAGTGTATGAGTAAAATCTATACGTTGTTGTATTTGTCATAGAGAAATTAGTTCAGTAATCATTATAAAACTTATTTCTAGTTTATTTTTTCCTCTTGGACTTCTAATAATTATGTTCATTTAAAAGTGACTAATATATATACATTACAAAACTGAAGCAAATAAAATAAAGGAATCATTTATTTATTGCTCACAAATTCATATGGAAAGTAACAGATCACATGTGGGTACTCCCTTATCCCCCAAAAACCTGTTCGCCACTTTACTTAGCCTTTCCACTCCTTATCCTAATTTTTTTCCATATTTTTCTCTATCCTGCACTATCCCATTCCTACAACATGATTCTTTGTCCTCTCTATGGCCTTTATTTCTAGACCCCCCCTTATCTTTTTCCAAGCGCAGCATAAAAACCAAGAAATGAGTTTCTATATAACCACTTTGTTTATATTTATTCTCCCACAATTTCATTATTTGTACCCTTTCTGCTTGTAAGCATTTACATTCAATTAACAGATGCCTAATATTCTCAATGCCTTTTTTACACAACTAGCAAACTAAATCACCCACATTTCCTCATTTACGTGTATATGTGTGTATAGTCCCTTGTTGCTAATGATCCTCTTCATGACAAACTATTCTTATAATAGTGCCATCCAGTACAAGCTACAGTAATCAATTGATGCAAGAAGGTTTGTGCATAATTTTTTACCTGTCTAGTGCCTACTCATTTAATATCTTCAGACTAGTTTTTAGCTTTTGTCAGTGAAAAGTTGTATCTGAGAGGATTTCATGGAGATCTTAGGATCTAATGCAACTCTCCAGTGGCCATCGTTTACCCTTTTAGTTAATTAGTAATGCTGAGTCCAAAATAAAAATGGAAGCTTTCAACAGTCATATAGATCTGAACATAGTTCAGTATCCACACTATTGGGTATCTTTTGTTCTTTTATATTCATAGTGACCAACATCTGATGGGCAGAAATAATAACACCATCATCCAATGGACAGAGATGGTATTAAACCACTAACGATCACATGATCATCATTTCCTATGCCTACGCAAGCTGTTAAAACAGTGACAAACTCTTAGTCCACTATACAAGTGAATGAGCTTGGATTGAAAACATCTATATTCACTTTGGATTCATAGCTTTTACTTAGCTACAAAGGTAATAGGAGGCTACTGAAGAGCCACATTATATTCCAAGATCTAGGAGCAGTGTTCTCAGTTCCCTGGCTTCTTGCTGAGGAAAACCACAACAAAGAAACTAATAGGAGGATATTGAATGAGTAAACATTAGATAGGGATTTTATGCCAAGTCTTTTTGCATTCATTGATTACTTTGGCTTGCACTGAATGAGATTACTCTATGGAGAATTTATCATTGTTTCAACATCTTGTATATGCATAGGAAATGATGATCATGTGATGTTTAATGGGTTAGTAACAGTCAGTGCTGTTATTTGCATAACATCTCAGAAGTTGCTGAAATCCAAATATATAAACTTGCTCTTTTACCGAATAATATTAGATTAAGAGATTATTCAAAAAATGAAAAAATAATATTATTGTAATGAATAATTATGCTAAATAAAGCGTAAATAAATGAATATATTTTTGTGAATGTGTTATCAGTGAATATGGCCATATCATCTAAAAAAAACAGACAAAAAAATGGTAACAATATCCTCAAAATAAATTTGCGTTCACTATATACATCAATAAGTGAACCACAAACACATTAGCCATACAGAACATCATGTCCAGGATTGTGTTCAATTGATATATTTAATGATAACTTTCAATTTTTTATGCAATAAGTTTGTTTTTGAAAGATTTCAACACTTTCTCCAATTGTAGTTCTTTGTGTTTTCCAATGAAAACCATCATCTTTACAATGGTTTAGAATGCCTTCTAAATATGTTTACAATATAAATAGGGTTGGCATCTTTAGTAAAAAGCATTGACAAGGTCACCATGAAATAAATTTATAGGAAGTCTTTTATAATTTATTGTTATCTGCTTTTAAAATCTTAAAACTAATTATGGAGTTCACACATTTAATTTAGTATTTTACTAGGTAAATAATATGTTAAAAAAATTGTTTAAAAAATACTTTTATGTAAATAGCCAACTAAAAAGTAGAAGAATAACAATGTAATTCACATGCTTAATTTGCCATTTTTGGGAAATATTAAAGATTGTAAGAATCTAGAATTGTTGTAAAACAATGGGAAATTGTAGAAATATTGTCATTTCATAAAAGCATTTGAGGTTTATTTTATTTTATGATTTATTTGTGTCTCAAATATTTTCATGAAATGACAATATTCCTGCAATTTCCAATTGTTTTATAACCAATCTAGATTTTTAACCTCTTGATATTTCTTTGTCGCACACATCAACATAAAGTTTATGATTAAATGATTATTATCAGAAAATAATAAATTTGCCTTCATTTGATAGATATTTTTGTTTATTACTGAAATAAATTTTAAATGTTCGCATTGTAACGGTCATGTCTGTACATTCGCACAACAAAATCTAGAATTTTAGTAAATCATCCTAAGGCTGATCAAAATGAGGTTGTTGAGACCCTGATTCCAATCTCACCTCACTTACTTTACTAACACTTGAATATTTACTATCTTATGGATGACATATATGAGGCTACACTTGTATTTCTTTAATTCACATGCCAACAGTAGCACATTGGTAGAACATGAGACTATGATTAAAACTGTTATATTTAAAAGCATAGCTATATAGACGTGACCCAACCAACAGGTATCATTAAATTTGGATTGTGATTCATAAATAACTAAGTAATATCAATAATTAATTAATGAATAATGAGCAAAAATTGAGACACTAAGCATAGTTATATTTTAAACAATTTAATATAAACCAAATTAAAATAAAACAAAACAAACAATTAAAAACATGAAATTTGTCTCACACACAAGTGATGATTATTTTATAGGTTTACAGGCTATTTAACCCAAATATTTGGTATTTTATCTCACTTGCGGGTGATGAATATATGGATTTACAAGTTATTTAATTTTCATGAGATTTGTTATTATTGTATTAGAACTTGATTTCAAGTTTCACTCATGATTATCTGTGCCTTATTTATGCTACGCTACTGAGTATTAGATTTGCCTTAGTTAATTTGCTGACGTGATTATCATTAATTACAATGAACACTTTTACATAATGAGTAACAGATTTCTCTAAATAGATTATATGCTTACAAAACTAGATTCCTTTTCAGATCAAAGCTGAAATATGAATTATTATGGTGGGATAAACTGATGATGGGTAGTAAAACTTCAGATACCAAGGTGGTTATAAAATACATAATCTGAGTCCGTGCATCTCAAATGTGTGCTTGCTCATGGGATTCATTACTGTGCAATCAGTTCCCTTGAACCATATCAATTGCTGTGAATAAAATTAGTCTGGGTGATTGAACAGCTTACAAATATTCCTGGATTCTTATGTTCCACTCCTAAATAAGAGTAATGGGGTGGCCCTTAAAACCAAAGCCCATTTTGAAGTGAGAGCTGTCTGAACTAACAAAATGGATTGACCTTAAACCAAGCCCATTTAAGATATAAATACAGCATGAATATAGGCATGCATGCACTTCCTAAGAACACATTTCCCCTGCTGATTACATCATTATATAATGAAAATTAAGACACAAAACATTATTTTCCCTCCATGAAACCACCAGAAATCAGTTTATAAATTAGCATTTATAATCATGCTACTAAAGAAATATAATGAATCTAATTTATTAAGACATCCATATAGGTATTTATATAAATGTAAGGAGGGCTACAGCATATATTTTGGGATAATTACAAGATTAAATTCTAACTTTATGCTGTGTTTCGTCACCTCTGCTAAATACTAACCAACTAGTTCATTTATAGCAAATCTATCTTTAAGTATTTATAATCACTTAATTATGTACATCAATAAATATTATTTTACTTATTTCAGAAGGGAGTTTTGTTTTTGTGCTAATAAACGCAAAATTATATAAGTATGAAAACATCTAATCATTTCTCAATAATTAATTTAAATATTAATAAACTCCATTCTGAATAAAACATAGCATAAACACATAAATAAATAATTGAAAATAATGTAGGCATAGACTTAACTTTAAAAGAATATAAAATTGTAAATAATATTTCATGTAAGTGAAATATAAGATTTGGCTTTATTTTGCTTAGCCATAATGAAATGAAATTAAGGTAGCTTAAATCAGATTAAATCAAATCAAATTGAGAAAGACTAACAAATTAAATATTAAAATAAAATTACATTTTAGTTTAGAAATTAATATTTGGAAAGTTTAAAATAAATTAGTTTAAATAATATTGGCTATTTACAGTATTTTTAGCTAGCTTTGAAAAGTTAGGAGATTTAGATTAAATGTTCATTTTAAAAACTGTAGAAATCAGTTACCACTTTAATTTCTGTTGTCTGGCCTGATCACTTGATCTTGGGCATCCTCTTGCTCTTGCTGCTACTGGGCTGTTGGTTCAGGTATTCCTACATCTTGTAGACAACTCTCGGGATCAGAAAGCAAGTTTATTGCCTATCTACCCCATAAATGTCATTTTGTAAGATTTGATTACTTTAGCAATACTCTCACAATAATTATAATCTTATAATAATTCAAAATGGCTGAAGTAAGATTTATATACTGACCTCCCCCCCTTCTTTCATATTGACCACAACTTGTTTACCAGTTTTGCTCCAGCTCTGTTTTTCTAATTTAGTTAGCTATATTCTTCAAAAATCTGGGGATTCCTGCTGATTTATTGATTTTCTTACAGGTGGGTCCCTCGATTTTGACCGGGTTGATTTATTCAAAATTATTTTAAAATTTATTTTTATTTTTAACTTTTTAAATAGATCAAAATATAGTGAAAAGGATTAATTTTATTAAATTATTTTTTTACAAAAAACAAATCTAAAACTTGGAAAACATCTTACTCTGTATGTAACACGTATATACAGAAATATTATAATTTCTATATTAACTTTATAATATTTAAATACAGAAAGTCTACAATGCTTTAAATCTATAACATTATTTTTTTTCTGCATATATGTTAGTTTTGGTTACACATACAACAAGGTTTACATTTATTTAGCAAATAGTAATATATGTGCACATATGCTGATTTACTATGCATATACATACGTGTTCTGCAATATACGCTATAATACATGCACATACATATAACGATAATTAGAAATTTTAAAATTAGTCTAATATATGAGGATTTGGGTATATAGGTATAGAAATAAAATACTACTATAGCATATAGTAGGTGAAACAGGATGATAGATAGATCTGACTGTTTCAACATTTTGTTTCTATATTATAAAAATGAAGTCGCAATCAAAACAAAAAGATTATACATTATCATTAGAAAGATTATTTTCAGTTTACAAAATCAACAAAATCTTCATTATTTATTTTAAAAATCTAAAAAAATATTTATTTGTGATATGTCTTAAAAGTTTAAAATTTTTGAATATTTATTGCGATATTTTTATACTCATAAGTATAAATCTATTATTATTATTTACTCATAAGTATAAGTAGGTCATTTACATAGAAGCTAAGATTCTAAATACAGCTTCAGGCCATATTCATGTTAGCTGCTAATGTAACGATATATTTTTGAAAAAAAAAGTATTTCAAGTCAAAATAAGTTATTAATAATTTAAATTTCTTGATATCTAATAAATATAGTGAAATATAAACTTCTTTAGTGCATAAAAGAAAACTGGCATAAAAAGATATTAAGAAGAAACATGAATCGCATAACTTCAAAATCACATAAAACGAGACCCAGGTGTATATGTTAAAATAACTATATTATTTTTCTTTTATGTTTTTAATAAATTAATATTATTTATGATTCATTTTCTGTTTTTATTTTAATTTTAAAATAATGTAATGGCATATGTATATCGTTACAATGTATTATTTTAATTTAATAAATATGTGTTAATATTAATGAAATTTTATTTTACAAATGTGCTACTTCCGTTGACTCAGTTGTTATGGAGTTTTTTTGGGAAGTGTATGGATGGGAGTTCAAGTTCAAAATGGAAATTTTTTTTTTGTTGTTAAAAATTAAAAAATGTGTACATACTGTTAGGAACACAGACAGGGCAAGTTAATATAAATATACTTAAAAAGGTGTAATTCTTTTAAATTAAGTCATTAATAATAAAATCAATACCATAATCTGTCCAATAATCTGCACTTGCTAATGTCTGTGCATTATAAACTTCTTTGTATTTTGACTTTTAATTATGATGTAATCTATTAGATGTCATCGTTTTGAGCATTCAAATTGTTTTATAGCAATTTTTCTGCCTAAACAAATTCTTTGCAATGATCAGTTCACAGATCGTGCAGAAATTTCAGTTATAGCATATGATTTAATTTTACATAACCATTATTATTATTTCCATGACTTTTGACCAAAATTTATTATTCCCACCAATTTGGGTACCAAAATCTTCAACAGAACTGGAAGAAGAGTCATCAACATTCTTATTCAAAACAGAAATTGGTTCCCACTTTAAAGAAAGAAAAGTTTTACTAATTTATTAATGATAACTGCGAAAAAAATTACTATTACATTATTATAAATTTACTAAACTCATTCAGAACTGAATTTAGATATAATATCATCAGAATTTAGAATATTGCATGTCATTCTCTTTAGCTATCATTGACAAATTGAATGTAGCTAATTTTTTATGAGTTTTGACTTCAACAATGATCTCTCCTCACTAGCTACACTTGTCAAAAGAATTAATAATATTCTTAATGATATGCTCAAATTGGGGAATGAAACAATCAAACCATTTTCATGTGTACAATTTATAACATCAAGTGGATTTTTTAATTGAGATAATTCATTTGAAAATAAGTTTTTAGACAGGCATAGTTCTTCTTACAATTCTTTTCTATTTATATCTTTATTACTATCAGTGTTGCTTTAATTAATTTGTAGATTGAAACATTTTTTTTAAGATTTTCTAAATCGGTTTCACTGAGTTTATTTATAAATGCCAAAAATAATTAATTTTATAAATATTCTTTATTCAATCTTTAATGTACCTACATTAACATTAATTAACAATCCCTCTCCAAAACAAATTACACACATACTAAGGTGTCAATATGGAAATTATAACAATATATATAATTAAAATTATATTACCAGTAGTAAAAGCTCTTTTTTTATTTATTTCAGCTTTAGTCTTGTGAAAACTTTAAAGCAACTGTATTATATATATATTAAATAATTATTAAAACAACTATTGCTTATAATCTAAAATTCACTTAAAGTCTTTAAGTGTTCCACTTATTTTTATCCTGGTGAAATCTTTTGGATTGTTTTATTTTTTAAAACAATGATAGAAAACCTTATGCTCTTTAATTGTAAAATCACAGAGATGTAGGAAGAATAATTCCTGGTAGAACAATAAATGATGACAAAATTTTGTTTTGAATCAATCCATTAATGTGGTAAACTTGAAAAATTACAACACTTTTCCCATTTTTATAGCTACAAAGAGGATAATTAGTCATTATTTGAAAAATAAAAATTGCTTATTTTAGCCATTTATTACTTAATTGTTTGCAATGATCTGGTATAAAACAAATATCCAAATGCAGATGTTAAGTAATAATTTTGTTTGCACATTTTACCATGATTATTTTTCATGTGTGTTGCTTATTCATTAGGACAGTTGAGACACATACATGTAACATTTTAAAACATTTAAATAAAATATTATACTTTAATAAAATTAAAATGTCCAATCATAATATTAAAACAAATATTTATATTAGTGATATTAAGATAAATGATTTATTTTATTTACCATTCTCACAATAATTGTGATTTTATTTCAGATTTAAAATAAATTAACCGAAATATGCCAAAATGGCATTCCTTCATATTTAAATATATTTTAGAAACATTAACAGTTATATGTGCATCAACACATTTAATTATTACATTAAAAGTTTGTCAGTATTTAGATTTACCATTATGTGTACACTAATAAATATTGCTTTAACTGATTTTATATTAACTAATTTATCCACATATTGTACTGGGTTGAAATTGTATGTTAATTCAACACAATTCATAATCTGGATAAAAGTACCTCAAATCCAACCATATGGCAGATCAAAGATCAAGAATTTTTATGAATTCTACCCTGTTTACCTACCCTCTAAATCTAACAACCAATTACCAACACTTTTGAGGCAAGCAATTAATCTTTTCACACTCTGGACAACAGCATCAGTGGTGGAACATGAGCCGCAGGTATTTTTAACATTTAACACTGACATTTACTTTAATTACTCATTATACTAGTTCAAATTGTATGTTAATTCAACACGACTCATAGTCTGGGTAAAAGTATGTTGAATCCAACCATACACGAGATCAAAGATCAAGAATATTTATGGATTCTAACCTGTTTACCCACTTTCTAAATCTAACAACCAATTAACAACATCTTCAAGGTAAGCAATTAATCTTTTCTAACCCTGGTCTGCAGCAACAGTAGTAGAACATGAGCCTCGGACATTTCTAACATTTAACATTGACATTAACCTAATTACATGTGTGCATGAGCTGACAAAGAAATGGAGTGTGTGACTTTGAATCATCAGATAGCAGGACAATATTTAGATATAAATGCAAACTTTAAAGTAAAATTAATTAAAATGAACCACAGGTAGGTTAATATCATATGTATATTTTAATGAAACACATATTTATAATTCTTTAATATCTCACTATTTAACTTCATTGTTCATTAACAGACAATTTCAATCATATACTTAACACATTCTACTCACAAATTAGCCGTATAATTTATATGCCAATTTAAAACAGAAGGATGTTTAAAGTTCTTTGGTAGATGCCAATTCAAGTATGTGCAGGAATAAAAAATATATATAAAAGAATGAGCTTTTGATTAACTTTCACATAAATAAACTCATTATAAAAGAGAAATAATTTGATTATGTTTTTAAAAAATGGTCTCAAGGAGTTTGACATGCTTGAATGCAAGCGGATCACAATATTCACAAATAAGTATGTAAATGATAATGAAATATAATATAATTTGATGAAACCATAGTCAATCCACCATGATATGCTCAGGAGAATAAATGATAATCAGGTCCAGCATTTGAAATGACAAAACCAACACAAACTTATTCCCACTGCCCAGTTCCAGTGATGCCAAGAAATCCGAGATGAATGATTTGCTCAATCTGCAAAACCTCAAAATATTTCAGGTGAAAGACCAAGAATCATCAAGGCTTGCTAAGCTCAGCTTACCTTGAGTCTTCCCATTTTTGTCTTTCAAATCTTGACTTACATTGTGGCAGTGAATCTCTCACATGGTATAATTATGAAACAGCAATCAAAAAACACAAACAAATGATCCAACAGAGTGCTGGAAATGCAAAAACAAATACTGGAAAACACCATTTTTAAAATTACTTTAATTAAAATTATGTTGATTCACATAAGGGTATATTTATATAGTAGAGAATTGACCAACATCAGATATCTCTCAAGAAATAAGTCTCAAATATTACTCTAATATCATCTTATGTTTAGGGCAATATGTCTCTCCCCTCCAAACAAAATCCCACAAAACACTTTAAATTAAATATTACTAAATTCTCTCTTATGACATAGCGAGAAATAACCGTCCATTCT
Source organism: Epiperipatus broadwayi (assembly GCA_028023455.1). NCBI lineage: Eukaryota > Metazoa > Onychophora > Udeonychophora > Euonychophora > Peripatidae > Epiperipatus > Epiperipatus broadwayi. The sequence goes on from JAQFVV010013262.1 coordinate 28,785, forward strand.
CCTTAAACATTGAATAATATAGTTAATAATTACACACTTCATCTAGCATCTTCCCCAAAATTAAACCATCTGTACATTAATATTTTTAGCATATTAATCAAAAAATTTAAAATAGACAAAATCATTTCATCTCGACAAAAAGGGTACCTAATTAAATATCATTTAGAGAAAACATTTATTTATTTACCGACAATTATTGGTCGGGAAATAAGTAGAAAATCATTTAAGTCATGATACAAAAAACGGACAAGGCAGGTATGAATTTGTCAAGATGGAAAAAAATTGGCACATAAATAGAATTTTAAATCAAATATATAGGTAAGTAATAAATATCATTTATAGACCACTTTATAAGAAAAGTTTTGATGTTAAGAGAGGCATAATTTAAGACAGATAAAATATATAGCAGAGATATTAAGATTAATTATAGGAAGTCAAGATTGCAAAGTTTAGTTAACATATTTTAAATATATTTAGGGAGAATTACGTTTTAGAAGACATTTCTTTATATAGCAATTAATTGCACGGTCAACTGGAAATGGAAAAATAAATTAGGAGGTTAGGAATGTAAAAACAATTAACAAAGATTACCTAATTTATTAACAGTCCAAATTTGACATTTAGGTCCCACAATGGAACGATAACTTGAGGTTGGCTTTTATTATTTCAGCATAGGAATATCTAGCTATTGAGATTTGTTCCACAAGAGCCACAGCTCAGCAATCCAAAAATAAAACTTTTTTTTTAACCAACAATTTTATTAGGCAAAAAATCTTTTTTTATACAAACTTGAAGATGCCATGAAGTTTAATTGGACACTTTATAGTTCTTTTTTTATCAAGACTTTATTGATTCTGTTATCTCCTGCATTTCTCATATGACACTGTGCTGCATGCTGCTAAATTAAGGTCTTAATGTTGGTTTATTCCTTGAGCTTTTCAGTACAGTTCGAATTCCTCCATCTTTTTATTATACCTCCTTTTCTTTTTTCTTTATTGATGGCTTCTATTTTTTAATGCCTTTAGCCATTCAAATTAATAAGTTGCCATGTGTTATCATAGCTTCTCAATCAAGCTATGATTTGATCTTTTAATCTTGTTTCGTTCACTTTCTTCATTAATATTTTCATTGACATTAAATTGTTCCCATTAAATATCAGTTCACATCTTGTTAGCCATAAAGTGAAGATTGGAAAGATCATGCTTCTTCTTATGGTGAATTCACCTTTGTTTATCCCATATTTTAGTATGGTCATTATAGGTTGTTTGTATCTGTAGATAGCACTAATTGCATTTCTACAGTCCTGTAGATAGCATTGTTCCAACATGTGATCTACTCTGTCATCATGCCTTTTGCAAAGTGGACAAATGGAATGAACATCCAGGAATTTGGGTTCTTGAAACTATCCTTTGTATCTTTTAATTAGGTTCTGGTTCATAATATTGAGTTTGGCACTTTCTGGTATTGTTATTTTGTTAGACAACTGGTATGCTTTCTAGTATGTTATTTTTCCTGCATTCTGTTGACAGAGCATTTGGGTAATTTCAGCGATTTTTCTTGTCAATTTCACCATTCATTTTGTTGCAGTGGTGGCATATCTGTTGGAATGATGGTCATTCATGGCATAATTTGTGGGAAAGGGAGTGCTAATTTGTACATTAAGTTATAGCTCTGCTGGAATCTGATTATAGAAACTGAGTGCAACAAAAGTCCATTCAACTTGGAATGCCTTTGCATGTTCCTCAGGTTTATTGCCACTGTCTTTCTTTTACAAAACAACTTGGAACACATAGCATTAATTATGGATGTAAATTTGTTGAAAAATTTGATAAACAGCATGTAGTATGTTATCCTCAGAAATACCAGCACGTTCATTAGTGAGGTTTTTATTTGAAGTGATAAATAAATTTTTTCCAGAGAGCTAATCATTTTATTTATAATCTTCACTATAGTCTTGCACCACCTTCTTCATGGCCAAATCCAAGGAAATTTTGAGGTTGAGCCATGAATGGTGATGATATGGTATTCCCAGAGTACAGTTTCCATGCTGAGAATTTGTACTCTGGATTAGAGTTCATATATAGTTTTGTTTCTGCCATGAATATTAAGTGCAGTGTATTACTTTTAATCCATATTGATAGGGCCTCCACTCTTTTATAAGAGTTTAGCCCTCTAACATTTACTCCTACAATATTAAGGTCCATTTTATGTTGAGAAAGCATATCATGTTGAGTAAACATTGAAGCTCTGATCTGATTATTATTTGTGAGTACTTGTTTTGTGAGCATTGCTTGTGCATATTTGGTTGCTAATGCAATGATTATGATTGTTGCCTGAGATATTGTGCATTGAAGAATATAATTTTTGATCTAGTTCAGACGTGCCTGCTTGCATGTTAATGTCTTCTGTGATATGTTCATTTTCCCTTTGAGCTGTAATTTCCAGCTTCATGGATTTTTCTACAAATCACACCTGGGGCACAGGAAGTAAGCAGGTCAAGTTCTGCTTACCTCAAAATTATATTGCCACACTTATTTTTAAAGAAAAACTGATATGGATTTATCTTGCTGCTTCCTCAAATAAAATGATAATATCCTTCTCTATTGTTCCTCTGGTCTATTATATGTTTCTGGAATACTTCTTGAAAATTCCCCTTTTACATTAGCTCAAGACAAATGGATATATTTGACTCTGGCAATCATAAAGATCCAATCTCGATAAACCCATTGATTTTATTGTTTCAAATCTATTTTAAGCTTAACATAGATTTGAAGAAGTTTTCTTTAAAATATCTTTTCTATGATTTACTTTTAATTTAATTACACCTTCTGCTTCGGCTTTGCTAATGGATTTTCTTTTGTTTTATACTAAAAAATGTGACTAGGGTCTATCTCAAAAGGAAATCTCTAGAATAAAATACTCTGATTTAAATAAAATAAAAGATAAAAAAAAATTATAATTTATTTCTTGATTTTTATAAAAGTTTTCATCTATAATTATATATATATCTATCTCATCATCATCATCATCAACCATTATCAATCCACTGCAGGATGAAGGTCTCTCCAAGTTTAATCCATCTTCTCCGATCTTTAGCTTCTCTTCTCCACAACACCCCTGCACATTTTCTTATTTCATCCATCCATCTCACATGTGGTCTCTTTCTGGGTCTTTTACAATCTCTTGGAATCCAGTTTAAAATTTCAATTGTCCATCTATTATCATCTCTTCTAGCAATATGTCCAGCCCAACTCCATTTCAATCTTTTTAATTTTTTCAATAAGGTCAGTAACACCTGTTTGTTGTCTTACCCATACATTGTGTTTTCGATCTCTTCTTGTTACTCCCAACATACATCTCTCCATACTCCTTTGAGTGGTCTGAAGTCTCTGTATTGCTCTTCTATTAAGTGTCCAAGTCTCAGATCCATAAGTAAGAACTGGTAAAACACATTTGTTAAAAACCATCCTTTTCAAACACATAGGCATATTTCCTTTTAGTATCAAGTTATTTCTACCAAAAGCACTCCAACCAAGTTTAATTCTATGATTAATTTCCTCCATTATGTTTCCATCTGTATTAATAATCTGACCAAGGTATTTGTAACTGTTAACTTCTTCTAATTCTTCATAATCAATCTTTATTTTCATATTTTGAACAAATCGATTAAACATTACTTTAGTCTTTTTAACATTGATCTTTAGTCCTACTTTTCTACTTTCATCTGCTAACTCCTGTAACATTTCCTGCAGCTCTGAAGCATTATTTGCAAAAACAACTACATCATCTGCGAAATCTAAATGACTTAAATACTCTCCATTTACTTTCACTCCTTTAGTTTCCCATTTTAATCCACAAAAACTTCTTGCAGCACTGCTGTAAAGAGTTTTGGAGATATGGAGTCACCTTGTCTTACACCTTTCTCAATGTTGATTTTTCCAGTATCATTATATAATCTAATTGTTGCTGTTGCATTTTTATAAATATTCTTTAAAATATGACAATATCCTGGATCTATACCTTGATGATCCAATGCTTTAATCACTGAAGAAATGTGTATAGAATCGAATGCCTTTTCATAATCTACAAATCCAAAACATAATGACAACTCATATTCGTTTGTCCTTTCTATGACTTCTCTCAATACCTGGATATGATCTATTGTACTAAAACCACTTTTAAATCCAGCTTGTTCTCTTGGTTGGTGGAAATCCAAAGTTCTCTGTAGACGAGTTGTAATTATCTTGGTAAAAATTTTATATAAAACTGATAAAAGGCTGATAGGTCTGTAATTTCTAATATCTTCTTTATCACCTTTTTTAAATATTAATATTATTACTGCATTCTTCCAATCTTCCGGTACATCTTTATCATTTAGACATTTGGTATATAACTTTGCTAAAATTGTTTCTATTTCTTCACCTGCTTCTTTTAATATATCAATTATAATTCCATCATTTCCTGGAGCCTTTCCTTTCTTCATACACTTAATTGCATGTCTCACTTCTTCATTTAAAATTCTGGGCAATTCGGAAGATGTAATAGATATAGGAGGTACTTGTTCTTTATTACTATATAATTCTTGATAAAAATCTTCTACCAATTTCATGATGTCATCTCTCTTTTTAGTAATAATTCCATCTTTTTTTCTTATTGCAGATATAAATTTCCTACCAATACCAAAATGTTGTTTAACATTTTTGAGACTTTTATTTTCTTCTACAGCTTTCCTTGCTATTTCACAGTTATACTTTCTTATATCATTTTCAACTCTTTTCCGTACCATTTTACAAAATTTGAGATATTCAATTCTTTTAAATACATCATTTTTGTATATCTTCATATTCCTTCTTTTCTTCATAAATTCTCTAGTCTCAGTAGAAATTTTATTAGTCAATTGCTGCTTTTTTCTACCAGCTATGTTTGTTGCAGTTTTTAAAAGCGTATCAGTTATTTTCATATTAATTTCATTCAAATCTGTATCATGTTCAAAATCTCCTAACACTTAAAACCTATTTGTAAGTTCTAATTTAAATTCATTAGAATGTTTCTGAAGATTAGGAATATCAACTGTAAATATTGTTTTTCTTAATAATTTTTGTCTTTCTAGTTTTACATTAACACATAACTTACACCTTACTAATCGATGATCACTTCCTGTGTTAAATTTATTAAGAACATTACAATCTTGAAATATGTATTTTCTGTTAGTCAAAATATAATCCAATTCTGCTGTACCTTCATTTGGATGCTTCCATGTCCATTTCCTTTTAACATTTCTCTCAAAAAATGAATTCATAATATAAAGTTTTTCTTTTTCTGCAAACTCCACAAGTCTATGTCCTCTCTCATTTCTATTACCATAACCAAAATTACCTACAGCAATTTCATCTTTTATTTGTCTACCAATTCTAGCATTAAAGTCTCCCATAACAATTTTAAAATGTTGTTTACTCTGATCAAAAGACTTTTGTACATCCATATAAAAATCTTCTACTACTTCATCACTATGAGAACTTGTTGGGGCATAAACCTGAATTATCTGCATTTGGTATCTGCTATTAAGTTGTATAACTAATCTTGCCACTCTGTCCGATACACCATCAATCTCCACAATATTGTTCTTCCACTTTTTATTTATAATGAATCCTACTCCACTTGTATTTCCAATATGTGTGCCTTTATAATAGAGTATATGTCCACTTTTTAAATCAATTGTTTCTTCTCCTTTTCTTCTAACTTCACAAAGTCCAATAATGTCCCATTTAATATAAGACAGTTCTTCTTCTAATTCTTGCAATCTTCCTTCACTTGAAAGTGATCTGCAGTTGTAAGTACCTAAATAAAAAGTCGTCATCAAATGGCAGCCTGGGTCAGCAATCAGAGGATTCTTAGCACCCTCTGCCTTCGGCCACCAACCGCTGCCTTGGTTGGTGACTTTACAGCCTCCTGGGAATAAGGGCCACCTATCTATCCACGCATATATATATCTGCATAACCTAATGTTTATAATCGAAGTTTTAAATAGAAAAATTAATATTTTATTGCCTTATTACTTCTTCTGGAAATTCAATATATATAAGATGGCAGATGGAAAATTTTATTGTAATCGTTTACAAGGGTGGCTCAAGTTCGATCCTAGGTTAGAAATATAGAAAGATGTGAAGAGTGGATCTAATCTACAGATCCATTGCTTCAGCATATGTTCTAATTGATGAAGGGAGAGTGTGTCCTTAAGTCATGAGATAGCCACACAATATTGAGACATAAATGCTAACTTCAAAGAGAAATCACAAGTAGGTTAAATTGTATTTTTTAGTATCTTGCTATATCACTTCATTGCTCATTGATAGACAATTTCAATTATATAACTAACATAAGCCTCTCACAAGATAGTGGTATAATTTATATGCCAATTTAAAGCAGAAGGGTGTTTAAAGTCCTTTGGTAGATGCCAATTCAAGTATGTGTGGGAAGAAAAACAAATAGATAAAAAAATTCAGCCTTTGAAATAATTTTAACTTAAATAAACTTTGCATATAAACTCACAATACAACCCAATAAATCTGTATATCTTTACCTCGATCAATCCTGTAAATTGATCTCTGGCTTCTGGCAAATTACCTATAAGATTACATACAAAGCAACTAACAAACAGGTAAAATTGGTCTCTGGAAACTGCTGGGAATTCCTTAAACAAAATCATTACAAAAACAATGTAACTTATTATAGGAGGGAATAACTTGATTGTGTTTCTGAAAATTGGTCTTGAGGAGAGTGACTTGCTTAAATGCGAGCAGATTGCGGTATTCACGAAGAAGTATGTTAATGTTAAAAAAATTATAATCCACTTGGACCAAACCATATTCAACTCGACACCATATGCTCGGAGAAATAGAAAATAATCACATCCAGCATTTGAGAGAACATAACCAACACAAGCTCAATCCCACTGCCTGGTTCTACAGTCACAAAGAAGAAAGCTCACTGCCCCAATAGATGAATGGTTTGTGCAATTTAAAAAAAACCTCAAAAAATTTCAGGTGAAAGTCCAAGAATTAGGAGATTAGGAATGTAAAACAGTTTAAAGTCATTACCTAATTTATTATCAGTCCAAACTTGAAATCTAGGTCCCATGATGGAACGATAATTAAATAGTGGTTTTTTTTATTATTTTGGCATAGGAATAGTTAGCTATTGAATTCTACTTCAAAACTTCCACGATTTGGCAGTCCAAAAATGTTTTAATGAAATTTTTCCTGCTTCATGGTCTTTCTATGATCACACCCTGGGACAATGGAGACCAAGCAGGTCGGTTCCTGCCTACCCCACAATCATATTTTTGCACTTATCTTTTAAAATAAACTGACATGGATTTACCATACTGCTTCTCCAAATAAAACGAAAATGGCTCTCTCTATTGTTTTCTTTGCCTATTTATATGTTTTCCATTATACTTGTAGAAAATTCACCATTTTACACTCACCCAAAGCAAAAAGGATACATTTGACTCTGGAGATCATAATCAGTAATATAAAATATTCAAGTATTGTCTTCATAAGATCCATTCTCCTGATAAACCCAATGGTTTTATTGCTTTAAATCTATTTCAAGCTTAACATAGGTGTCAAGCATTGTTAGCTGAGAGGTCATCGCAGCTGCCTTGTGGGTTCACGTCCTGGCCGATGCTATGACATATGAAAAAAAAAAAGCTTAACATAGATTTGAATAATTTTTTCTTTAAAATATCTTTTCTATGATTTAACCTTTAATTTAATTACAAACACTGTTTCGACTTTGCTAATGGATTTTCTTTTGGTTTATACTAAGGAATGTGAGTAGGGTCCATGGCAAAAGTGAATCTCATGAATAAAATACTCTGATATAAATACAATGAAAGATAAAAAAAACAATTTAATTTGAAAATTTATTTCTAGATTCTCACAAAAGTTTTCGTCTATAATTATATATATATCCGAGCATATATATACATTCGTACATCTAAAATTTATAACCGAAGTTTTATATAAAAAATTTATGATTTTTACCGATTTATTAATTTATCTGGAAATTCAATATGTAGAAGAGGGTAGACAGAAAGTTTTATTATAATCGTTTAAAAGCGTGGATCAGGTTCGATCCTAGATAAGAACATAGAAAGAATGTGAAGCAGGGATCAAATCTACAGATCCATTGCTTCAATAGATATGATATTAAGCATTTTATTAGAGTATTGTTCTTTTTATTTTGTGTGTGTGTGTTTAAAAGTAAATCAAAATAACTATAAAAATTTCAAAGGCTATAAAAATATGGGGAGATATATTGAATTCTTTTTTTAAGATATGATTACCTTTATAAGAAGCCAATAAAATATTTTTGATGTTATGTTTATTATTATTATTTTAGTAAATGCCAAATCAACATCACAATATATATATATAAATGACATGGATGTTAATAGTAAAATGGACTGTTCAATTTCCGCATCACATAGAAAAATGATTTGAAATACAGATCGTGTAAATCCAGCATAAAAAGACATAACTGAGAATATCGTAAAAAACAAACAACCATAGAAGATTATAATTTATAAATCATATTTCAAAAAGTGATTATTCATCTTAATATTTTTCTGAAGGTTTGTGATGATGGTGTTCTAGCTGTATTTTTATATTGGACTATTTCCATCATCTAATATGTGTGTTGAATGTCTTTAGAAAAGTTTAATTTTAGTTAAATATTCCAAATGCATTCAACTGTTAGTAATATCACAGCAAACAAATGTTAGTAATATCACAGCAAACAGGTTAGTATATGCACTAACTGTTAGTAATATCACAGCAAACAGGTTAGTATATACATAACATTTCGAGAGGTATTTTTCTCCCCTCTTTTTCAGGTGTTGCTGGCCTGACCAGTGACAGTACTAGCATGGGATTCGAACCTGGGTCCTTAGATTCTTGACAATTGAACTTTAAGGTAACGCTCTAACCAACTGAGCCATCCTGCCAAAGACAACAATATGTAGTAATTTCATATACTTATCTATGAGGTTCCTCCTGATTTCTCCACTTTTTTTTCAGAGCAAAGTTGATTAGTGGTTTCCATACACTATGTATAGTCATACTAGGTTGGTGCATATTCTAACCTGTTTGCTGTGATATTACTAACAGTTGAATGCATTTGGAATATTTAACTAAAATTAAACTTTCTAAAGACATACAACACACATATTAGATGATGGAAATAGTCCAATATAAAAATACAGCTAGAACACCATCATTACAAACCTTCAGAAAAACACTAAGTATTCGGTATGGACCCGATACTATATCAAACTTTAGACATTATGAAAAACTATGTCTAAAGCTGGCCAAAGTAGAAAATCATTTAACTTTCTTATGTAAATGTAAATTGGAAGGGATAAATTCCTAAAGGTTTGCAACTAAAACCTCCAATTCACTCTCAGAAAGCTGAGAAAATTACTCAGAGAGCAAGTGAAGCTCTATTAAGAGAAAGAATAAATGCTCAAAGGTTTTCTAAGTATCAAACAATGCATTCAATTAATAATGTAGAATGTCTTCTAAAAAATAAACTTACTGATGATGACTACATGAGAGTTTCTCAAGCAGTAAGAAGATCATATTCTATATTACATGGAAAAATAAAAGAATGTCATGAGAAGAAACTTGCTAACCTACATGGGCGTATCAAAAATCTTAATGTACCAAGCAATGTAACAGCCTCATCTGTTAAAAATCTAAGTTCTAAACATCTAACAGATACTGAAATTTCTGTTCTTGAAAGAGGATTAAACTTTGCCATAACACCATCTAATATCCCCTTATTAGATATAATGGCAGCCACTGAGGAAGTCACTCAAAAACTGCCTTTAGAAGAAGCAGCAGAATTATGCTGGAGAATAAAAAGAACACTTGACAAGCAACAAAAATTGAAGTCAAACATATCCTATGGGGAGAGGAAAGCAATTAAATCTTTCAAAGCAGATAAATCTATAATTATTCTCCCTGCTGACAAAGGCAATGCAACAGTCGTAATGGATACAACTGATTACAACAACAAAATACAAGAACTCCTCACAGCAGGCCAATATAGAAAAGTAGCAAAAGATCCAATACCAAGTATGGAAACAAAATTACAAGCATTACTCAGAAAGCATCGCAAGTACTTCATGGATTCAGAAAAGAGTAAAATAACATCATATTTCAGCAAAATTCCCCATCTTTATGATCTACCTAAAATCCATAAGGATCATGTTCCATTACGACCTATTGTTAGTTCTAGAGATTCCCCTTGCCAGAATTTGGCAAGATTTCTCCTCAAAGTTCTAAGTCCTTTGGTGTTCAAGACCCAATCATTTGTCAGGGATTCTAGACACTTTGTAGAATTAATCAAGAACATGAAAATTGAATGAACTGACTTACTGGTAAACTTTGATGTGGAAAGTTTATTCACAAATGTACCATGTGAAGAAGCATTGTTTATCATAAGGAAAAGATTAAATGATGATAATAGTTTACAAACCAGAACAGCTCTTCCTATTGATAGCATAATGGAACTATTAACATTCTGTATAAAAACAACCTACTTTTAATATAACACAGAATTCTTCTAACAAAATCAAGGAATGGCTATGGGCTCACCATTATCTCCCCTGATTAGCAATATTTACATGGAAGAACTTGAAACCACAGCCATAAAAAGTACTCCTTATCCACCTAAAGTTCGCATCGATATGTGGATGATACATTTGTTGTATGGCCGCATGGTGAAGCATTGCTACAAACTTTCTGGATACACATCAAAAACATATCTCCTTCAATTAAATTCACAATAGAACCAGAACAAAAACAAAAATTGGCATTCTTAGATGTTCTTGTAACAAGACTCCCTCATGGCAAAATCAAAAATACAGTTTACAGAAAACCTACACATACAGGAAAATACCTAGCCTATACATCTAATCACACCAGAAACACAAAAGATGGAGTTATACTATCACTGTGGAACAGATCAAAAGAAGTTTGTTCAGAAACTGGAGATTTGGAAAAAGAAAAGATCTATATAGAACAAACTCTTAAGAAAAATGGTTATCCATCAGCTTTATTAAGAAAACTTTAAATAGACAACAAAAAAAAACCATCAAGAGAAAGGACAATTATTGGTACTGTAGTGTATCCATACATTCCAAAAATAGCAGACAAATTAAGGAAAATCTGCAATCAGTATAATATCAGAACAGCTTTCCAGAGCCATACCACACTATGAGGAATTATAACATCTACAAAGCCTAAACTTGAAATGCTGCAAAGAAAAAACCATCTATGAAATACTGTGTGAATGTGGAAGAACATATATTGGTGAAACCAGCCATCCCATTCAAAAGTGCTTTCAAGAACATAAACTGATGATTAAAAGAGAGAAAACAGATGTATCTAAGGTAGCAGACCATGTATGGACCAATTGAAAAAATACAAAAATATTGGACAAAGAAGAAAAGGTACAAAGAAGAAAATTTAAAGAAGCTGCTCACATGACAATGGCAACTGATCCCATAAGCCAACCTAATGTGACTATACATAATGTATGAAAACCACTAATCAACTTTGCTCTGAGGAAAAAGTGGAGAAATCAGGAGGAACCTCATAGATAAGTATATGAAGTTACTACATACTGTTGCCTTTGGCAGGATGGCTCAGTTGGTTAGAGTGTTACCTTAAAGTTCAATTATCAAAAATGTAAGAACCCAGGTTTGAATCCCATGCTAGTACGGTCACTGGTCAGGCCAGCAACACCTGAAGAAGAGAGAGAGAAATACCTCTTGAAACATTGTGAATATACTAACCTGTTTGCTGTGATATTACTAACAGTTAGTACATATACTAACCTGTTTGCTGTGATATTATTGACATTTGTTTGCTGTGATATTACTAACAGTTGGTGCATATACTAACCTGTTTGCTGTGATATTACTAGCAGTTGAATGCATTTGGAATATTTAACTAAAATTAAACTTTTCTAAAGACATTCAACACTCATATTAGATGATGGAAATAGTCCAATTCATCTTAATATGTTTATTTTTTCTCATTTTGTATAAATATTGAATCAAGTTGCAAAAATTAATATTCATAATAGAACAAAAATAAATGTATTCTTAATTCAGCACCATTTCTGTGCCCCTCTTGTATTGGCACCCTTATGCTTTGCTTACTTGTCTTCCACCAACCCTGGTCTTCAAGGAGAAAAAATTGGTCTTTTAATGAAATTAATATAATATCTGCTAAAGGTTTTTTTTTCTGAAACGAAAATCGAAACATATATACTAATAATTATAATTACTAAACTATAGATAATTTGTTAATGTATTGCTGAAATAAAGTTATTGCTGATATTATATAAGCAAGAGTATTTAAAGTATTGTACAATATTTTAAAATAAGTGGCCATCTAAAATATTTTATTTATTCATGAGTTAATGTATATATGAATTAAAAGTTGCATTATGGGATATCATACTACTTAATACAAAAATATAAAAAAATATATTGTGATTTATTACTGATCCTAATTTATCTTTGAGAAATGCAAAACAATGCCCAAATCTATTTCTTCTACTGCAGTTCTGCCATCTGGTGTAGCTTGAGTAATCAATGAATGCCAAATGATAAGGCTTAATAAATCTCAATCCACTATTATCCAATCCATATCCCGAAATTAATTTCCAGCTTCTGGCTATTTTATTTTCTCAGACAGTCACTAGGTCCAGGTCCAAAACTCCCACTGAAAAAAGTCATATGTTAGAAAGTAGTTACGACTGGGGCTTTCATATTAAACATTACTATTTGGCATCCGTTGATTAGTTAAGCTTATATTACCTTATGGAACAAGAGTAGGAGAAATAGATTTGCTACTTAAGAGTAATATATTAACAGAGGTCCTATGATGTTGTGCTGTAAACAATTCAGCTCTAGGTTTGTTTATTGCAACAATATAAAACTAAATTTTTATCGTTTAAAAGATCGAGTTCATGAATAAAGATTGTTCATATTTTTTCCCCTTGTGAGTTTGATGCAGTGTGGAGAGTTTAAGCCTATAGACCACAGCCTAGCCTGCTATTTCCAATAATTAAACATCTTACAAACTTGTAGACGATAAATCATTCATTGAATTTATTTGCTTCTTAGTATGTGTAGCAACGTCTTGGCAAATGGTAAATGTGTTCAAATTACATTTTAGTAATTTGAAGCATATTCCGTGAAAAAACGTTTAAACGTCAGAAGCCGATACATGTTAGTTATAATTTACTTATAGAATAATTAACATACTATACGAAAGTCCCAAAATTTTAATATATCTTTCGTCAAAGGAAGATAATATTATTGTAAAACCTAGGACAACTGTCTTTACAGCTCAGTTTTCGAAAATGAACTATATAAAAATAAATACATTTATAAAAGCCCCCTATTTACATTTAAATAAACTATCTTTTATTGTTTACTAACACGTGACCGCGTATAATGCTAAAAGGTTGCGTTAGAGGGCGCAGAATGTAATTTACGCTATCAGATAAGCAAACAAAAAATTTTCTTTTAATTTGTTTAGTCTGAGAGCATTAATATTTATTAATTATTATTGTCTGTGAAAGTATAATTAGTGGTTAAGAGTATTTGAAAGATTGAAAATTGTGTTTTTTATTTGTTTTAAAGTTTTTTCAGTATGTTATTTATATATATAGAAATTTTTTTAAAAAGTTATTATTTATTTTTTGTTTTGTTTTATTATTTATATATTGTTATTTTATATATAGAATTATTATTATTTTTTTATTTTTAAAAGTTATTTTGTTGATTAGTTTTTTTGTAAATTTGTTATTAAAAGATTTACTTTTAAGAAAAATATAACGTTCGAAAAACGTAAAATAAAAAAAATGGATTATATTTGTATTTCAAAATGTTTATATAATCGGGAAAAGGAAATTAAGCGTGCTGTTGTAGAATGTACTATATGTGATGGGGTATATCACTTGAAATGTTTAAATAAGACTAGGAAGGATGTAAATGATTTATGGTTATGCAGTCAGTGTATTAATATGATAAAAGAGGTGAGAAAGTGTTTTCAAAGTGTAGATAGTCGAAGAATAGTGGGTGGAGAAAGTAATAGTGTAATGGAGATGATTAGTCAAAGAATAAATAAGATAGAGAAAGAATTGAAGGATGTAGAAGTAAAATTAAAATCATTAGAGATAAAATGTGAGGAGATAAAGGAATTATTGAGTAGGAATGATAAGGAAGAAATAGATAAGGAGGACCAGAAGGTATTAGAAAATGTTATAGATAGAGCAGAAAAAAGTAGATTATGAAACAGTATTGATAGGAGATTCACTAATTAGAGAATGTGGGGATATAATTGCAAGGGAAAATAGAAGTAGGTATGTAAGAGTATGTTTGCCTGGAGCTAGAATTAGGGATGTAGCAGATAAAGTTAAAAAACAAGGTAGTAGAGATGTATATGTTATGGTGGGGACTAATAATTTATTAGAATCATCAGAGAATAATGGATGATTATGTAGAGTTGATTAGGAATTTGATTATGATTAAAGGAAGAGTAGGAATAGTTGGATTATTACCAAGGTTTGACAAGAGTTATTTGTTAGATAGGGCATGTTCTATAAATGAGAGATTGAAAAAATTGTGTGAGAGAAATAATGTTATGTTTGTGGATATGTGGGATTGTTTTATTGTTATATAGTAAAGATGGGTTGCATTTAGGAAAACAAGGAAGTGAAGTTTTAGGGAGTTTGATTTATAAAGAATTTTTTTTGGGAAACTTATAAAGGGGGGTGGGTTTTTAAATTGTAATATTATTAAAAAGAATGGATGGAATATAAGAAGTAAGCAAAAGGAATTTGATTTTGATATAAATATAGATATGGAGAAGGAATGGGTTTGTAAAATTAATGGTAAGAAAGTAATTTATAAATGTAATGGAGAAGAAAGAATTAAAAGAATTTATAAAAGAGTAGTTAGGAAAGAAGAAATTGTTAAAATTGGGTTTTTGAATATGCAAGGTGGTAGGAAACCAGAAAAGTGGATGGAATTAAATAAAACAATTGAAAATGAAGAGCTTGAGGTATTAGCAGTAGTGGAAACACATTTAAGAGAAGAAGAAGAACCTATTTTGGAACAGTTGGTATGGCAGGGTATAAATAGAAAAGAAAAAGAAAAAAGGGGTGGTGGTATAGGTGTTATATCAAAAAAATATTTAAATATTGTTAAATGTCAAGAACACTTGTGGTTTGAAATAAAGTTGGGTAGACAAGAATGGATGGTGGCTATAGTTTATATAGCTACTGGAGATAGTCAAATTATATTGGAGTGGAATAGTAACATATACGAATGTTTAGTTAAGGATATACAAAGTTTTAAAGAAAAGGGGAAGAGAATAATGGTTATAGGGGATATGAATGGACATATTGAAGAAATTGATGATGTAGATAATAAAAATGGACAGCTTTTGAAGAATTTTGTCAGAAAGTGAATTTGAGTATTGGAAATTTATTAAATATTTATGAGAGACAATACACATGGTCCAGAAATAATATATTTCACACAATAGATTATGTATTGGTAGAGAAAGAGGGAATAAATAAAATACGGAAAATTAAGGTATTTGATAATGAAGAAAAAGTATGCACTAGTGATCATAATTTCATTGTAATTGAAATGGTTAGTAATGTGATGGAGAATAGAAATAAAAGTAGAAATAATAGTGAAAGATGTGGATGGAGAGTAAATGATAAGAATAAGTTGGAAGAGTATAAAATACAAGTTGAAGAAATAATGGAAGAGTGGGTTGGGGATGAGTATAAGGATTGGTGTAAGGAAGTAGAAAAAGTTACAAATAGGGTTTTAGGTGAGAATATTGAAAAGAATAAAAGTAATAAAAAAATTAAAATTAGTAAAAGTGTAAAAGAAAGGAAAGAAGCATGTAGAGAATATAAGTGTGCTATTAAGAATAAGGAAAGTGAAAAAGATATTAATGCTAAATGGGAAAAGTACTTAGAAAAGAAGAAGTTGGCTAAAATAGATATTTATAGAGAGAGAATGAAATTGAATAGTAAATTGTTGGAGGATATTAATAAAAGTGGAAGAGATGGAAGTAAAAAATTTTGTAATTATATTAAAAGGAGAAATGTAGGGGGGAGAGAGTTAGTATTACTAGATGATGAGGGAATTGAGTGCAGTTCTAGAGAAGATTTAGAGAGAATCTTAAATAGTTATGTAATGAATATAGAAAAGATGTTAAATGTGAATGATAGAATATTAGAAAATATGAAAGAATATAGTAATGGGAATATTAGTTTTTCAGAAAATGAACTAAATGAGGTAGAGAAGAAATTGAAAAGTTGGAAGGCAAGAGGTTTAGATGGATGGGCAGCAGAGATGGTAATGAATTTAGGATATAGGGCAAAAGTAAAGTTATTATCCTGTTTTAATAAAATGGCACAGAATAGAGTTTTCCCAAGTAGTTGGAGTAATACAAGAGTAAGGTTATTATTTAAAGGAAAGAGTAAGGATCATAGAAAGTTGAATAATTATAGACCGATAGCGGTAACATCAGTTTTATATAAAGTTTTCTCGTATATGGTGGCTAGTAAAGTTGTAAAATGGATGGAAGGGAATAATGTAGTGGGTGAAATGCAAGGAGGTTTTAGATTAGATAGGCGTATAGGAGATAGTTTATTTGTAGTTACACAACTTATGGATATGAGTAGGAATGCAGATAAACAGTTATATATGAGTTTTATAGATATAGAGAAGGCATATGATAGAGTAAATAGAAATAGATTATGGATAAGTTTAGCAAATTTGGGAATGGATGAAGCTTTAATAGATATTATTAAGAAATTATATGAAAATAATTATTATATATATCAATTAGAGAATATAGAATCAATTAAAGTTAAAAATGGTGTGGGACTAAGGCAAGGATGCCCTATGTCACCTATTTTGTTTGTGTTGTATTTGAGTGAAATGGAAAGAGCAATAGAAAGATTAGGAAGAGGGATAGAGATACCGTTAATAGGTAGTAAGGGAGTATATATTTTGTCAGGTCTTTTTTTTTGCAGATGATATATTTTTGTGTGCAGAAAAAAGAGAAGATATGGAAGTTATGTTGAGGACATGTGCAAGGGTGGGTAAAGAGATGGGGATTAAATTTAGTGAAGAAAAATCAAATATAATGATGGTTAATACTGAGGAAAGAGAAGATGTAGAATTTTTATTGGGAGATATTAAGTTAAGTGTGGTGAATAGATATAGTTATTTGGGAATTATTTTAAGTAATCAGAAAAATTATTTGGATGAATGGGAGAAAAAATTGATAAATGAAGCAAAGAAAAGAAAGGGATTGATAAAGAAATTAACAGTATTTTCATATAATAAATATGATGTAGCTAGAATTATATGGAAAGGAGTTGCAGTAGCAGGGTTAACATATGGTAATGATGCATTATATGTTAGTAAAAAGATATTAGATTATTTAGAAAAAACTCAAAGGGAAGTAGGAAGACATGCATTGGATGCAGAAGTATGGACAGCAAGGGAGGCAATTCAAGGAGAAATGGGATGGTCAAGTTTTCATATGAGAGATGCAAAAAGTAAAATGAAAATGTTTGGTAGATTGCAGTTTATGGATAATAAAAGAATAGCTAAAATAGTATTTAATTGGGTTATGAGTAAAGGGCAGGTAACAAGATGGGTGAGAAAGGTAATGCGCTATGCAAAAGATTTGGATAAAGAATTTATATCAGTATATTTGTACAAAAGATGGGATGATTGTGTTAAGAGGATTATTGAGTGTTATAGTAGTAAGGAATGGGATAAAAGAATAGATTTATTAATAAAGACTAGGGAGTTAGAGAGATGGAGAAATAGTATGGAGAGTAAAAAGAGTTTAAATATATATAGAAATAAACAGAATATTAGGTGTGAGTTAATATATAATAGTAAGGAAAGTAGTTTATTGTTTAAGGCTCGAACGGGATCTTTAGCTACAAAAGAATATACATGTAAATGGAAAAATATGGGTGATTTATTTTGTAAATTATGTAAGGAAGGAATTGAAAATATTAGGCTATTGTTAATTGAATGTAAATGTTTGAAAACAGAAAGGGTACATATAATGAAGTTGTGGAAAAATAAATATGAAAAGAGTGATTATACAGAAAGTGAATTATTGGTTTTTATGCTAGGTTTGGGAAAAGATAAGGGGGATTTAGATATAAAGGTTATAGAGTTGACAAAAATTATGTTGTGGAAATGGGATAGAGCAGATTATGGGTAAATTTAGAGTGGGGAATGTAAAAGAAAGTGGCTAACAGGTTTATCTGGGCTTAATTGCTGAGATATTCTTGACTTCGTTTAAGGAGAAGCCATAATACATCACATCACATCACATCATATCGAATCAAGAATTAAAGGCATCAGTTTAATAACTGAGTTTAACTCAATTTTTTTACAAGCCATTTATGAAAATTTTAGATTGGAAGGTTATTACTTTGAGAATACAAACTAATTTCAACACATTGATAGTTTTATAACTAGAAAGGTGGACTTAGATGCTGAGATCCGACACAAACTCCAAAGTGGCATCGCTTTTAACACGCTAAAATATAAAGTATTTCACCGGAGAGAAATAATTATTTCTGAATATAGAGTTTTTTTATATATATCTAATTAATTGACAAAATAAAAAGGCATTATAAAGTTTCACTTAAAGATAGCAAGAAATAGCATCAAATATATATATTTTCAACTTTCTGAACGTCAGTTTAACTATAGAATCTATTATCATAAAATTACACCTTTGTTGTATTGAACATGTAGAACAAATGACCAATCCTATAGTGTTTTATCGTGAATTTAAGTATAGACTTTGTGAAATAGGCAGATCCCGTCTTCATTATAACAATTTTATAATTTACATTCTAATGAAATGCATTATTGATTGATTTCATTGGGACGATTTGGAATGGAGTATAATGCGTTGAAGAGCTAAAATTAGATATGATAGTAAAATATTTCAGAAAGAAAAACATTGTATTGAAGAAGTTAAAAAAAGATTTTCATAAAATATCAACAAACAGAAAATGTAGCAGTAAAATCTATATGTTGTTATATTTGGCTTAGAGAAATTACTTCTGTAATCGTCATAAAACTTCTAGTGTATTTTTTCTCTTGGACTTGAAATAATCATGTTCATTTAAGAGTGACTGATATATATATACATTACAAAAGTGAAGCAAATACAATAAATGAATCATTTATTTATTGCTAATAACTTCATATTGGAAGTAACACATAGTGATGTGATATGGCTACTCCTTTATCCCCAAAAAACCTGTTCACCACTTTACTTAGCCTTTCCATTTCTGACCATAAGTTTTTTTCCATATTTTTCTCTATTCTGTTCCATCACACTTACAGAACATCATTCTCTGTCCACTCTATGGCCCTGCAATCTAGATCGCCCTTATCTTTTTGCAAGCGCAGCATAAGAACCAAGAACCCAGTTTCGATATAATCACTTTGTTTATATTTATTCTCCCATTTCATTATTTGTACTCTTTCTGTTTGTAAGCATTTACACTCAATTAACCGATGCCTAATATTTTCCATGCCTTTTTTTTTTTTTTACCTAACTAGCAAACTAAATTACCCACATTTCCTCATTTATCTGTATAGTCCCTTGTTGATAATGATTCTCTTTATGATGAACTATTCTTATAGTAGTGCCAACCGTGCAAGCTGTAGTAATCAATTGATGCAAGAAGGTTTGTGCATAATATTTTTTCTATCTTGTGCCTTCTCATACAATATTTTCAGACTAGTTTTTAGCTTTCATCAGTGAAAAGTTATATCTGAGAGGATCTAATGCAACTCTCCAGTGACCATCGTTTACCCTTTTAGTTAATTAGTAATGCTATGAGTCCAAAATAAAGACAGGTGCGTTCACTAGTCATATAGATATAAACACAGTTCAGTATCTACACATTTGGTACACTTGGTCCTTTAATATTCATAGTCTCAATCCAATGGGCAGAAATGGTATTAAACCACTAAAGATCACATGATCATCATTTTCTATGCTTACACAAGCTATTAAAACAGTGACAAACTTTCAGTTCACTGTACAAGTGAATGAGCCTGGATTAAAAACATCTATATTCATTTTAGATTCATAGCTTTATACTTAGCTACAAAGGTAAGAGAAGGATACTGCAGAGTCACATTAGATACTAAGATCTAGGAGCAGTGTTCTTAGATCCCAGGCTTCTCACTGATGGAAGCCACAAGGTAGAAAGTAGTAGGAGTATGTTGAATGAGTAGGTATTAGATAGGAATTTTAGCACCAATCATTTCCATTCATTGGTTACTATGGCTTGCACTGAATGAGATTACTCTATGGAGAATTTATCATTGTTTCAACATCTTATATATGCATAGGAAATGATGATCATGTGATGTTTAATGGTTAAGTAAAAGGCAGGGATGTTATTTGCATTACATATCAGAAGGTACTGAATTCCAAATATATAAACTTGCTCTTTTACCAAATAATATTAGATTAAGAGATTATTCAAAAAATGAAAAAATAATATTTATTATTGTGATGAATAATTATGCTTAATAAAACATAATTAAATTTGTGAATGAGTTATCAGTGAATATGCCCATATCATCTAAAAAAAAACAGGCAAAAATAATGATAATAATATAAAAATAAATTTGCATTCACTATATATCATCAATAAATTAACCACAAACCCATTAGCCATAGAGAACATCATTGTCCAGGATTGTGTTTAGCTGATATGCTTAATGATAACTTTCAATTTTCTATGCAATAAATTTGTTTTTGAAAGATTTCAACACTTTCTCCAATTGTAGTTCTCTGTGTCTTCCAATGAAAACCATCAACATTACACTGTTTTAGAGTGCCTTCTAAATATCTTTACAATATAAATAGGGATGGCATCATTAGAAACAAGCATTTTTAAGGTCACCACAAAATAAATTTATAGGAAGTCTTTTATAATTTATTGTTATCTGTTTTTAAAATCTTAAAATTGATTATGGAGTCCATACATTCAATTTACTATTCTATTAGGTAAATAATATGTAAAAAAAAATTGTTTAAAAATACTTTTATGTAAACAGCCAACTAAAATATAGAGGAATAACAATGTAATCATAAGAGTTACTTTGCCATTTTTGGGGAATATTAAACATTTTAAGAATCCAGAGTTGTTATATGACAATTAGAAATTGTAGGAATATAGTCATTGCATAAAAGCATTTGAGGTTTTGTTTTATCTTTATGATTTATTTGTGTCTCAAATGTTTTCATGAAATGACAATATTCCTGCAATTTCCAATTGTTTTATAACCAGTCTAGATTTTTAAGCTCTTGATATTTCCATGAACAACAAATTAATTATATGGAATACTTTATTAACTTTCTATTTTTCAGTCAGCTATTTAAATAAAACCATTATTTAAAAAACTTTTTTAGATATTATTTTTTTACTTTTTAGTTATTATTTACATATTATTTTAGAAAATGGTTAAAACTCTAAAAAAATTATTAAATATTATTATTTAATAATAAGTTATGAAAAATAGCTTTCTAACAAATGAATTCTAAATTCCAATATGTGATCATCTACTATATAAAAATACATGTGTATTGGCTTTTTAATTAATTTAATTATCAGTTAAATCAATATTAACAAACATTTATTCCACAAATGCAATGTCTTTGTCATATATATATTATAATGATCGGGGTAAAAGGGACTTAACATATCTGCACTACAGGGCATCACTAGGCATTTAAACCTAGAAAATTTATATAGTAGGCAGATACGTAAGTTAAGAAAAAAAATTTTTTTTATTATTTTTATTTTATATATTTGGATTCCGATCGTTAGAAAATTTATATAGTAGGCAGATACGTAAGTTAAGAAAAAAAATTTTTTTTATTATTTTTATTTTATATATTTGGATTCCGATCGTTAGCCCATTGTCACTAGCTCAGTGAAACAGCAGAGATTTATATTTTATAAATTCTTATCTAAGAATATTTCAATATTAAAAAATAAAATAAGCCACTGCCAGTAATTAACACACAAACATTTATTTAAACATATATAAGATTTAAAATTATTTTAGTATCAGTTTTACATTTTAAACTTTGATTTTAGATGTTAATTTACATTTTAATTTTTATTTAATTTAAAGTATATTCTTTATTAATAACACAAATTTTATATACACTTTTTACAAATAAACCACATAGTTTAACTATCAGATATACATAATAATTATTTTACTCTACTTTAAAAACACTGCCCTATAGAAATGCATCACTATATATCCAGGTCTTCTATAAATATTTTTGATTTAGATTATCAATCCCACACTTCACATAGTGTCGGCATACATCCACACCATATTTTGACCATAATTTTTTTCGGTAGGTATCTTAGGCATTGATTAAAGTATTTGCTCCAATCTTTATCTAGTTTTTTTAACCAGTTATACTTTTTATTATCATAGATCGCATTACATCTTATGGACCATATTGTTTTCAATGTATGTATTATTGCCAATGTGTTATGCGGGTTAAAGTTCACAAAGTTTCTTTTTACTATTTTATTTAAGTTTATTACTGGTTTATGAAACACTTTATTTCTAATGTGCCAGAGGGCTTTACACTCCTCAAATAAGTGCAACAAGCTATCTTCCTTTATTTTACATAATACACATATTGGTTCCAAGTTCATATGGAGCCTACTATTCAGCAGGGCCTTAGTAGGAAGGAGCCCATTTAGTAACCTAAACGTAAACCTAATGTACGATTGAGGTGCATATATCTGTTGTAATTTCTTCAATATATTATTTATATTTAATCCAGGTAAAAATCCTTCTATACTTCGTGCATTACTTCCCTGGTTTTTTATCTCTCTATATTTAACCCCTTCCAAACTAATCAAGTCTAGATTGTCCTGTAAATCCTTGTATGCTATCCGCAGATCGGCAAAAAAGGATCTTCTTTCTTTCCCTATTTCATGGTAGACATTAACTTCAATCAGTGGAGGGTCAAAGCATTTATCTTTAATGACATTTATATATGTCTTAGCTTTGATAAACATAATATATTCTTTTAGGTCAATTAAGTTGAGACCTCCCTTATTAATAGGTAGCTGTAATGTTGAGATCGAAACTAGACTTGTTGCCCTTCCCCATATATATTTCTTTGCCATTCTATAGATCTTACTTGTTGTTGTGTTATAGAGGTCAATCCATGGGGCGTAATAGTTCAATATACCCATTGTTATGGCATTAAATACTCTAGCCCTTGTAACTTCATAAAGTTTTAATGATGAGAAATTGTTTATCCTCATGGCTATCTTTTCTATAATTAACTTATTTAAATATCTGTTAATTGAGGTCTTTGAGTTATATAATGGTATTCCTAGAAAATCTGTTGGTGTGGCAAGGAATTCACAAGGCATTTTTCTTCCTGTGGCCAATTGCCACACCGCAGATTTTGCCAGTTGAACAGAAGATCCAGTTTGTTCTTGAAATTTATTGAGTATGCTCATCACAACTTGGATGTTGTAGGCATTTTGAAAAATTATAATTAGATCATCAATAAAGGCAACAACTCCTACCTTCACCCCAAGATGCGGTAAATATATACCTGTAACTTTACCTTCTATATCTTTTACTAGAGGATCTATATATATTGCAAAAAGCAATGCAGCCAATGGTGAACCCTGGGGAATCCCTTTGTTTGGTATAAAGAAATCAGATTGCCTCATATAATTTTTAATTGAAATCCTGTTATTACTAATATAGTTTTCAATTGCGTTTATCAACATACCATGTTCAGGTATTAATTCCAATAAATTATTTATCAAATAGGACCAATTCACCAAATCAAAAGCTGATCTAAAGTCAATCTTCACAGCATAATACTGAGTCAATCCCAGCTCTTTGGCATATTTCACAGCTTCTTGAATTTTCATTGCTGCATTGATAGCACGTCTACCCTTGACTGCATGATGTGCCTTCGAAATCTTAGAGAAAACCACAGAATGAAGTCTCTTCAATAGTATCCTTGCTAGTATCTTTGAGTCTATGTCTTCTATTGATATATGTCTTAGCTCTTCTAAGGTTGGTGTCTGTTTTTCTTTAGCCTTCTTAATACTAAACAAAACCTTATCATTAATGTATGGCCATTTTATCTTTTGACAGCACATTTGATTGAAAAACTTCCACATTGGCTCTATTAGAGCATAATCTATTAGTTTATAAATATTAGCTGGAATTGAATCATTAGCATTAGTAATTATTTTTTTTTTAACTTTAATATTTCTTCTTTTATTTCTTGCCTCGTGATGTAATCTTTTGTAGCTTCCAACACTTCACTTTCATAATCGTGTATAGACCCTTTGACTTCGCCAAATTTTCTTTTTATATTATTATAGATATATTCATCAACTCTAATCCCTGACACAATATTATCATCATTATTTTTAATGGAATCTATTCCTTTTGTGTGTTGTATATAAACTTTACCATAATTAATCATTGGTCTAGATAAATTGCTTAATCTTGGTATTAACTTTCTAATCCATTTAGTTTGGGATTCTTGTTGCATATGGGAATATATATCATTGTATTCATCTTGTAGTTTGTCAATTAGTAAGTAGTTAGGCTTGTATTTTGATAGACATTTTAATGTTTTTTGAATCTCTGCAATTCTATTTTTCATCTGATTTAGGGATAGGTTATGTTTATTTATCTTCCTACATAATTGAGAAATAATCTTTTTTATTTTATACCATGCTATGCATGGGGGTAGGCTGGTATTTCTTGTATAATAATTCAGAATAATTAATATATTTGAGATGTGATCAGTGGTAAATTGCAGTCCACATCCAATATTTTTCCTAATGGTAAAGGTATATTTATTTTGTTCCTTAATATAATCATTGACTATCAGCTGAACATGCAGATGATCCGAAAACCCCACCAATGAGGTATTGATTTGAGAATTCTTAATTTTGTTCCCAGATATAAAAAAGAGATCAATCAGAGACCTATATCTACTACTAAAGAAGGAAAAAGCATCATTAGGATATTTATTAAACAGAGAGTATAGCGATATCTCCCTGATCTTATTCTCTAGTGTTCTTGGTAAATCTTTATAAGTGCTATTTAAGTCACCTCCCATAATGATTATACCTGGCTTTTGTAACATCTTGCCCTGAACTGCATGTATAACTTTAACAATATCACAACCCTTTGCAACAGAATATACAGCAATTAAATAATGCAATTCTCTTTGATATATAAAGGACATTACTATATAATTCACCTGAAAGTATAATATTTGTATATTCTCTATAGATGAATCAATATTAATTAGGACAGCTACTCCTTGTGCTGGTCTAGTATTGGCTTTATATAAAACATTGTTGTGCTGTGACAGCTTGTCTATTATATACTTTGGTGTATTAATATTTATCTTCGTTTCGGTTAGTATTAATATTTCATACTTTTGTTGAGTCATATAATCAATAACTTTTTCCATTTTATTTTGGCCATTTATACCCCTCACATTCAGTGTTATTATACTTAGACTTTTACACATTATCTAGCAGTCTATTTATGTTGGCTTCACAATCTTTTATATCCTCTCCCACATGATTTATCACTGCAAAACCTTCATTTGTATACTTAAACACTTTACTATTATTTACAGTTTCTATTACTGTGCTATTCTCAAGTTCTTTACTGCTTTTAGCTTCATTTTTTCCGGTTGTATTAATCTCTTTATCTTCATTAACCTCCTTGTTTATTACTATTTTTTGGTGGTCCATTTGGTCTTCTTCCTTATCATCTGCATCATTCACTACTCTTTTTTCCTCAATGATGTTTTCTTGCATATTGCATGCATCTATTAATTGTTGCTCAATTTCACTTTCAACATCACTTTTGTTAAATTGATTTGCTACAATATGAGCCCATGTTCTTTTCTCATCTTTATTACATAGGTGTTCATTTCTATTAAATTTGTTACAATTAGGACAGATACCAGCTTCACACATTGCTGCTATATGTCCAACCCTATTACACCTGAAACAAAGTGGGGGTCTGCCTTTCAATATTACAGATATTGGCATGTGATCTTTATACAGCCTGTGTGGCAGTTGTTCTTTAAGAACACCTTTCTTTAACTTCAAAAGCACTTTCCATGAATTAGAGGGTATTTTGAATGGAATATCTGGTGTCATTTCCCGTTCTATTGAAACTGTTTCAGCTAGTCTATGTATTTGAGTTTTAAAAAACTCTTCATCAAAAGTGGGTGGCGTATGTAGAATTCTACCATGAACAAAGGGGTTAGGCTCTTTAGAGACATAATATATTTTATGACTTTGCATTTCTCTAATTAAGCTTTCAGCCAATTGTTTGTTATCCTTATTATTATATTCTATAGATATAAAACCCCTAGCAGGAAAGAAGGCAGTATGTTTAATTGCTCCCAGCAAATTGTGAATATTTAATAATCTAAGATATTCACTAATATCAGGCTTATCCAGTATATGATCCTCATTTTCTTCATTACTCTGAATTATCAAACTAAAAATCGACGTATTAGAAGTCATGCAATTATTAAATATTTTTCTCCAGTACGCATTTAATTTAGTAAAGGTTTTTATAATAGGTTTATGTATTTGCTGAGGGCAATCTATTTTATCATTTAAATCAGAGTAAACTACTGAATTATCATTATTATCAGATTTTGAGTTCTCCTGATTGATAAACTGATTTTTTTAATCCCATTTTTCACCGTGTCGAAATGATTATCACATTCAAAAGGAAGTGTAATAGCGGGCTCATTATGATTTTTTTGATGGTCAGTTTTTCTTTTTTTCCGTTTAGAAGTTTCCCAATCAACACTATCATTCCCCGATTTAGGGGTGTTTTTTTTACCCAATCCAACACTAACATTTTTATTTTGATTAATTAAACACGTTAATTCAGGATTACTTGAGGATTTTCTTATTTTGGGTTCATTATTCACTGCTGTATTTTGATATTTCTTTTCAGCCATATTGAAATTACTTTTTTCAGTGCGGTTAGATTTCTCTTTAATATCTACTTTATCATTATTAACTCTATTATCTTTACTTACTTTAATTTCTTGAAAACTTCTTTCTTTTTTCTTAGGTGGCATTTTTGTTAATTCTTAACGTCTAAATATTCCAAGATATGAAATATTTAGCAGATGAGAAAATTTACTTTCTACTCTAGCTCGCGCATGCGTAGATAATTGATTTTAATTTTTATAAGTTCACACAGATGGATTTATAAAAGTGTTTTATAATGTTGAGTATAGATTGGTTACATAGATTTACACGGTTAAAAACATTTCAAAATAAACATAAATGATCAAAATAAAAAATCATTGATGGAATTGCAGAGGGAGATTTATAAGAAACCCAATGGCATTCATCATAAGATGCTGCATTGACACCAATAACTTAAAAGACATCCGAATAAATACATTTTAGATACCGTAAAGTATCATTATTTACCGAATGTCTATATATTTTGATCAAATATGAAAACCAAAAACATAATTAACTGATAACGAATCCATGCAAGCATCTATACCCAACTTAAATTTAATGCATTTAGAGTGTTGAGTGTGAATAGACTACATAGTATGCATTTGAAAAGAAAATATTCTATCCCTTATTTAACCTTAGGTCAAAAGTTCACAGTTAAACCAACGTCAATCCATCTGATATATCGATGTATTCAATGTAATATGAATATGACAGCACAAATATAGGTTAAGAAAAGAAATTGACTCTCATCCAGATAGAAATACTACATCTATCTGACGAGAAGAGCAAAAAAAAACTCCATAGGAAGGGAGTGCGATCCTTTTTCCCGACTTACAATCCCATCCATAGGCAACAGGGGGTGTGCAGCATATACTAGTGATTCTGCCTGTAGTGAACCTTGTACTACATCTAATTACATGAATATATCCAATCCATTGACCCAATTCAATTACGAAATGACTAACCTAAGATTACCCTCCCCTAATAAATCTTCACAAATCTATATAGCTATTCATGCCTGACTTAAATTTAACATTTATTAATTAGTTTAACGAAACACAGAAATCATAATAAAAACTTAAAGAACAAAAAAAATAAATAAATGGAAATGATTTTACAAAAGAAATACTTATTAATAAATTAAGTTGGTCAGATAGGATTCTATTGCAATTATTTTAAATACAAACAAGTTTTAGAATTAAAGTTCTTATTGTTTAGTATAGTGGAGTTTTAGAAATATATTTAAAGCTTATTAGAGTTAATAAAGTTTTTACGGTTTTAAAAAGTTCATCTTTATTCATTGCTTGCCATTTGAAGGTGAATTCCCATGCCGTCCTAAAGAGATTGGTATTCTGTTGGCTATTTTATTTATTCATCCAGAGGTCTTTTACTTTAGCTGGTCCTCAATGTAGAAAATGATAGGTCATTTCTCTTTCTTTCTTAACAGAACTGAAGAGATTGAAGAGTGCGTATTTTCAATCCCTTCTCCTTCAACTCCACACTAACACATATCACCACCGCTATCACACATCTCTTCCAGCTCTCTCTTCATTCACTTTTTATAGTAGACTTTCAGATCCAGTGGACATTATGTCATGACAATGGTAATGGTCTTTTTCGCTGAAGTCCGAACCCATGAGAGATTTCTTTTATTGACCATTCTGATCCCATTGTTTTTCTCTCCTATCTGACCTTTGCTTATACATTTTAAATGCCTAAGGCCTAGTTTACATTTAACTAATTAAAGCAGTCATTTCCATTTTATGATTAATTAATGTGTTTTCCAAACATAAAGATATATTTTTATCTCTACATCTTTTAAAGTTTTTGTTGAAAATTTAGTTTTAAAACTTTTTTTTAAAATAAAGTTTCGTTTAATAATTTTTTAAATTTCTTATCTGTGCAATTTTATATATATGAGTTTAGATGATTTTTTTTATTTTCAATTTTTAATTCTTAAAAAAGAAGTTTTTATTTGCGAACTTTTATTTTTTCATGTTTAATAATAATAAAAAAATAATGTAACGGCGTATGTGCCCATTACAATATATATATATTATAACAGTTGGGCAAGGTTCTTCTTACTCTCTCTCTGCCATACAGAGCACCACTAGGCTATTTGAACCTAGAAAATTCATACATTGGGCAGATACTTCTTTGTAAGATTCCAGTTTTATTCAACCAATATGTCACAGTCACTAGCTGAAGGAGTAGCTGAGATTTGTGCATGTAAATTATTCAACATATTTTTTAATAAGAAAAAAAAAGATAAAATAAGCTGCTGGCAGTAATAATCACACATACATTTATTTATATATGTATATAAAAATAAATTTGAGGAATAAATGATTTAACATTGCTTTAGAATTTATTGTTATTATTTTTAAATTTAAGTTTTGATATCTTAATAAGTTTGCCCAAATGGATATTTTATACACTTTAATATTTTGATAAATGTATATGCTACCTAGATTATGCATTTATATACTTGATTCTTTTTTTAACTATAAGCTACAAATTCGCATCCAGACCAACGCCAGCTTACTGATATACTGATGTGATCAATGCAAAATGAGGATGTTAGCATACAAAAAACTATGCTGACAGGAAAATGCACCTGTGAAATATTTTTTAAAAAAAGAATGACCCTCATTTAGTACAAGAATGTGCATCTGTCTGGCGACATAATCATTTGGAAAATATATATATTAGGCATGCTCTATAAAGGGGCATCGTGGTCTTGGCCATCTTACTATCACCACCGAGAGTGTAAGAACATCAATGGTGCAGGGAATACATCTATGTCCATTGGCAAAATGATGGCTACATTTTTGACCATGTATTTAATTGGGTATAGTGCCCTGATGCTAACATGGTACAAGAGCATAAGAATCTTAGCACCTCCCCACATCACACTGACATAAAACACCTATACACCAGCATCAATTCAATTATGAGACAAATAGTCTCAAATAAAACCATTTAAACTAACAATCTTACGAACCTTTGCAACCATTTACACCTATTTTTAAATTATTAATTGAAAAGAAATTTGATAACTTTGTTATTAAACAGAATAACAAAAACATAAATAAAAAAATGAAAAAGAAAAATGGAAATGATTGATTAGCAAACTTAATACATAAATAAAAGGATTATTAACTGATTTAAAGTCCTATTGTTCATCAGATAAGAGTTCACTTATTAGTTATATTTTCTTACGAATTAACTACTTATTGGAGATATATTTAAAAAGTTCAATTAATAACAGTTTATACTTCCCATTTGGTTTTGATGGCTCCTCCAGGTTTCATCCAGTTTATTGGAGTCCTCACTGATTGTAGTATTTGCCTATAGTTTCTTTGAAAACACAACCGCTACAAGCCAGTGTTTCAGGAATCGTGGATGGAGAGACTGCCTCAGCTGGCATGAATGAAAAAAACTAAATGTCATGTGAGACTCCTACATCATGGAGTCTGCACTGTAGCTTAGCTGTAATTCACAGATTAATAGATTATTTAATAAATTCAACTATTTCGTCTTTTATAATTTTTGGCCTCCCTTATCACCAATCCTCCTGATCAATTGCACATGACATCTTTCATCTTATTTGTCATGATGTTTTCCTTTCTGGCCTTGTGCTTGTTGATGCTTGCATTGATCCATCTTCTTCAGAATGGGAAACACAATCTTTAATTTTTATCTCTTATCTCACCTTTCAATTATTTAAGTGCCCCAATGTTTAGTTTGCTTTACATTCAAATATATTTTAACAGATCAATCACTTCCATTTTAAAAGATTCAACGATTACTTTTAAATTGAAACTAATTAACATTTTTTTCATTACTTTTAAACAAAAATGCCAATCTTTATTTTCAGATATTTATTTTAACTGGATTTTATCTTACTTTTAAGTAATTTTTATTTTAAGTTTTCCATCTGTGTGATTATATATATATATGTTAAAATAACAACTTTAATTTTTTTTTACATTTTTAATAAGTCAATATTATTTATGATATATTTTAATTTAATAAATATGTGTTAATATTAATAAAATTTTATTCTACAATTGTATTATTTTCATTCGCTCAGTTGTTAAAGAGTTTTTTTGGGAAGTGTAAGGATGTGAATTCAAGTTAGAAATGGAAATGGATTTTTTTTTCATTGTTAAAAATTCAAAAATGTGGACATTGTAATGGTCAGATTCATCTCTTATTAACACACTGCAGAATTCAAACCCCCCAGATACAAAAGTCAACACTCTAGGAGTTGCCTCCCAGAAATCCCAAGTTTTCATTCAAGTTACTACTCCACAGTGCCACCTATGTGATAAAGCATCTGATGCTACTAATAGCATAGTTTCTTGCCAGTGCCAGTGGTCAGGGAGAAGCAAGAGAATCTATATTAAAATACATTATTAGGTTCACTAACTAAAGACTATGGATGATACAAAAAAATATATATAAAACGTGAAAGAGACCAAAGTATTGGTGTATTTTAATATAGTTTCTTGCTTCTCGCTGACCACCAACACCAGCAAGAAACTATGTTTTAGTAGCATCAGATGCATTATCATATAGGTGGTGCTGTGGAGTAGGGACTTTGGATTTGAACTTGGGATTTCTGGGAGGCAACTCCTAGAGTGTTGGGTTTTGTGTCTAGGGTTTGAATTCTGCAGTGTGTTAACAAAATAGATGAGGCTGACCATTACACAACATTTTTTTCTGGGTCCATTAGGCCCCATGTTGGGCACCATGGACCTGGAAAAAATACTTAAGCTAAAACAAAATTTACAAAAAAATATGTAATGGTGGTCAGGGAGAAGCAAGAGACTATATTATAATACACCATTAGGTTCACTAACTAAAGACTATGGTTGGTACAATATATATAATAGAAGAGACTGAAGTAATGGTGTGGATCACACAAAATTAATAAATTAATTCAAACTAATTAACATTTAAATACTGTTTATTAATTAAACATTATAAAGATAGCATTGTCTGAATCAGCCAGACCATGCCATCAATTCATTAAAATATATATTTGGAATAAATTTAATAAAGTGCCATTTACATTAATGGCTTGTTAATTTATTTATACTCTCTATACCTCAGGTTAATGCAAAATAATATCATAATAATGTGCTTAAACAAAAGTACAGTTAGGTAAAGAAAGGTTGAGTTCAAGATATACGAGTCCTATGGTGAATATAATAAGTATTTGCTTAATTCAATTTATACATTTAAGATTTGAGAAGACAACTTGTATTGAATTCAAGAATGGTGCAGATGAAAGCTCACTGAACTAGAGGCATGGAAGTGGTTAAGACATGAGCAATTGAATAAAATATCAACTTTAATATTAAAAGAGAATGGTGGTACCAGTGGATGATCAATGTACAGGATGGAATGCAATACATTAAAACTGCATGGCTTTGTGAATTAAAATAAAATAATAAACAATGAAATTAAAGCAGACAGGATGGCATCTCACCATGGACCCATGAAAGGTTTTGTCACAAACAGTCCAAGTTTTGGCATTGTACAATAAACTCCATGGCTGGGTGACTTAGATGTAAAATTCCCAGGTATGGCTTTCTAGCACTTACACTATCTGGAAACTGAGAAGGAAAAGGGAAAGGTCCGAGCCATAAATCCCTAGAGAAACAAAGCATGTCTCAACTACTCATATGCCTACACTAATAACACAATATCAAGCATAAATGAATATAGAAAAGGTAACTAAGTAAAGAAAGACGTTTAACCAATTCATAAAATTTTAAGATAATCAGCACATTCATGACCTCAACCTTTACAGTTCACAAATTGTGTTATCAATACAATAAAATAAGTTATTTTAAAATAAGAAAATAGAGGTGAATGCATGATTTAAAATGTATGCATAAGATTATACGTAGTCATGCATTTTTCCATATTATATAGCCACTCATTAATTTTGCGCATATCCTCCGTTATATAAAAATATGAAATCTTTTTTGAAAACATAATTATTTAAAAGATTAATAAAAGATAAAATAAAGTAGCCCTTGAACAAGTAATTTTATCAGACATTTACTAAGGGGTCAGTTATATAATTATTCACAATAAAATGGTGACACACTAATAAAAGGGAAAGAAATAATTCGCTCATTCGATGACTAAGCACACTACTATAATAAAAGACATAAAATAAATTACCAAATATATAAAATAGAAAAATATCAACCCAAGGATATAGAAAAAAGCCAACAAGTTAGATTACAAAATATGTTATAGAATTATGCAGTTTTATAATAAAAATACATTTAAATTTAGCTAGCATTAAAGGGAAATATACAACACAAGAGCTCTTGGGTTAATTGAGGTTACCTCATATCAAGTGGGCAGTTCATGCACCTTTTGTCTTCTCCAGTTGACTTTAATAGGAGACTTAATGGAAGTTAAGTAGCATTTTCTTGAAGTGGCAGATTCTTCAGTCCATGATCAATTTTGACACATTTTTAGCAGCAGCGGCAGTTTACAATAGGTATGGGGAATCTGGTGGTCTGATGCTGCAGGACTGGCCATGTGAGAAAGAAGAACCTTCTCACCAGTCTACTCAGACATTATGCTGTCAACAGGCAAAGGCTGGTAATGTATGAATTTCTCTAATGGTATAGGGTTGAGTTTAGCTTCTTGTAATTAATTTATAAAATTTAATATACAGCAAACTTTAGCTTTAATAAAAATATACTTCTCAAGATAATTCAACTAATCAAAAACAGAGTTCAACTAATAAAGCATAATGAAAACACAATATATTTAAAGCTGAACACAGACTAAGAATAAACACTAGCAGAATCGAATAATAGCAAAAGCATAGAATAAACATAAGTATAGCATAGCCTAACAATTAATAAAATTGGCTTTACATATACCAAGAAAGTTTACTACCCTGCAGTGATCAATATAGAACCAAAAATAGATGCAAAAATTAAAAGCTGCACTTATCTTATCCAAATATATGAAAACAGGGTTTATAATTAATTAATTTTACTTTTAATTCAGATTAGAATTTTAATTTTGTTTTAACAATATTTTAATTAAAAAAATACCTGAGTGGACATTTGTTGTTTATCTGATGGCAAAATATTTAAGCCACTAATTAATGAATTTTACAAAATTTAAGTAATGAAGCCTATTGTTCTTTTCCCAACCCTCATTTACTTTTTACATAAAATTTGTGGCATGATTTTTATAAATCTAAAAACAAAATTATTTTACTTTTAACTTATAAATGTTTAAATCTATTTACGATTAAACATGGCTTTAAATAACGAACTAATTATTTTTATTTGAGTTTTGTGGTCTAGTTTAGGTGGGATTTCAGCATATAAGCACCAGTAAAGACACACTATGATAAATTGGGGTTTAAACTAGGGTATGAGGGTAGGAAAGAAGTGAGAGGTGAAACAAATATTTGTAAAGTAAATCTTACTGTTTCAACATATACTTAGAAACACAGATAGAACAAGTTAATATAAATATACTTAAAAAGATGTAATTCTTTTTAATTAAATCATTAATAATAAAATCATTACCATAATCTATCCTATAATCCACACTTGCTAATGTCTGTGCATTAAGAACTTTGCATTTTGACTTTTAACCATAATGTAATCTATTAGATATCATTGTTTTGAGCATTCAAATTGTTCACAGCAATTTTTATGCCTACACAAAATCTTTCCAATGATCAGTTCATGGATTGTGCAAATATTTCAGTTACAGCATATGATTTAAGTTTACATAACCATTATTATTATTTCCATAACTTTTGACCAAAATTTATTATTCCCACCGATTTGTGCACTAAAATCTTCAACAGAGCTGGACGAAAAGCCAGAATCACCCTTATTCAAAACAGTAATTGATGCCCATCCTAGAAAAAGAAAAGTTTTAATAATTTATTAATGACAATTATAAAATAAATTACTATTACATAATTATAAATTTATTTTCAAATTTATTCAGAACTGAATTTAGATATAATATCATCAACATTTACAATATTGCACATGCCTTTCTCTTTAGCTATTATTGACAAATTTATCAATGATTTTGTGTCATTGTGGAATGTAGCTAATTTTTTTACGATTTTTAACTTCAACAATGATCTCTCATTACTAGCTATGCTTGTAGGAGGAATTAATAATATTCTTAAGGGTATGCTCAAATGCTCTCTAACAAATGAATTCCAAATTTAAATATGTGATCATCTACTATGCACAAAATTTGTGTATTCACATTTTAATTAATTTAATTATCCGTTAAATCAATATTAACAAAATTTTATTCAACAAATGCAATGTCTTTGTCAGATATATATATATGTATATATAACAATGGTCAGGCAAAGTTACTCTTACTCTATCTGCTGTACAGGGCACCATGAGGCTATTTAAGCGTAGAAAATTTATATAGTAGGCAGATACTTCCTTGTAAGATTCCATTGATATTTGACCGATATGCTCTAGTCACTAGCTCAAGGAGTAGCTGAGATTTATACATATAACTTCTTAAACATATTTTTACTAAGAAGAAAAAAAGGTAATAAAATAAGAAACTGCCAGTAATAATCACACACACACTTATTTACGAACATATACAAAACTAAATTTGAGGAATAAATTATTTAACATTGCTTTAGGTTTTATTATTATTATTTTTAAATTTAAGTTTTGATATCTTGGTAAGTTGTCACAGATGGATATTGTATACATTTTAATATTTTGATGAATGTAAATATGCTACCTATATTATGCATTTATATACTTGGATTTTTTTTTTAACTCCAGGTTACAAGTTTCCATCCAAACCAATGCCAGCTTATTGATATACTGATGTGATCAATGCAAAATGAGGATCTTAGCATACAGAAAACAATGCTAACAGGAATATGCATCTGTAGCATGATATCATTTGAAAAATGACCCTCATCCAGTACAGGAATATGCATCTCTCGGTGACATAATCATTTGGAATATATATTAGACATGCTCTATATTGAGTTGTGGTCTTGGCCATCTTACTATCTCCACCCTAAGCATAAGGAGATCAATGGTGCAGGGCATATGTCTACTGGCAATGCAATAGCTACATGTTTGGCCAGCATTCAATTGGGTATAGTGCCCTGATGCTAATGGAATACAAGGAAATGAGAATCCAATGCACCTCACCACATCACATTGATATAAAACACCCATACATCCATTCATCAGCATCAATTCAACTATGAGACAAATAGTCTCAAATAAATACACTTAAACTAACTTAATCTTATGAATCTATGGAGCTATTTATGCATATTTTTAAATTATTATTTAAAAAGGAAATTGATAATTTGGTAAGTAAACAAAACAACAAAAACATAAATAATAATAAGAAAAAGATAAATGAAAACTGGAAATGATTGATTAGTCAACTTAATACATAAATAAAAGGATTATAAACTGATTTAAAGTCATATTAATGGTCGGATAAGAGTTCACTTATTAGTTATATTTTCTTACAAATTAAATACTTATTGCAGATATATGTAAATAGTTCAATTGATAAGAGTTCATACTTCCCATTTGGTCTTGATGGTTCCTCTAGGTTTCATCCAGTTTATGGGAGTCCTCACTGATTATATTATTTATTTATAATTTTTTTGAAGACACTACTGCTACAAGCCATACATTCTGGAACTGTGGTTGGGGAGTCACTTCAGCCAGTGCAAATGAAGGAAACTAAATCTCTTGTGAGACTTCTACATCATTGAATCTGCTCTATAGCTAGCTGGAATACATAGATTAATAGTCAGATAACTAATGAATTCCAATTATTTCCTCTTTTATAATTTCTGGCCTCTCTTATCACAAATTCTCTGGATCAACTATCATTTGTTTGTATAGGTCTAGGTGTTTTGTCTTTCTGGTTTGTGCATTACTTGGGACTTACTTTAGCCAGTCTGGTTCAGAGTGGAAAACACCATCTTTAATATTTTATCTTTTATCTGACCTTTCAATCATTTAAGTGCCTCAAGGCCTAGTTTTCTTTACATTTAAATATATTTTAACAGAATAATCACTTCCATTTTAAGATTCAAATATGACTTTTAAATTGAAAATTAACATTTTTCTATTTCATCACTTTTAAACAAAAATGTCAATCTTTATTTTCAGATATTTACTTTAACTGGCTTTTATTTTATACTTTTAAGTACGTTTTCTTTAAAGTTTTCCATCTGTGTGATTATATATATTTTAAAATAACAACTTTAATTTTCTTTTACATTTTTTAATACATCAATATTATTTACAATTCATTTTCCCCTTTTATTTTAATTTTAACATAATGTAATGGCATATGTATACCATTACAATATATCCTTTTAATTTAATAAATATGTGTTAATATTAATGAAACGTTAATCTACAAATGTAATATTTCGATTCGCTCAATTGTTAAAGAGATTTTTGGGAAGTGTAAGGATGTGAGTTCAACTTCTAAATGGAAATTGGTTTTTTTTTTATTGTTAAAAATTCAAAAATATGAAAAAATAATTAATACACATTTTTCACATTTGTCTTTATGTTTTCATAATGGAAAGTGATAATATTATTGGTAATGTTGACAATATTCACAATAATTCTACCGCTAGTTGTATTATGAAGATGAATCTAATAAGCAATGGCCACGCTTCTCCCATTTCTAGAGCAAAAATTTAGAATTTGAAAGGCTATGAAAACATTCCACAAATTAATTTAAAGTCTAACAATCCCTCTAATAATGGTTCTATAACAGGTAATAATATTGTATCTTCAAATTCAAGCTTTAGTGATGGATGGTTTGGCCTTGGCCCAATTTAAGTCTAATTGTAAAAAATATAATAGAAAACCGTACATTTTTTATGAAAACTGCCTCACCTCATTGGCAGTCTCAGAAGAGTAGTATTATTCCAACTCTTCAACCTTGAGTGAACCAAATTCAAATCAGATTATATCTGCAATTAAAAATAAATGCTACTGGAAAATTCATTATGGTGAAATATCTCAAAATTATTTTAATCCACTAGAGGCTGACAAAAACGCTCATAAACAATTAGAAACTAAATAATGCATGTTAAATTCTAAAAATAAAAAAAAACAAACCATAAAATAGAAATGTTGTCTTGCGTTGTTAGCCAAGAGATATTGCAGCCACCATGCAAGCAAGTAGTTGGTTGCAAACAGTTGTGGGTTCGCGTCCCAGCCAATGCTATGACATATGAAAAAAAATAGAAATGTTTCAACCAGAATTAAATAAAAATGTCATTAGCTTAGATGAATTTACATTATTAACAACAAAATCTCAGTGCAAAATACCTTCACAAATACCATTACTTAAGAAATCTATATCTTTTTGTAATGCTGTAAGTTTTGTGAAAGACAGAAATAATACCGAAAATAAAACCATCGGAAATATTAAATTACTAATAGACATTACAGATTGTGACCCAGAACCTTCAGTAGATAATAATTTCCCTTTCCAAACATATGGAAAATTAATTTAAATAATTTAAGTGATGAAACTCATCAAAACATAAATAACAACTTCAATAGAACTGTACCAAATATGCTTTACAAATCATTAAAGAACTATTACAATGACAAAACACTAATACTTGCCGTCATAAATGAAAACTACTCTTTATTCAAATATTCTATGGAGCAACTATACTCTTTAATTAGACAACATAATTCAGAGATGGGAATATTTCAAATTCTAGTGCATCCAAACAATAGATACATTGCAATTGAATTTAAAACCTGGGTTGATAGGCTGCAATTTAAAAACAATAGCAAAATACTGAGAGATAAAATCCTATGTACCATAGAGATGAATAGGCCAACTGTGCTTTAAGGAAAAATTAAAAAAAATTAAAAAAACTTTAATAAGGTCCACAAAACAGGAGCTGCAAAATATATCAATCATTTACGGCTCAATCTCAAAATTTAAATTCTTACCAGTTCCATATCTAAAAGGAAACATATGTATCATTCTCCCTAACAATTAACAAAATATTTCACCCATGCACATTCCTACCATGATCAATGTGAGAGAATCTCCAATGGTTCTCTCATTCAGGGGAGTGGAGCCACAGTGCTTTTACTGCTCACAAAGGTCACATTTATTTAGAGACTTCCCAGCAAGAAAATGCTACAATTGTGGCCAAAAGAAAAACAAACTTCATTGTTGCAATAGGGAAAATATCAAAAGCGATGGCAGTACCACTAACTTTATACAAGAAAAAACAACGTTGTCAAAAAAAATAATGCATTTAAACTAGGGACTGTCAAATTAAAATATTCAGGAGCAGCAGATAATAAGATAATAGACCCAACTTCTGACTTCATTGTCTTCAATGATAGCAAACAGGATGTCAACTCCAAAAACAAATAGGAGCTGTGATGAATACTATTCTAAAAATTCAATCCAAGGTTATTTCACCCAACTGGAAGTTTTACAATCTTACATAGACAAAAATGCAATTGATCATCTCATAGTAAAAGATTCTAAATCAAAAAATCAAGAAGTCAATAGACCAAGCATAGACACCATAGTTAAAGTGAATCTTTATCCATCAAGAGAAAAAAACACACATCCAAGGCAATTACTTGTAGTGAAGAGTGATTTAGCTTTCATTTACCATTCAACTTCACACACAAAATGCAACAGTAACTCATAAAGATAAGCAATTTGCCCATAAAGCTGATAATTTAAGGTCTTGCAAAATAGACTCCAACATTCTTCATATTAAAATCAGTAAAACCATTAATACAAAGTCAAAACCAAACAAGCCACCATGAACCCAAGGTTCACACAAACAGGGAAAAGATAATAAACTTAGACAACAAAATCAAGATAACTCACAAAAAATAAAGAAGATTCTAGAAGTCCCTTTAAAGATTACCAAAAGGAAGTTTTTCAATCCAGATAAATTGAGCTCAGATAAGGATTTAAACCCTGTTAGAACTGCACCCCTACCCATTGTAACAGTCCTGGATCCTGAGGCCACTCAGTCCACACATCGGAAATCAGGGGGGAAAATGTAAAACCTCAGAACTTCCAAATACTGATGCAAATCAGTTGGTGGATAACTTCTTTGTAGAGCTTTTGGCCTCCTTAGATCTTGAAGAGATGTAGAAAGAGTACAGTTCATCCCTCCTACACAGGCACATTCAG
Source organism: Epiperipatus broadwayi (assembly GCA_028023455.1). Classification (NCBI taxonomy): domain Eukaryota; kingdom Metazoa; phylum Onychophora; class Udeonychophora; order Euonychophora; family Peripatidae; genus Epiperipatus; species Epiperipatus broadwayi. Next base: position 69,273 of record JAQFVV010013262.1, read on the forward strand.
AAGATTTAAATGATGATGAGATTGATTACATCTATTCTTCAATAGGTTTAACCTTTGATCTTGAGAAATCTGAGGAAAAAAATTAAACGAAGTAGTTATGATTTATAAAATAGCTGGTATTAGCATACATGGTCTTAACACTTTAGCCCATGCTTAGGCAATAAAAAATTGGGTAATGGTCAGCAATCCTCATATTCTATTAAAGGGTGAAACGAAAACCCACAGCAATACAGATTGTAAAATGGAAACTATCATAGGGTCTATGGGATATACAAAATTCTCAATTGGATTTTTTGGAGCTGGTGGTGTGTAGGAATACTAATAAACCATAACTTACTCCCATATAAATGTCAACATATTTTACCTTGACAGCAACATTATCATATCTGGAGGTAGACTACTGAAGCTACAACATAAACCTGGCCTACATATATATATATTGTAACCATCCGCTCGCCCCTTCAACTACCCATCATGCCGAACTTGTTGCGGCACTATAAATTGTAACCGTAAATTGTGTGGTCCCAACTACAGAAACGCAAATGCACTAAGAATCGTAACTTCTATCACTGATCCATTCCCATTGCACATTGTCAGCTATTAAGAGCTGTATCCAAAAGCATATCATGCTATCTATTTTATGCATGAAAGACCACAATCAACATCTGGGGCAACTTACCACAGACCAAACTAATGATCTAACCTAAACTTTTATGATTTAATTTGATCGCAGCCAGGGTGTACCATGAAGAACTACCATAGTATTATGATAAAATACTTTAATCAAATTATAAGTGTAATGTTATGATTTTCAAACCTTAATTTGCAATTTTTATTGTATGAGACCCGATGGCCGACCATGTACAAGATTGCATAATTTGTGGAATTACATAAGATTATGAATTTTTAAACCATCTATATGATTTCTAATACAGATGCTAGTCCAGGTAAAACTTTGCAATAAATAAACATAAATACTTGGGTTCCTTTATAATTTAATATATCATTGAGACTCTTATTATATTGACGAATGACAATTTAAAAACGTTAAGTAAATATATTTAATCGTGTTATTATTTGGTAAATCTGTTTACAAGTCTAATAATCAATTTGTATGGTATGCTAGAATCAACTACGCAAAGCCAAAATGATGGAAAAGGTAAATGGGATTTTATTGTACCCTACACATCATAAACTACCAAAGACGAAAAGCATCTAAATGATTTCTCAAAAATATCAATAAACTCTTATATCATGTTGACGATAGTATGTATTTCAATGTATGCTCTATCCAAGGTTTATGATTTCTGATTTTAAGAATGACACATAGCAACGGCACAGTAGGTTTAATTATAAATCAACTTTTATTTACAAAATTATGAATAATAAGTAATTAATTCCAACGTTATAATTAAAGACATAAATAAACAAATAAAATAAATAAACTATAATTCCATCGACTTTCTTCAATAACATCTCATAGGTACAGTTTTTAAGAACCTAATCATACCTTATATTTCAATTTGATACAATGAATATTGAGAAAATTATACTAAATTCAGCATCAACTCATGAAATATTTAACGTCATTTCCAGATTCAATAAATCCATACCGTAAACTTATAATAATATAATAAATAATATTATGTCTGTAGGATTTAGCTACAATGCAATCATTAAATAAAGTGATAATTTAAACTTACACTCCGGTAAATAATAATCAACCAACAGTTAATTATTATGAAGTAACTTGAATAGAATGTCCTGCTACAAGTTGATGATCTAACTTATAAATTTTGCTTACAAATGAAAGAAGATGATTTAGCAGATTAACTAAATACTTTGCCCAACTTATATCTATGAAGTAAAACATATTCCTGTGGATGTATTCATCTACACGGAGGAATTAAATAACACTAAACGTTTTGTGGATTTATACACCATCATAAAGCAATAAGTACAAGTACACCATTCCGCGGATTAACCACCAGCGCAGGAACGAGTGTAAAATACAAAAATGGCAATAAAGTAATCTGCGGATTAACCACCAGCACAGATTAATGCCCTTTACATTCTAAAACAACATTACTATTTACTTCACATTAAAGTGCAAAATCATCCCCTTCAGTTATTCTGATCATTCAGAAAACACTAACACTCTAGCAAATGTGGGTTCTTGCATAATAAATGTTACGCTAATCAGGACAACTAATGTACTAACTTATCTTTCTTAAAATAAAACATGTGTAATATAATATAAGTAATATTAGTATAGGAATATAAATCTGGAAAGACTAACAAAATACCTCATAAAGATTAATACATCTCATGAATTCATTTAGTACTTTTCAAGCTTTTTCACAAGCGCTATTCTCTTGAATAAATATTTTATTCAACCCCTATTAATTTAAACTTAATAAAATATAACTTATGAACTTCACATGAAAGTTCATATAACGATAAAATTAAAGCAATGAATTATTCATCAAATACATAAAATTTAACAGGTGTGTGTATGATATAAATTAAACGTATCGCATTTTATAGTTCAACACATGAATTAGAGCAGGTGTGTGTATCACAAATTGGATTACATAGCATTTTATAACTCCAAATATGATCCTTGGAATCCAGGTACGATGTGTCGAACAACAAATACACAAAGTAATAGCTATAATTATAGTTAAATTCCATACATGCAATTTTATCCATTTGTATTAGTTATTATAATCACTATTAGATTGACGATTTTACGTGGCTCCATAAACAAGAAACAATTTCAAACATGACACGCAGAACTTAAATGAAAATGTTTTTCATAAGTTATTAATTTCTACATTTCTCTATTAAAAATATTCCAAGTTTATTACATCCATGCTAATATTTATTTATCCACGCTTAAATCTAGGAATACCAATTATAGCAATTAATTTAATCATTTCAAACTGACGTTAAAATTAGAAAATAGCTTTGATTAACTATTTTGAAGACGGTTTATTATCCAAATGTTAAACAAATTAACTAGCAAATATATGATTGGCATTGTAAAGTTAAATATCAATCAATACTATATTTTTATTAGAATTAGAAACGGCAATATTAAACTATATTGATAACTTTAACATTTTACTTTAATTTAAACTTCTTTTTTTTTAAAAAGCAAATTTTCATTTTCATAAAACTTCTGTAATTAAAATACTTATTTAATTTTTCCAAATTGTAGAATAATAAACATTTTAAAACATACCAAACTCTTGCAATTAATTCTTTTAAACTGGGAAGCTCTGACATTTTAAAAATGTAATATTGGAAAATTGTTACCGGTGATTTGATCCACTTGGCCAGCCGACTTGAACAGACTTTTTAAATTTAGCAATTCATCTTAATTAAATACCACTAGGTTATTTTTACGTTTATAGCAAATTTTGTGGTAATCCGTTTACTTATTAACTATTTTAAAATAAGCTTATCAAATTTACACCATTTGCCTTTTCCATTTTCTTTTCTTTCTCTCCAAAAGCAAAATTATCAGACGATCTCTTAAATTCGCGCTCTTTTCTTTTATTACATTGAGACGCATACGTAATTACTGAATTTATTTTTAATAATTTATTTTAATTGAACAAATGGTTTTTTGTTAATTCAATAGAAATAATTTTTAAGATTACTTTAAACAAATAAAACAAAATATTATATTTTAATACTATTTTACCAAATTTAATGTGTTGTCAAAATTTTAAAAGTTAAACATTTTGATGGAAAGAAGCAAATTTAAATTTATTAAAATAATATAAGAAAGTAATCTGTTCAAAGTGCAAATCAAGCCAATCAAATCACCAAAAGAAGAAAGAAAATTTTTTATACTAGTTACATCAATTATTATATTTTATACTAAAATATATGGTTACAATATATATATATGGTTACAATATATATATATATATATATATATATATATATATCAGAAGTCTCACTGCTTTACCACAGAATCATACAAATATTAAATGCAGTTCTAAGTAATAGATCTGGCTCATCACTCATAATAGTTTTTAATATCACATATAATCACATATAATCATTTTAACCATAGGTACATATCACTTATCAACAAGCAGTTGATGTGTGGAGGTTTTTTCTTTTCTGGGCCTTCTCCTTCTACACCAAAACTTGTAAATCCCCCAATAGATCTCCTACACTATTCACCAGACCAACATTTTTTGTATAAATGCATCATTGGTAGACATATCATTTTCAGACCACATGGCTCTAGGCATATTGCTGGACACCATCTTTGTCCACCGATCTCCTGAAGCCCACCACAAAACCATGCACACGCTAACCAGAACTAGCATGATGGAGACTATAGTGTCCAAAGCATACATATATTTTAACAAAATAAATATTGATAGATCAAGATCAGTGGAAGAAACCTGGTTCTTACTGATAGGCATCCTGCAAACAATCCTAAATCATCATCTCAGAAAATCAAGGGCCAATTGTCTCCTCATTGACCTACTAGACATAGAGAGATACCTTCAAACATTGTAAAACCAATCTATGAGAATTGAAGACATCGTAGATTTAAAATTATATTGATCAAAACAAAAATCATTAGCTGAATACATTTCTATCAAAAGGTTTAAGGCATACCTGCCATAACAACACTGGTGAAGCAAAGGTTATCTGAGATGGGTGCTGGGGCAAAAAAACCAAATCACTCCATCATCTATCACAATAGATGGACTAACATATGTGGGCTTTCCCATGATGAACACTATTAGAGAACACTTTTGTCAAAAAATGAAAGCTGGAAGCATCCATCAGAACTCCAGACTGGCCTGAGAGTGACAATCAAAGGAATCATGGAAATCTTATTACTACAGAAGCTATCATCCCTACCAGATAAAGTCCACCCAGAACTTCATGGTAAACCCAGATTCCTTATACTTCACATTAGTTAATTCACTATACCAATTATAAAGAAGATGGTGGATCACTTAGCATTATAAAATAAAAGCATTGCTGATATCTGGTGGCTCTGGTTCCTTTAATTAAAAAGCATAAAATGGTCATAGATCTTACAAACATCAGACCAACATCCATGACTCCATTTTTAATCAAAACAATAGAATCCATAATCAATAACCTCATTCAACCACTTATCATAAAACACCCCTTTAAAAATCAATATGCAAAAAATGCTCTTCCACTGTGCAAGCAATGAGTAACATAATAGCACTAATTGACTATATTAGTCTCTATCAAAAAACATAAGTCAATAGCAATCCAACTAGATATTGCTTTTGCGTTTGACTCAATCCACATTGACCACTCTTAGAAGTTCTGGCTGAATGCGACATTCCAGTGACACATATTCAGATTATAAATAACCTGTTGAATAATAGAAAAATAATCATTGCTATGAATGGCAACATCACATGGGATTCAAACCATCCCAGTCACTACCCTAAGGTTTTTCTCTTAGTGCCATTTGCTTTATAGCATATATCAATCCCCTCCTGATGGACATGGAAAAAATCTGCTGGGAGTCTATGTATCTTGTTTAAACAGAAGTTTAGTACATTTTCATATATGGATGATGTAATGATCATCCTCCCCACCAAAAATATTTTCCACTGCTTCAAACAATACTGGACAGATAATCAAATAAATATGGGCTTCAGTTTAATCCAGACAAGTCTGCCTCTTGGCAGATTTGCTCTGGGAAAAGCATTAACTCTATCTTTTCTGCTATGGCATAAAAACACCTTGGCTTCCCTATATGTAGATCTGCCACAGCAATGACAAAAGATGTATAAGAGAATTTACTAAATGCAACAAGAAGAATTGTCTCATCCTTATCAGAAATTTATGTTTCCCTGCTCAACATGAATGTTCTCTCCCAAATTTTATATTTCCTCCCCTTTATAAGGCCCAGAAAGTGCTTTCAGGGGAAATTAATTTGCTGTGTTCAATGCCTTTCTGGAGTGGAGGAAGATAATTTCAATTAGCCTTAGGGGCATGTAGTGGCTAAGAAAGTTTAATGGACTATGTTTCCACTCCATACAGGCTTATATATATATATATATTGTACCCTCCTCCCCCGTCGCCTCTCTCACGCGTCCACTCCAAAATAACCTATATTAATGTTTAAAATATATTCCGGGTTCTCTCTAGCTCAGTCTTAACAAAATGAATGAAATTAATTTATTAAAATGATTACTACTAGCTCTAAACTTTAAAATATAAATACAGTTATATTATTAAAAATTTATTATTTTCATGAGACATGGAGCGACGACACGGGGAGCGAGACAGACTACATTGAGATATATCCACATGATACTATCCCAATGGCATAAGAACACTATACTAAATAATCAACTTATGGTATTCTTATGACTTTCCAAGCTCTTTTCATTACGATTAAGATAATAATCATATCTTATTATTCTTTGTAATAATAATCTAGCTCAATTAAATAATTTAAGTAAATAAATGAAATAAAATCAAATCAAATAAATCTCAGGTTCATAAATTGCATTTAAACTGATTTAAATTACGGTAGTAAACTATGAGAAGGGAATTTTATGTCATAAATTCACTACGTAACAACTAACAATAATAAATAAGAATAATGATAATAATAGTATAATGTAATCCTATTTCTTCTTAAATGAAATAAATAAATAAATATTACGTTCGTGGTAGTATTTAATAATCTGACAATCAAAATACGTGTTGTAATATTAGCATATAATTTATTTTAATATTGTGGCAACCAACTTATGACCAATAAACGATATAATTATAATCCTTTAATTTTATCATACAAATAAATTTTCAAAAATTATTATAACACTTTTATGTTTATCTACTTTGTGCAAAATTATATGTCTGTTGCAATTATAAATGTGTATTGCGATATCATGCATTCTATGTGGAGAAATAATAACTAAGACACGAAGCTTACAAATAAATTTACAACATAGTTTATTAATAATTATACAAATAACAATATTTACATTATGTACATCGGATATCCCTACTTTCCTGTTACAAAATTACTTTACTAGTTTATCTCTTAACATTAAATTTCTACTTATTTTATTTTTAACTCTTATACAGTATTATTATTATTAGATATCTGATTTTAGTTTAGCTTGTTACAAAAATGTATCTATCAATAATTATCATTAATACTTTATATCTCTATTAATTTTAAAATTATATTTTTACAAAAATTTTTACCTTCGTAGTAAAAATTATACAAAATCATAAAATTCTATTTTATATTATTATTCGTATGGAATCCTAAAGATTCAAACCCTTCTTGACATTTTGATGTTCCGTTTTATTATTGACTATACAATAATTATTAATCAAATACTTATCCAAGCCTTTGCTTCGTATGGTAATTACAATCATTAACATACCATGCACAAATACATATATCTGTTACACATTATTGAATCATTTTTCAACCAACATGCAATCTCTATTTTTAAATATCATATAAAATATTAAAATTTTATTATTACTTTAAAAACTTTGTTTAGATTTTTCCTTTAAAATCTTATATTCATTTCAGAATTACTTTTTAAAACTATATCATATGATTCTTCATCTCTTTATGACATTTATACTTTCACTTTTAAAATAACAATTCTAACTCATTCTAGTAAATAAACTATTCTTACATAACGACAACCTAGCCTCATTTCTATTTTATGTATCATTTCTATAAAAATATCTTTCTGACGATGTATATTCATGAAACAAGGATAGCGAAAATAGATGCGCAGGATCAAAACAACTAGAATATTATCCGTCATAAAACTTGACAATGATGGCACAGTGAATTTAAAGAACACCATAGAGGAGTGACCTTTATCTGTCTATCCACCTCTACTATAGGAGTGATGCTAAAGCTATTCCTTCAGCTTTATATAACATCAAAAAGTTTCAAAGATACGTAAAAAACACTGTCCAAAATATATGTGTTCAGTGATAGGACTTAGTTAGCTATACTGAAATCACACAAAATACTATGATCCAAATATTTGATTTTTCTTATTTCTTGGCAAAAAACATCATCTTGGTTTCCTCTACACCAGTACTACCAAGTCACTATCCGATTTTATTTCTCTAGATTTATCTATGCAGTACATCGACAAATTTCTGTCTACATTTCTAACAATAATAAAATTCATTTTTAGTTCAAACTATACAGCTATTCTTAAGAAAATCTTTTACTACTTATCTCGTATATTTATAATATACCAACTATTTTAAAATTATCTGAAGATTTTGCAACATAAAAGTTCAAAAGAATCACATAATTATTATGATACTTATTATTAATTATATTTTTTAAAACAACTTATTGCATGCACATTTAAAATTACTACTATCTCAAATATATGTTTTAATGTTGGATAAAATGTGTACTTATAATTTAAAAACTTTCATACATCATTCTTCATTAATAGATGACCTAAAAAAAAATACATTATGCATTATCAATAATATCACAATTACCAAAACGATCTCTATCTTCTTGATCGTATTCTGAAGGCTTCACCATTCCATTACTTCTTGTAGATATTTAAAACTTCCATACATACATTTTATTTTTATAATAATATTTCTATCATTCTATTAAGCTATTATATTTAAAATCTCATTATTCTTAAATTCATGTTTATATGTTTCCCTAAGCTAATATAGAATTTTTATATTTTAAATACAATCAAATAAAATATTTAAATTATATTTACGATACTGCTTTGTCGAACTTGCTTGAAAATTGTTCATAGTAAAGCTAAAAAAAAAATATATACTTTATTTTTCTTCAGTCACTTAATGTTCTATTAAAAAAAATAACTCTGTTTAATAATCTTCATCGACGATGATCCTTAGTTTTCTCAATATTTTATACACTTATTAATTCTTGATATCTCCTTCAACATAGTCTGCTAGCTTTTTCCCGCGCGTCTGGTTTCCCCCGATGCATCTTGTAGATATTTTATTTAAATCTTCAATAAATTTCTGTTTCCATGGATCCATTTTTATTTAGTCATTTAATCTTAGATTTCTTTGATCAAACATTTTTTTTCCATTTAATACTTTATAATATTTTCTCTTACTCTTATAAAGTTTTCGGCATCCTTTCCATAAAATACTTAATAGCACTTTCATATTAGTCTTTAACTTTTTTTCTTTATTTTAACATTCTGGAACTATATCTTTTAATAATGTTTTCTTTACAAAATAAACACTTTTCTTCATTATTATTTTTCTTGATACTAGAACGCATATTAAAATTTTGTTCATAGAGAAGTATAACTTAGTTTTAAGATAGCTCTGTAAATTTATCGTCATAAATTGTTCTTGACGACCAGCAGCTTCTTTTTCAGATTTTCACATATCGTCCTAATTGTATTTCTCTGTGTTATAAGATTAAGTTTCAGGTTGAGCACAACTAAAGTGGCATTAAGATGATTTCCAATTATTTTTCTTTCAGCAATCACTTTAAATATTTTTTCTTGTACTTCCATGTTACTGTAGGCTTTCTGGTTAAATTTGAATAAAATTTCCTGGTAAGATAAACTTAAAATTAGCAATACATATCTCTGTAGTCAAAAATATATTATATGTTACAGAATAACTTTTAGAATAAATCCGAAATTATAAATTTATATTACTGTTCAGCTACGATGTTACCAGCCATAAAATTTTGTTACTTTCTCTTTCACTTACACATTACTTCTCCCGCTCTGTATAATTCTTAGATTTTTGTCTGTTAATTTTACATCCTTTGATTGGTTAATATTTATTTTAGCGCGAACAATTTATTCATTTTATTTTGATAACAGAATGGATGTTTTTAAAATTAAGAACTGATGACGTAATGTCTGGAATATTTATACCAATATTTTTAAATTCAATTATAGTTTTTATAAAAAAATTATCTAAGCTTTAAAATAATTATTAAAACAATATTTAATATTTTTAAACTTTCACTTTAAAGATCGATGGCAATTATATCTAGTTTTAAATTCACACAGTTTATTATTATTTTAACAAGAGTGTGTGTGAAGGCATACAATATACGGTCACGTGTTTACTAACTTTTATCAAAATGATTTTTTTATTTACGTCTTGGTTTAAATTACCAAAACTGATATATTTTATAAAAAATTTAGAAAATAATTTTAAAATGTAGAACTAAATATAATTCTCACCATCCCACAGTTTATTAATAAATTATACTCTATTAAATTTGATTTTTAAATACAATTATAACATTACATTTCATTTATTTAATTTATTAGTTTTTAAATATTATACTAAATAATTGATATACTTTTAACTATCTATAGCTGTATTATTTTATATGGCCAGCTTTCACAACCATAAGCAATGATATGATTAAGCTTTATTTAACTGTTTTCTTTTAAAATAATTTATTACACTGTTATATACCAGGTATTTTTAGCTTTAAATTGTACTATAAAATCTCATTCTCTTATTATTATTTATATATCTTACAAATATAACTTAAAATTTAAAATTTTTTAATAATTGACCTTTCTACCCTACCTATGACCTACAGACAAGGGCACATAACTTCCCCCTTCGAATAAAAAATTTTAAATTAAATATCCAGTTTAATACCTACTTTATTCATTAATACTCTTCATTTACTTATCTGCTACAACCAAATTCTATCTTATACTACTTAATACAATAAATACACTGTTTGTTATACAATTCTATATAGCATCTTGACATTAAATTCATATTTTGAATTCTTAATACTTATAAAATTTTTCTACACTTCTGATGGGTATGGGATTAAACTTCTAGCTTAACTTTTTCTCACTTGTTTTTACATTAGGTTTCTTTAAAATAGTGGTGATACCACTAGTAGAGGGTTGGCTATTTTGCAACTCTACCCTACTTCTATTTTTATCAAACCTAACCACTTTCTTAGCATACGGATATACCCTATTTCTTTCACTAGAATTATATCTTCTTTTAAATCCTATCTGATGCCTTTGATTATTATAGTTAACATTAATATTAGACAATGGATAGTTATTCCTGTCTCTATTAGTTTTAAACCTATTATCTATAGATGTCTCAGCATTTTCTAATGCATCTAATACTTCTGACACCTCTTCTATAGAATAACGGTCCGCTGCAATTAACAGTTGCTCCACATTTCTGGGCAAATTATGACGTATTATCCTTACTATCTGTCCCTCAGATAGTGGACACGCTGTTAGTGTTTTTAAACGAATAGCCTGACTCCTGAAGAAACTAGTATAGCTACCTTTATTCGGTTGATATTTTTCCTGAGTTATCTGGAATCTGATGCTGTCCTGTTTGTCAGCGTTCCAGAAACTACATGTTATTAAACATTTGAAGTCACCATATGTATTTGGCTTTTCGAAAAGTGAATGCCACCAATCTTTGGCAGTACCACCTAAGTGATTACTACAGATGGCCAACTTCTCTCTTTCTGTTAAAGCACATATTGAAAATAGTTCATCTAAACTATTTAGAAATTCATATGGATTTTCAGTATGGTCACCTCTAAATGGTTTTATCCGCATAAAGCGTAATGCCATAGAGTTATTTGTTCCTCCCTCACAATTAGTATTTCCTTTAATTATTCGGCTATCTATTTCTTTATCATTATTAGATTCTGGTTGGCTATCCTCCTCTTTTCTTAAATATTCTATTTTATCTCTGGGAAAGGGGCTTTTAAATTCGTCATCTTTACTCATAGTTTCATGGAGATATTCAAATTTTATGTTCATCTCTTCTTTATTTTTATTTATATTCTCTTTAATCTCTTCTTTGATCTCTTCTCTATTTCTGCTTATATTCTCATTAATCTCTTCTCTATTTCTGCTTATATTCTCTTTAATCTCTTCTCTATTTCTGCTTATATTCTCATTAATCTCTTCTCTATTCTCTTCTATATTCTTCTTTGAGAGATTCAAATTTTCTATTCCTTTCTTGAATCTCTTTCCGCAACAGTGCTATTTGAGACATTAAGAAGTGATCTACATCCCTTTTATGTGAGACTACTTCTTCTTCCTCTATTTTTAATTCCCTAATCTTTTCTTCTCCTATTATTTCTTCCTCTGCAATTTGTACAATATCTGTAACTGCTTCTATATTCATGGTCTCTTCTACTTCTCTTTCCTCCTCACAACTACTATCCACAATGAACTCAGATATTTTATCTACGGAACTGTTATCCTGATTATCCATTTTTCTTTATAATACTTTTCCTCAAAATTTATATCGCAATAATATTTTATTATTAACTTTTCATAAAATAGTTCTCTTACCAGTTCTTTTATCTCCTCTAACCATCACCCACAATAAATATAGACAATACCTTCTACATCCCCTATACTATCTAACTAATTATAACGATAACAATTAAAATTATACGTGTCACAACGTTATTTCCCACATGCATGATTCACAAATACTTTGCACAAACTAAAACACTTTCAAATATATTTTTCAATAATACTTCAATAATTGACATGGTCATATTAAATATCAATGATCGTTAGCCACATATGCATATTTTAAAATTTTGTTTGTCAATTGATCCACAACAGTATAGTGCGTTTTTAAACAATCAGATTATCTACCACATAAAATTAAAATTATTTTAATAATAAATATTATTTCTATATTCAAATATGAAATTATCTACTTTTGTACAATGTCTGTTGACAATCTCCGATTTACATGAACAAATTCAAATACCAAATTATATAATTCCACTACACATCGTGCAGTCTCATTGGAAAAGCAACATTTAACTTTGTTAGTTGAATCTAACCTATCGATTGTAGTTCCAACTACATATCGTGCCCCACGTTGGGCGAGCACAATCTGTACCCTCCTCCCCCGTCGCCTCTCACACGCGTCCACTCCAAAATAATCTATAATAATGTTTAAAATATATTCCCGGGTTCTCTCTAGCTCAGTCTTAACAAAATGAATGAAATTAAAGTTTATTAAAATGATTACTACTAGCTCTAAACTTTAAAATATAAATACAGTTATATTATTAAAAATTTATTATTTTCATGAGACATGGAGCGACGACACGGGGAGCGAGACAGACTACATTGAGATATATCCACATGATACTATCCCAATGGCATAAGAACACTATACTAAATAATCAACTTATGGTATTCTTATGACTTTCCAAGCTCTTTTCATTACGATTAAGATAATAATCATATCTTATTATTCTTTGTAATAATAATCTAGCTCAATTAAATAATTTAAGTAAATAAATGAAATAAAATCAAATCAAATAAATCTCAGGTTCATAAATTGCATTTAAACTGATTTAAATTACGGTAGTAAACTATGAGAAGGGAATTTTATGTCATAAAATTCACTACGTAACAACTAACAATAATAAATAAGAATAATGATAATAATAGTATAATGTAATCCTATTTCTTCTTAAATGAAATAAATAAATAAATATTACGTTCGTGGTAGTATTTAATAATCTGACAATCAAAATACGTGTTGTAATATTAGCATATAATTTATTTTAATATTGTGGCAACCAACTTATGACCAATAAACGATATAATTATAATCCTTTAATTTTATCATACAAATAAATTTTCAAAAATTATTATAACACTTTTATGTTTATCTACTTTGTGCAAAATTATATGTCTGTTGCAATTATAAATGTGTATTGCGATATCATGCATTCTATGTGGAGAAATAATAACTAAGACACGAAGCTTACAAATAAATTTACAACATAGTTTATTAATAATTATACAAATAACAATATTTACATTATGTACATCGGATATCCCTACTTTCCTGTTACAAAATTACTTTACTAGTTTATCTCTTAACATTAAATTTCTACTTATTTTATTTTTTAACTCTTATACAGTATTATTATTATTAGATATCTGATTTTAGTTTAGCTTGTTACAAAAATGTATCTATCAATAATTATCATTAATACTTTATATCTCTATTAATTTTAAAATTATATTTTTACAAAAATTTTTACCTTCGTAGTAAAAATTATACAAAATCATAAAATTCTATTTTATATTATTATTCGTATGGAATCCTAAAGATTCAAACCCTTCTTGACATTTTGATGTTCCGTTTTATTATTGACTATACAATAATTATTAATCAAATACTTATCCAAGCCTTTGCTTCGTATGGTAATTACAATCATTAACATACCATGCACAAATACATATATCTGTTACACATTATTGAATCATTTTTCAACCAACATGCAATCTCTATTTTTAAATATCATATAAAATATTAAAATTTTATTATTACTTTTAAAACTTTGTTTAGATTTTTCCTTTAAAAAAAATCTTATATTCATTTCAGAATTACTTTTTAAAACTATATCATATGATTCTTCATCTCTTTATGACATTTATACTTTCACTTTTAAAATAACAATTCTAACTCATTCTAGTAAATAAACTATTCTTACATAACGACAACCTAGCCTCATTTCTATTTTATGTATCATTTCTATAAAAATATCTTTCTGACGATGTATATTCATGAAACAAGGATAGCGAAAATAGATGCGCAGGATCAAAACAACTAGAATATTATCCGTCATAAAACTTGACAATGATGGCACAGTGAATTTAAAGAACACCATAGAGGAGTGACCTTTATCTGTCTATCCACCTCTACTATAGGAGTGATGCTAAAGCTATTCCTTCAGCTTTATATAACATCAAAAAGTTTCAAAGATACGTAAAAAACACTGTCCAAAATATATGTGTTCAGTGATAGGACTTAGTTAGCTATACTGAAATCACACAAAATACTATGATCCAAATATTTGATTTTTCTTATTTCTTGGCAAAAAACATCATCTTGGTTTCCTCTACACCAGTACTACCAAGTCACTATCCGATTTTATTTCTCTAGATTTATCTATGCAGTACATCGACAAATTTCTGTCTACATTTCTAACAATAATAAAATTCATTTTTAGTTCAAACTATACAGCTATTCTTAAGAAAATCTTTTACTACTTATCTCGTATATTTATAATATACCAACTATTTTAAAATTATCTGAAGATTTTGCAACATAAAAGTTCAAAAGAATCACATAATTATTATGATACTTATTATTAATTATATTTTTTAAAACAACTTATTGCATGCACATTTAAAATTACTACTATCTCAAATATATGTTTTAATGTTGGATAAAATGTGTACTTATAATTTAAAAACTTTCATACATCATTCTTCATTAATAGATGACCTAAAAAAAAATACATTATGCATTATCAATAATATCACAATTACCAAAACGATCTCTATCTTCTTGATCGTATTCTGAAGGCTTCACCATTCCATTACTTCTTGTAGATATTTAAAACTTCCATACATACATTTTATTTTTATAATAATATTTCTATCATTCTATTAAGCTATTATATTTAAAATCTCATTATTCTTAAATTCATGTTTATATGTTTCCCTAAGCTAATATAGAATTTTTATATTTTAAATACAATCAAATCAAAAATATTAAATTATATTTACGATACTGCTTTGTCGAACTTGCTTGAAAATTGTTCATCGTAAAGCTAAAAAAAATATATATATACTTTATTTTTCATTCAGTCACTTAATGTTCTATTAAAAAAAATAACTCTGTTTAATAATCTTCATCGACGATGATCCTTAGTTTTCTCAATATTTTATACACTTATTAATTCTTGATATCTCCTTCAACATAGTCTGCTAGCTTTTTCCCGTGCGTCTGGTTTCCCCCGATGCATCTTGTAGATATTTTATTTAAATCTTCAATAAATTTCTGTTTCCATGGATCCATTTTTATTTAGTCATTTAATCTTAGATTTGTTTCCATCAAGCATTTTCTTTCCATTTAATACTTTATAATATTTTTCTCTGACTAGTCTAAAGTTTTCTGGCTCCTTTCCATAAAATACTTATAGCACTTTCATATTAGTCTTTAACTTTTTCTTTATTTTAACATTCTGGAACTATATCTTTTAATAATGTTTTCTTTACAAAATAAACACTTTTCTTCATTATTATTTTTCTTGATACTAGAACGCATATTAAAATTTTGTTCATAGAGAAGTATAACTTAGTTTTAAGATAGCTCTGTAAATTTATCGTCATAAATTGTTCTTGACGACCAGCAGCTTCTTTTTCAGATTTTCACATATCGTCCTATTTGTATTTCTCTGTGTTATAAGACTAAGTTTCAGGTTGAGCACAACTAAAGTGGCATTAAGATGATTTCCAATTATTTTTCTTTCAGCAATCACTTTAAATATTTTTTCTTGTACTTCCATGTTACTGTAGGCTTTCTGGTTAAATTTGAATAAAATTTCCTGGTAAGATAAACTTAAAATTAGCAATACATATCTCTGTAGTCAAAAATATATTATAGGTTACAGAATAACTTTTAGAATAAATCCGAAATTATAGATTTATATTACTGTTCAGCTACGATGTTACCAGCCATAAAATTTTGTTACTTTCTCTTTCACTTTCACATTACTTCTCCCACTCTTTGTAATTCTTAGATTTTTGTCTGTTAATTTTACATCCTTTGATTGGTTAATATTTATTTTAGCGCGAACAATTTATTCATTTTATTTTGATAACAGAATGTACGTTCTTTAATATTAAGAATTGATGACGTAATGTCTGGAATATTTATACCAATATTTTTAAATTCAATTATAGTTTTTATAAAAAATTATCTAAGCTTTAAAATAATTATTAAAACAATATTTAATATTTTTAAACTTTCACTTTAAAGATCGATGGCAATTATATCTAGTTTTAAATTCACACAGTTTATTATTATTTTAACAAGAGTGTGTGTGAAGGCATACAATATACGGTCACGTGTTTACTAACTTTTATCAAATGATTTTTTTATTTACGTCTTGGTTTAAATTACCAAAACTGATATATTTTATAAAAAATTTAGAAAATAATTTTAAAATGTAGAACTAAATATAATTCTCACCATCCCACAGTTTATTAATAAATTATACTCTATTAAATTTGATTTTTTAAATACAATTATAACATTACATATAGTATTTATTTAATTTATTAGTTTTAAAATATTATATTCAAATTATTAATCTACTTTTAACTATCTATAGCTGTATTATTTTATATGGCCAGCTTTCACAACCATAAGCAATGATATGATTAAGCTTTATTTAACTGTTTTCTTTTAAAATAATATATTACACTGTTATACACCAGGTATTTTTAGCTTTAAATTGTACTATAAAATCTCATTCTCTTATTATTATTTATATATCTTACAAATATAACTTAAAATTTAAAATTTTTTAATAATTGACCTTTCTACCCTACCTATGACCTACAGACAAGGGCACAATATATATATATATATATAACACAATACTATATACAATATGATAACAGCATATGGATATAACACTACTCTCTCAGACATGGAACCTATAGACAGGCCCCCACCATGCAGAGCATCATTGCTTTCCCTAATCATCAGTCACATAAAGCAATTCACTACAAATAATTCACACCACATTTTATTCCAAAATCATACTCTGGAAAGCATATGCATCCTCCACCCAAACATACATCCCATAATCAGCACACTGGTCAGCAATAACCAGAAGCTTAGAACAAACTTTAAAAGATGGAGTCTTGAAGCCAAATAATGCTTAACTATAATGGCAATGGACTATCCACAAACCACTTTCTCTATTACAAGTGAGGATACACCAGCATAGATCTGATTTGTGGTTTATGCTTGTGTGGAGAAAAGACAACTGAACACTTCACCAACCATTGTACAAAAGTAAATTTGATTCATCTCATCATATGCTCCAGCACTAGAATAAATTTTAAGCTTATCATATCACTAAAAGACAGTATCAACACAAAACCTTCCCAATAATAAGATACTAGGTCTTCCTGATCTATGCTATTTGGGTCATTTGTTGCAAGATTGTAATGGAATGGCCACAACCAGATGAAGCTCAATTGTTTATTAAAACTCTCAGTAAGATTAAAAAGAAAAATGAGTGCCTGGCATCATCAAAAATGTTTGATACCTGGACTGTGTTTTCCTGACCCACATAAGGCAACATAATGGAAGTTGATATAATGGTCAAAACTAATTAAAGAAAGTATTGAGATATATTACTGGATCTGAGAGACATTGCTACAACATTAAAATTAATGAACTGTTAAATGCAATAAGGAATAAAAGAACATCACATATGGAATGACTTACACTATTTACTGCAGAATAGCCGGTGACACCTGAAGAAATATCAATTAACTCATCAAGATTGACAATTGGTGTATGCTTAATGTTTGTATAATCAATGTATGCATTAGAAGTAATAAAATATTATTGAAACAACAAAAAATTAAAAATGTGGACATATAGTTAAATTCACAGACAAGCTAAGTTAATATAAAAGCACTTAAAAAGACATGTAATTTTTTTTAATTAAGTCATTAATAATAAAATCATTACCACAATCTATCCAATAATCTGCATTTGCTAATGTCTGTGCATTAGCAACTTCTTTGCAATTTGACTTTTAACTGTAAAGTAACATATTAGATATCATTGTTTTGAGCATTGAATTGTTTTATAGAAATTTTCTGTCTAAACAAAATCTTTCCAATGATCAGTTCATGGATTGTGCAAAAATTTCAGTAACAGCATATTATTTAGGTTTACATAACCATTATTAGGTCCATAACTTTTGCCCAAAATTTGGTTTTCCCACCAATTTGTGCACTAAAATCTTGAACAGAGCAGAAGGAAAAATAATCAACACCCTTGTTCAAAACAGTAATTGGTGACCACCCTAAAAAAGTTTTAATATTTTATTAATGATAACTATGAAAAAATTACTATTACATAATTATAAATTTACTAAATTCATTCAGAACTGAATCTAGATACAATTTCAACAACATTTGAAATATTGAACGTCATCCTCTTTAGCTATCATTGACAAATTAATCAACCGATTTTGTGTTATTGTTAAATGTGACTAATTGTTTTATGATTTTTAACTTCAACAATGATCTCTCTTTACTAGCAACACTTGCAGGAAGAGTTAATAATATTCTTAATGATATACTCAAATTTGGGAATGAAACAGTCAAATCATTTCCATGCATATAATTTATAACACCATGTGGATTTTTGAATTGAGGTAATTCACTTGAAAGTAAGTTTTTAAACAAACATAGTTCTTCGTACAATTCCTCTCTATTTATATCTTTATTACTATCAGTGTTGCTTTAAGTAATTTGTAGATTGAAACATTATTTTTTAAGATTTTCTAAATCAGTTTCACCGAGTTTATTTATAAATGCCAAAAATAATTAATTATATAAATATTCTTCATAAAGTCTTTAATGCACCTACCTTAACATTAATTAACAATCTCTCTCCAAAACAAATTAAACACATACTAAGGTGTCAATATTAAAATTAATTATATTACCTGTAAAAACTCTTTTTTATTTACTCCATATTTCCTTTTGTGAGAACTTTAAAGCAACTATATTGAAATGGTAACTCTGATTCAGATTTGCATTTCACTGTTTATTCCACTTATCCACCTACTAATAAAGATGATTTAAACCCATGTATGTAAAATGTAAATAGTCACGTTTGTATATATAAATGTTTTTTCCCTTGTATTGTGATTATTAATCAAATCTAAAACATAATCACTTTAATTAATGCTTATAATTTATTTCAAATAATATATATAATATTGTTTTTTTTTCTTTAAGATACATAACAAAATAATGCATTTTTAATAAGAAAATTTGAATAGAAGTTTTTTATATATTTTTAATTTCATTTTTTTACACATATGTTTGTTGTATTAATTGAAGAAATCCAAAATGGCATTCCAAAAGATTTTCTTTTTTTTTCATATGTCATAGCATCAGCCGGGACATGAACCCACAACTGTATGCAACCAACTACTTGCTTGCAAGGCAGTGGCGATGACCTCTCAGCTAACAGCATTTTGCTACAGATTTTGAAGTAAAAGTCAAATGGAAACGCATTGTAAATTTAATATTAAAATTCAGAGAATAAAAATAAAATACTTTGGAATTTCCATTATCCCATCAATGAAAGTTCTACATCGTTTAAATGAATGTTAAAAGTACAAATTTGTCCAAAAATAAACCATTGATTCTTCTTATCAAGGTTCGAATTTTCTAAATTCTTTGGTCCAAGGCAGGGTGTAATTTGGAAGATTGCTTCAAGCAGCAAATAGTTTAAATGCTGGAATCAGGGTATAAATACGGGGGTTTTGGAAGAAGAAAAAGAAGAGTACAGTTTTTAATAGAGTTGTCACCCATCACTATGCCAATTTTGAACCCGAATATGAAAAGCAAATAGGAAGGGAAAATCACTATCTTTCTTTTCAAATCTAGTCTCCTAGCTATGCCATCACTATAGTCCTGTTTCTGAAGAATGCCGCAAGCCATAAGAGTTCACCCATAGCATCGCTTCAGAGAATTTCAAGGTAATGAGTCTTATGCACCACCAAGAGTCCAGATCCTGTCTTACATTTTTAAATCTTTTTATTTAGTAGACCTATATTTCTAAACTAATCTTAATTTAAATGTAGATATTTAAATTTTTAAACATTTAAGCCCAAAGTAAATAACATAATGCCTGTAATCGACTCTTTAACTTTCTCTAATTTATGTGTAATTATTTTTTGAACTCAAGCTCACAAAATTTATATATTGAAACAGACCCTCTGTTTCACATATATTTTAACATTTATTTCCCCCTTCCACTTAAAGTAATTGATTGAAGGAAAACAGATGTATATGAATGAAAACAACTTTTTTATAATCTTATTTTTTTTTTAAAAAAGCAAAATGTTTAAATTTTAAAAAAAATTATTATTTTCTATAATAATCAAGAGTTAAAAGAATTGAGGAAAAAGATAAATCTTCATTATTGCTTTTTTCATTATTGCTTTTTATAGTTTTTAAATCATGAAATAAATATTTTTCTAAGTATTTAAGGCTGGCATTATTAAAATATTATAATTTTTGAAATGTTGTTTTGTACAAAATATAATAATCACTTGAGACAAAATTATCAAATTGAAAAACATGGTTTAATCTACATAATTCCTTATCTGCCCACTAAAACTAACAATCCAATCATCAAGAAGAGAAAAGCACTCAGGCTTAAATGAAAGCTGTTTGACAAATCAGATACAGTGGAGTCATGCTGAATTAGCCCAGAGAATTGATCAGGGTATAAATAGTAAAGTTTGAAGTTCACAAAAAAGATTCTAGAGTTTTATCTAAGTATTGCTTAGCTGTTAGTTGCCAACTGATTTTAGTGCAGAGTCACCTTTGGAATATTATATTTATAGCTATACTGCTGATCCCAGCTGAGAAATCTAGTCTTTACTAAGTGTGAGCCTTATAGTATTGGATGTTAAAAAAAGTATTAAGAAGGAAATAATAAGGACGATAGGTTAATCCATAATAGCTTTCTCTCTGTCCATTGCCATGAATATCCATGCATGCCTGGGTGAATACCAATGGAAATTAAATAATGCCATTTAGCTTAAATAAACCAACCTCTTAAGAAATGCAATAGTAACCTGTAGTGGATAATCACACTGGATAAAAATGAAGGTAACAATTTCATAAAATATTAAATAATTATAGGTGTTTATAATCAAAAAACATCTTTATTAAAATAAATCATAAATGATTATAGTTTTATATGAAACTGTTTTATTGGGGATAAATCATCAATACTTAAATGCTTGTGTTTAAATACAATATACCTTATTAGTGGGATGAATTATATATATTTATATTTTAAAATCAAGAACAAATAATTATATCTGATCAGCAAAATATGTTTGTATTAAAATAAGTCATATATAATATATGTCTTTAGTGGGATGAAATATATATATTTATATTTTAAAATCAAAAACAAAATAACATATTTTAGACACTCATTATGTCTGTATCGAAATAAATCCCAAATACTTATATGTTTATAATAAAAATGTCTTTAATGGAATAAATCATAAAAGATTATGTAAACAAAATACATCTGCACTAGTATAAATTATATATGCCACATATATCAATCTGACTGAAACATAAACATTATATAATTGAAATATGTCTCGAGCTGGTGGAATAATAAATGTTATGTACAAAGCACGATTATACTGGGAAGGATTAGACGTGCTTAAGAAAATAATACATATCTATAAGAGAGGAATTGCAAATGCTTGTCAGTAAAATACAGTTGTACATGGATGAAGGAATAATATTTGAATCACAACTAAAAAATTAAAGGACACCGTGGGGAAATACATCATCAATAAGGAGTAACTGATCAATGGAACCCAAGATAATATGTGCATACCAGAAAATGGATCCTAAAGATGAACTATATTAAAAATGAACTAATGATGAACATTATGAGCTTATTGTCCCAAAATAACTATGAAGAACCAATGATCCAAACAAATGTTGAAATAAATTTATTATTATATAAAACCAATCCAGTTGTTCATGTTGCATCACTTGTCATTCATTGCACTTGTTCACAAGAATATGTCCAGCATAACTAGACTTCAGTAAGTAAGGTTGTACTGAGATGGAACTCTAGTGGTGCTGTTTGGGAAACCAAACAGAAATTTCTAGGTGTTTCCTGTCTCTGTGGTGCTACATTCTCTGATGAGCAGAAAATATTGTTGTAAGGGGGGTGACATCTGTATTAGGGAAAGCCAATTGATGGTTTCTTCCTGCAATATGGTCTTCAGGAAATAGTTACAACCAAGGTATATAAATTGTTGTATGATAGTCTGGTTACAATATATATTTTTAATCATTGCTATTTTAATTGGATATTTATTTGTTTTGTAATAATTTCATAGTATAATTTCTATGATTTTATTGAATCAACTTCACTAGCAGGGATTTTAAGATGGTAATTTGTGTAATAGCAAAATATCCTAAAAAAGGGTCACTCAAGGTCTCATTGAACCATCATCATCATCCTGATTATGCTCTGAGGCTTGGCTCTGGGCCAGTAAAACTACGAATGTACATTATGATCTTTGGGAAATGTTAATTGTCTTAGATGTGGAATATTGGGTAAATAGGGCAGAATTCATGATGTATCTGACCTGTGCATCTTGTGCATGGTTTGGTTCAGGGTACTTTACTCTTGTTCTAGGTCTTTTTGGATAAACATACATTTTTTGATCGGCACAATATTATATGTATATATATATTAAATAATAAGAAAAACAACTATTGCTTATAATTTAAAGTTCAGTTAAAGTCTTTAACAGTTCTACTTATTTTTATCCTG
This sequence comes from Epiperipatus broadwayi, assembly GCA_028023455.1. Lineage (NCBI taxonomy): Eukaryota > Metazoa > Onychophora > Udeonychophora > Euonychophora > Peripatidae > Epiperipatus > Epiperipatus broadwayi. Next base: position 92,778 of record JAQFVV010013262.1, read on the forward strand.
GTAAAATCTTTTAGATTGTTTTATTTAAATAAAAAGATGGAAAATCATAGGCTCTTTAATTGTAAAATCACAGAGATGTAAAAAGAATAATTCCTGGTAGAATAATAAATGCTAAAATTTTTTTTTGAATCAATCCATTAATGTGGTAAACTTTAAAAAAATTAGAACACTTTTTTTCCATTTTTTATAGATGCAAAGGGAATAGTAATTTTCTGAAAATGAAATTTGCTAATTTTATCCATTTCTTACTTAATTGTTTGCAAAGATCTGGATTAAAACAATATCCAAATTCAGATATTAAGTAATAATTTTGTTGCACATTTCACCATGATTATTTTTCAGATGTTTTCCTTATTCATTAGGACAGTTGAGAAGCATATGCATAACATTTTAAAACATATTTAAATAAAATATACTTCAATAAAATTGAATGTACAAATCATGTTAAAACAAATATTTATATTACAGACATTAAGATTTATTTTATTTACCCTTCTCACAATAATTGGGATTTTATTTCAGATTTAAAATAACTTTACCTAAATATTCCAAAATAGTATTCCTTCCTATTTGAATATCTTCTAGAAATATTAAGTTATATGTAAACTAACACATTTAATTATAACATTAAAAGTTTCACTATTAAACTTTACCATTATGTGTACACTAACAAATATTGCTTTAACTGATTCTATATTAACTTATTTATTGATATATATATATGCTATTAAGCATTTTTTTGCATATTTTTATGTGTGTGTTTATAAAATTAAATCAAACTTGCTACAAAGAAATGCTATAAAAAATGGAGAGAAAGTTTGGATTCATTTTTTAAGATATGGTTGTCTTTATGAGAAGTCAATAAATTTTTTTTGATGTTATGTTTATTATCATTACATTAGGAACTGCAAAATCAACATCACAATATAATTATATATACATGAATGACATGAATATTAATAGTAAAATGGACTGTTTCATTTTCACATTACATAGTAACATGATTTGAAACACAGATCTTTTAACCCCAGCATAAAAAGTCATAATTGTGAATATCATAAAAGAAAAACAAACCATAGAATATTATAATTGAAAAATCATATTTCAAAAAGTTATTATGCAACTTAATATGTTTATATTTTCTTATTTTGTAAAAATAAATGAATATTTGTAACAGTCATATCTGACCCTGCCTTCAGAAGTGGATTAATCCAGATTCCTTACCTGAGTGGTTAGCACCCAATTGCTTTCCAATAAGATTAAATCCTTCACTGGGGTTTGGGCACCAAATCCGCATGTTTTCAGTAAGGTAGGGTGCCATTAAATAGTCAGCCTTTTAGAGGCAGGGCAGAGAGCAATGACTTTTATCAACCTGAATGACTGAATGTGCACTCCATTAAATTCTCTGCCATCAGCAAGAATAGTCTCTCTATTCATTATTGCGACATCCACACAGTGAGGCAAGTCCACCTACAGACTGGAAACTGCTATGTCTGAATTAGAGTCAACTTGAGGCAAGCTAAATACATAGCTGAAAGAGACTTACTACAGCTCCTGAGGCAGGCTAATTATTTATCTAGAAGTGAGTTTTGGACTTGGTTCAACTATCTCAGCATTTAATTGTATCAACTATATTTATTCATTTGTTTAACTAACATGTATATATTTTTTGAACTAATAAATTGTACATATTAATTACAGTACATATTATTAATTGTGTCTGTTGTTTTGGAAATGAACCTCTAAGCCTAACCAGACACAAGAGATGTGGCACAGTCGCACATAAATCTTTCCCTCACAGTTGAAAAAATTACACCTAAACATATGAAATAAATACACAAGTGCATACTTTGCATATTTGTTTTATTTATCTTTGTCAAAAAATTTATGTTTGCTGTAATTTCATTACAGTGATTTTTTAAAAACCACATGACACTGTTGAATAAAAATTGACCACAAATGTAAAGGCATGTCAATTCAAAGCTGTAACCAATCACATGAGCTTCACTCTCAAGACAGTGACAAAAGCTCACCCTAGTAGTTTAAAAACTTCATTGAGTTACTTACAATAAGCTAACTGGTAAACGAAAAATAATTATGAGTGGTTACTCGGAAAAATAAAGATACAAATCGATTTTAAGCAATTACAAACAGTAGTACAAAATTAATTACGAGTGGTTACTTGGAAATTTAAATACAAACAATCGATTTTAAACAACTACAACAGTACAAAATAATTATGAGCAGTGATTTGCAAAAATAAATAAAGATGGCTGAAGCAATTGGCTCTATGAAATCTTTTGATCCAGTTCAACCTGAGAGCTGGCCAAATTATAAAGTGTTTGACTTTTTACTTACAGGCTAACCAGATTAAAAAGCCTGATGTAATGTTAGCCACACTAATGACCATTACAGATCCGTTGATGTATGATATACTCAAGTCTCAATCTACAGCTGTAACCCCAGCTGGAGCTGGATTTTGACAAGGTGATGACAATTCTCACAGAGTATTTTTTCCTTAAACCCTTGACAATAATGCAGAGATACCATTTTAATTTCAACATACAAGAACAGGGTGAATCTGCTAAAGAATTTGCAACATGAATCTGTATATTAGCTTTGAAGTGTGATTTCAAAGACTTCTTGAATGAAGTACTTTGTGATCACTTTAAAGTTATTTATGGCATAAACAATCACAATTTGAGCTGAAAATGTTGATAATTCCAGACCTAGATTTTGAGACAGAGTTAGCTTAGGCAGGACTAGAAGAGACAACAGCTAGTCAAGCTACCCCATTAAAAAGATTAAGATTAAGTATGAAGTGCAAAAAACTTAGCTGGGTCACCCAAATACGCAGTCAGGTCAGATAACTCAGCATCATTTAGCTCACTATTTTGTTATAAATGCAATGAGCACATGCACATGTATACAGAATGCCCATACTGCAAGTCAATATGCATGTTTTGCAAATGAGTCAGACATATAAAAGCAGTATGCCTGAAATTGAAAGGACAAACAGCTGAATCAAAAGTAGAAACACCTTTTCCTAAAATTAGTAAAGGCACTTATAAGAAACATAAGCACATTGTTTGTACAAACCATACCAGAGATGACATGTCTGGGTTTATACACGCTGTCATAATTAATGATATGCCAGTCAAAATGGAACTTGACACAGGGTCAGCAGTGTCATTAGTGTCAAGAAAGACCTGGGTAATCATTAATAAACAGAATAAATATAAACTGCTTCCTTGCAGTAGGTCAATAACAGACAATCAAGAGAATAAAATCAAACTGTTGGGTCAAACAACAGAAAAAATTACTGTGCCTAACAAAACTATATACTTACTACTGGTAGTGGCAATAGGTAACCATAGTGATTTAATAGACCGTGGCTGGTTCAGTCACTTAGGATTCAAAGTGACAAAAGTGAACAACATTATCAAAGATAAAATCTGATCTAAGAAGTCTTTAATAAAGAGATAGGTCTATACTTGGGGCAACCAATCCATTTACCACTAAATGGAGAGGTAAAACCTATCATTTGTAGGTGTAAATCACTTCCACTAGCTTTGCACACCAAAGTAGAGGCAGAGCTCAAGAAGTTGCAGGCAGCTCGTATAATTGATCCCATTTCATATTCTGAATGAGCCTCCTCTATAGTACCGATTATCAAAGAGAATGGTGATATATGGATATGTGGAGATTATTGTTGTACAATCAGCAAAGCACTTGATCTAGATAATTATCCACCACCATCTGTCAAGCAAATTCTAGTCACATTGTCAGGTGGTAGGGTTTTTTTCAACTCAAAAAAAAGATGGTGGCAACAAAGAATACCAAAACACTAGAAAATAAGAAGGAACTTTAAGTCTTTTTAGGACTACTAAACTATTATGAAGGCTTCTTATACCATAAAATAGGCTGCTGACCCACTATACAGGTTACTGAACAAAAAAGCAGCATGGAAGTGGGACAGTAAGCATGACAAAGTATTTATGATGCTAAAGAATCTAATATCAGATACTATAGTATTACACATTTCAATCTGGAAAAACCAGTAGAAACAGGGGCAGTGTTATTAGCAAGGATGGGACACACAGCCTATTGCTTTTGCATCAAAGTGCCTCTCTAGAGCTGAGAACTGGGTTCAAAAAGATAGAGAGGCCCTGACTTTGATCAATGGCATTAAAAAGTTCCATGACTACCTTTATGGTAGACATTTATTCTTCATGACAGATCATAAACCCCTTGTGAGGATTTTTGCATCTTATAAGGGAATCCGACAGCATGCATCACCACAATGCTGTAGTTGTTCAATTTCCTATCAGACTATGACTTTACCCTTCAATACATTGAGGAAAATCATATCCCACATGTAGATGCATTAAGCTGACTGCCTGCAGAAGTGGCATACAATACAACATCATTATGCCAATCAATTAACATGATTGATACAGTCTTAATATTACCACTGAACAACAAACCAGTTGCAGACTGAACTAACAATGATCCAGGATTTCAAAAGCTACAAAAATGGGTTCAACAGGGTTGGCCCAATTAAAAACCAGTTGAGTTACATTCAGCCTACTGGATGTTTAGGTTGGATCTCTCAACAGAATATGGCTGTCTTATCTGGGGAACTAGAGTTGTAATACACCCAGCTGGACATTCATAGGTGTTCAGTTTGCTGCACTATAGACACCCAGGTACAGTCTGGATGAAGATTCTGGAAAGATCATATGCATGGTGGCCTACCTTAAATGCTGACATCGAAGTCAAAATCCACCATTGCTGGCAGTGCAAGATGAATCAGAATATGCCAGCAAAAACAAAAGAGTCAAGTGGCCCAAACCCCTCCATCTGGGTCATGCTGGTCCATGGAAAGGCAAACTGCTGTTAATACTGGAATGGTGGACTCATTCTCTAAGTGGCAGGAGGTTGTGAAGGCACCATCACTTCACTTCACAACCACAATGGAAGCTCTGAAGAAGACTATTTGCCACACATGGTCTTCCTAAAACATGAGTGATTGACAATGGCACAGCTTTGTCAGCTTGTGCATTCAAAGCATTCTACACTAATATTAGAACATCAAACTTGTAAACAGCTTTCCAATCCAGCCTGAAACTAATGATCAGGCAGAAAGATTGGTACAAGAAGCTGAAAAGCTAATAACAAAAACGGATATAGGAAGTAGGAATACCAGAATTGCAAGGACTCAGCTAGCACAGCACTCCACTCCGAGCACAGTAACATGGAAGACTTTTGCTGAACTGTTATTCAACAGAGCCTTAAGAACTATGCTATCAACCCTGAAACCTGATGCCAAACTTGAACAAGAAGATAAAAAAATAAAACTTCTAAATAGAAACACAAGTTCTACGTCGTATGTACTATGGGTCCACAAAATGGATACTAGCAGTGGTGACTCAAATAAAGGGTCGCTACATTGTGGTTGTGCAAAAAGGATGGGAATCATCACCATCACCATCACAACCAGAAGCTAACAAGAACAGTGGTCAATCTGGGATGAGTATCTCAAGCAGGAAAGATGAGCAGCAAAATCAAGACAGCAGCAGATAGCCAGAAACAAATTCATCAAATAAAGAAGATGAAGACAGGAACAGCAATCAACTGGAAAAACCAAGAAAGCAGACAATATGTTGTCCAATGCATTTCAATGACTATGTCCTCCAAGGCTTATTTTAGCCAGGGGAAGGGATGTCATGTTTGACCCTGCCTTCAGAAGTGGACTATTCCAGATTCCTTAACTGATTGGCTAGCATCCAGTTGCTATCCAATGACATTAAATCATTCACTGCAGTTGCATCAATTTCGTATGTTTCCAGTGTGGTAAAAGATCTGCCATTAAATAGTCAGCCAGAAGATCTGCCATTAAATAGTGAGCCTTTTGGAGACAGGACAGAGGTAAATTATTTCTGTCAACCTGAATAACAGAACATGCTCTCTATTAAACCCTCTACCATCAGCCAGAGTAGTCTCTCTATTCATTATTGTGACATCCATGCAGTGAGGCAAGTCCATCTATAGACTGGAAACTGCTGCATCTGATTTAGAGCCAACTTGAGGCAAACTAAATACATAGCTTGAAGAGTCTTACCAGAGTTCACGAGGCAAGCTAATCATTCAGCTAGAAGTGAGTTCTGCAATTGGCTCAACCATCTCCACATTCAATTGTATCAACTGTATTTATTCATTTATTTAACTAACATATGTATATTTTTTGGACTAATAAAAAATTGTACATATTAATTGCTGAGTAGTTATTCTTTTTGTGTCTGTTGGTCTGACAAAAAACCTGTAAGCCTAACCAAACACAACAAGAACAAAAATAAATGTATGTTTAATTCAGCACAATTTCTGCACCCTCTTGTATTGGCACCATCATGCCTTGCTTACTGTCTTCTGCTGACCCTGGTCTTCAAGGAGAAAAATAGGACTTTTAATGAAATCAATATAATATCTGCCAAAGAGTTTTTTTTTCTGAAACGAAAATCGAAACATATATGCTAATAAATATAATTACTAAATTATAAATAATTTGTTAATGTATTGCTGAAATAAAGTTATTGCTGATATTAAAGTATTTAAGGCATCGTACAATATTTAAAAATAATCGGCCATCTAAAATATTTTATTTATTCATGAGTTAATGTATATTTATATGAGTTAAAAGTTGCATTATGGGATATCATACTACTTAATGCAAAAATAAAAAAATATATTGTGATTTATTATAGATCGTAATTTATCTTTGAGAAATGCAAAACAATGACCAAATCCATTTCTTCTACATCTGTCATCTAGTGTAGCTTGAGTAATCAATGAATGCCAAATGATAGGGCTTAATAAATCTCAATCCAGTATTATCCAATCCTTATCCCCAAATTAAATTCCAGCTAGGTCCTGCTCCAAAGCTCCCAATGAAGAAAGTCATATGTCAAAAAATTGTCATAACTGGGGCTTTCTTATTAAGCATTACTCTTTGACATCCATTGATTAAGCTTACATTAGCTGATGAAACTGGAGTGGAAGAAGTACATTTGCTACTTAAGAGTGATATATTAACAAAGGTCATATGATGTTGTGAATTGCTACAATATAAAACCAATAAGTTTGAGTTCACCAATAAAGGTTGTTCATATTTTTTTGTCTTGTGGGTTTGGTGCAGTGCAGATTGTTCAAGGCTATAGACTACAGCCCAACATGCTATGGGCAATAATTAAACATTGTACAAACTTTTAACTCATTCATTGAATTTATTTGCTTCTTAGTACGTGTAGCAACTTGGAAAATGATTACATTTTATTTATTGGTAAAATATTAAAAAAAAACCACAAACACCTTGATCTTTTTTTGGAAATCATTTAATGGAAATTTTTGGAAGCTCTTTAGTATTGTTCTTTATTTCTGCTCTTAGGATGCTCAATGACCCTCAATTGGCAGTAGAATTTATTATGAAATTTCAAATCATTATAGTTAGTTGTCGTAAAGAGCTAATTAGAAGGTTGCACATATCTATTCTCATTACATGACTAAATTGAGAAAGATTTTTTACTTTATCCATCACGGAATTTTTACTTTTTGAATTTGACACTTAGACTTTGTAAAGGTCATTGGAAGTGAATGTTATTCAGTATGTCTGCCCAAATCCTTAATAATCAACTTCCCTAAAGTGAAACTATTTTCCAAATATTCCATTTTTTTTAAGTGTTATTAATTTGCTTCTGCAAATGTTTTTAAAACAAATTGCATCATGTGTAAAATATGCGGCCATTTGTCTCAGATATATTTTCATATAATTTCAAACATAAGTATTCAATGTTTGCAATAGCATTATTATATTTCAAATTTATTTTAAAAAATAATGTCATTATTATCATTTGTAACCATTATCGATCCATTGCACGATGAATGTCTTTCCAAATTCAATCCATCTTCTCCAATCTCTAGCATCTCTTGCACGATGAATGTCTTTCCAAATTCAATCCATCTTCTCCAATCTCTAGCATCTCTTATTCATATCACTCCACTACTCTTCCTTATTTCACTCATCCATCTCACATATGGTCATTTTCTAAGACTTTTACAATTTCTTTGAATCCAGATTAAGATTTCAATTATCCATCTTTTATCATCTCTTATAAAATTATGTCCAGCCCAATTTCACTTCAAGAAATTGATTATTTCAATAAAAATCCAAATTAAAGTTTATATATTTACTATATTAATTAATTGTTAGTCAACAGAATCTATTGTAATTATGAATGGCCATAACATAGTGAAAAGCAAAATATATGCAAAATAATATTATGCTAAAGATGAATTTTCTATGACAAACCAGACTGTGAAACATAAATACGTCTGTACATAAAAAAAAAAATACTGGTCTAGTGTTTTATTGATTTGATATTTGCAGATGTTTTCTTTAAATTCATGGTCAATTTCACCATAAAATACTTCTTAAGAAGTATTGAAATATTCATATATTTTTGCAAATGCAGTGGAATAAAGACTAATTTTACAGTATCTTAATATGTGCATTTTATCAAGCATGAAGAACATATTGATTTGACTCAGGATCTTGCAATTATCTTTTTAGAATTTTCTAGGGAATCTTAAGTGAAGATTTTCTATTGCCGTCTTTTCTTTGAAAGGGAGATGCAAGTTTTACTTTCATTAAACAAATTCAATAAAATAACAACTTTATAAATTAAACCACTAAATATCACATGTTCACCATTTCTTATACTTGCTCATAACTGTTATTAAAACAAGCAGAATTCTCCATACAGTAGTGCCATTCAATGTAATCAAGTGTAACGATATATAAATATGTCGTTACATTAATTTAAAATAAAAACTTAAAAGTTCGCAAATAAAAGTAAAAAACTAAACGCTAAAATTAAAATGTTTGTTAAACGTAATACATTCGCACAGATGCCAAACTTTAAAAATATTTTTAAAAAAAAAAAAACAAATAAATAAGTATTTGAACGTACTTTTTTATAAAAAAAAAAAGTACAAGATTTAAAAATAAAAACAGGTATCGTAGTTTGCGGTTAGATTCGATCTCCACTTTCATTTCGATCGTTATACAAGATTAATCAATGGATGTCAGAAGGCTTGTGCATAAAATCTTTATCTAGTGCCTACTCTTCCACAAGCTAGAAACAGTCTGGGAATATTGGAAAAGTAGGCACTAGATAGGGATTTTATGCACAAGCCTTCTGGCATCCATTGATTACTCTGCCTTGAACTACTGTATGGAGAGTTTTGCCTCTTTTAAAAACTTTATAAGTTCATTTTTCTACTTAAAATTTAATCATATATTTAACTTGGCACACATTCTCAGGTTAGTAACTATGAAATACTAAAAATTACAGGGGATATTTTTTGTATCACTGGTTGATAAAGATCTTGAGCTTTTAAAAAATTAATTATTCAATCTAAGTTTTTATAAGTTGTATTCAAAACATTACATATCGTCTTTTGAAATCTGAAAATACTGGTCAATCTTCAGCACATTCTATAAATACAAAAGCCAAAAAGATGAATTATTTTTTTACTTTTACCCAATTCACATTGTTATATACATAAGGAAAGTAGTTACATGTGTGTCATCCTAACTGCCAAGCATGACAGCCATTTTTTAATATGCATTTTCAAGGGCCTAATAGGTATTAGTTGTTATGCAGTCATTTTAAAAATTATTGTTCTTTTAAAAAAAGAATTTTTTTTTGAAAAATTATTATTTTTTTATAGTTTTTAATATAAAAAAATGGGAAAAAAAATGTAAACCCTCTTTATATGCATTATGGCTAAATGACAAAACAGCAAACACTGAGGACCCATCCAACATTACTTGGTTCCTATTCAGCTGAATTTATGCAGGGATATCTGAATAGAAGGCACTTCAGGCCACTGACCCAAATAATCCTCTGACCCTTCTTGAAAAATAATGCATATAAAAACGTTTCAAATATTTTTCCCATTTTTATAATAATAAGTTTATTTAATACAAAATAATGATAATAAATAAAGTTTAAATATTGTAATTTAATTTCTGCGAAAATAAAATAGTAAGTATGACTGCTTAACAGCTAATATACATTGGGTCCATGAAAGTGTATATTAAAAAAAAAAAATGCTACCCAGGTTGGTAGACTGGATGATGTAGAAGTATCGGAAATGCTAATTTATTCATAGTTAATCCAGAGATATAGTTTGCCCATAAAACAATATCTTTAGTGTGCTTTATGTTTGATATTATTTGTATGTAATGCATTCATATTTTTATCATTATTATTATTTATATTGTTTGTATTACTATTGACTGATACTGTAGAGTTGGAAGGTTTGCTTCCTATTCTAGTTTCTTCTATTTTGTTGCTGTCATCTTCTCTATTTTTTTATTGCTACAAAATGTATAATGAGGTTTGTTTCTTTTTGAATTCCCTCTAATTTTCTGCTGCTTTTTTTTTTGAAAACCACATTTGTACATTCTTTTCATCATTCTAAAATATTATTTTTATATTCGTATATTGTATTATTTATTTTTTATTTCATTTGTCTAATCATTTTTCATAATTAGGTAAAATAATATTTTACAGAATATAAAATTGTTAACGACAATTATACATTATTATGGGGAAAAGTCTGCACCAAATCATGTGTTAGAATTAGTATAAAATATAAAATAAATATTTTAACAATAAAATACTAGTGTTAATATCTCTCTCGAATTTTTTCTTTATTTATTAAACAACAATTGTAACATACATTTATTGTTAATACAATGCCACATAATGTAATTGTTGGTACACATTATATTGATATCAGTGAACAGCCATATGTAGTCTGTACAATGGAATGACAGTCTGTTATAGCTGTCAATCTTGAAATCTCATTCCGACCATGCGATAATAAATGATGTCTACTACTTATTAACAACAACCAGAGCAAATATAACTGAATTTTATTCTTGTAATCATGTGTAATGTGCCATAAAATTTTAAAATTGAGAAGTATAATGGCCCATTTTCTAGAAATATTTTCTATTTTAAGATAAAAATAAAAGTGAGTTTTACATTTGCTCTGGTTAATGTTGATAAATAGTAGATATCATTTAGTACTGCATTTATTCACTGTTGGAAGTCCTTCAGCCCTCATCAGCAGAATAGGGGGCAGAATGAAACTCTAAGATCTTGTAGAAACTACATTATAGGAGAGTGCTGCCATACCTCCAATCTAGAGCCCCAGATAAGGAACCAAAATTTAATTCTGCTTTTTTTTTTTTTTAAACCAAGAAAATGATTTTATAGATAATTGATTTGGGAATTTTGGATTCCCCTTATTACTCGGGACACCATGCAATTGCCCTTAGCATAACCTGCCTTTGCAACACCCACAGTCAATCTGCTTACAGAAGCTCAACTGGTATTCATTCAGTTAAAATTGTCAGGCAACTGAGAATAAAAACCAAGTAGGCAATATTCCACTTTTGTTGATGGATTTTGATAATCAGTCCATTCACGTCTATTTACTTCGAGTAATCACAGTAACAGATGAAAAGGAAACCAGGAATTTGTTCTGACCAATTCTAAGATCTCAAAGGGTTTCATTTCAATAATCAGTGAATTTTCAATGGCGGATGTCATTGTAATATTTTGTTCACTCTCATTCCTATCTGTTATTTTTCTATTGATAATAAATTGTTATCCTGTGAGTCATTTTTTTGTAACGGTGATTTAGATTAATTTTTAATTATAATAAATTCCCATCCCGCAATTGATATAGCTAATATTTTAATATAATAATATATTTTTCTATCGATATAAAAACCGATATATCGGAAATATTTATATAAAGATTCCTAGCTAAAATTTGCCATATAATCCCATCTCTTATACACAAATGCACAATTAATGTAAAAATTGACCACGCTACAAACTCAGTCAAAAAATAACTGGGTTTGAAGAAAGATGGAGCGAACAATTACTGTTCACTGCATCTTAGCAAATGGTAATTGCTTAAACTACGTTATAAACGTAATCAAGCTAATTATCCGTAAGTACCATAAACTTAAAGAGATAATTATAAGCTACTTATAGCACTCTTCATATACAATATTTATGGCCCAAATTTTAATTCTGCTGTTTCTCAATACTAGCAAAGATCTGTGTCAAAAGTTTAAAGGTTCTCTTTATAAGTACGTTTCTAAAACTTAAATAATCTCAAAATATATACATTTCTATAAGAAACCTATTTTAGTTTAAATAAATGCTTTTTTGATTCTACACTAGCACGTGATCGCGTGTATGCTTACAGTTTGCGTTAGAGGGCGTAGTATGTAATTTACATTCTGGACGCAGCATTTAAAGACATCACTTTAATAATTGAGTATGAGTTTAACTTAAATTTTTTTATCAGCCATTTACGAAAATTTTAGATTGGAAGGTTATTACTTTGATAATATAAACTAATTTCATTACTTTGATAATTTTATAAATAGAAAGGTGAACTTATATGCTGAGATCCAACACAAACTCCAAAGTGGCGTTGCTTTTAACACGCTAAAACATAAAGTATTTCACCGGAGAGAAATAATTATTTCTATATATAGAGTTTTTTTTATATATTTAATTAATTGATAAAATAAAAAGGCATTATAAAGTTTCACTTAAAGATAGCAAAATTATAACATCAAATATATTTTTTCAACTTTCTGAACGTGAGTTTAACTATAGAATCTATTATCATAAAATTACACCTTCGTTGTATTGAACAGGTAGAACAAATGAACAATCCTATAGTTACTCAAAGAGTGTTTTATCCTCAATTTGAGTATAGACTTTGTGAAATAGGCAGATCCCATCTTCATTAATTTCTAAAATACATTCTAAAGAAATGCGATATTGATTGATTTCACTGGGACGATTAGGAAGGGAGTATAATGCATTGAAGAGCTAAAATTACGTTGTCGTAAAATATCAACAAACAGAAAGTGTATGAGTAAAATCTATACGTTGTTGTATTTGTCATAGAGAAATTAGTTCAGTAATCATTATAAAACTTATTTCTAGTTTATTTTTTCCTCTTGGACTTCTAATAATTATGTTCATTTAAAAGTGACTAATATATATATACATTACAAAACTGAAGCAAATAAAATAAAGGAATCATTTATTTATTGCTCACAAATTCATATGGAAAGTAACAGATCACATGTGGGTACTCCCTTATCCCCCAAAAACCTGTTCGCCACTTTACTTAGCCTTTCCACTCCTTATCCTATTTTTTTCCCATATTTTTCTCTATCCTGCACTATCCCATTCCTACAACATGATTCTTTGTCCTCTCTATGGCCTTTATCTCTAGACCCCCCTTATCTTTTTCCAAGCGCAGCATAAAAACCAAGAAATGAGTTTCTATATAATCACTTTGTTTATATTTATTCTCCCACAATTTCATTATTTGTACCCTTTCTGCTTGTAAGCATTTACATTCAATTAACAGATGCCTAATATTCTCAATGCCTTTTTTACACAACTAGCAAACGAAATCACCCACATTTCCTCATTTACGTGTATATGTGTGTATAGTCCCTTGTTGCTAATGATCCTCTTCATGACAAACTATTCTTATAATAGTGCCATCCGGTACAAGCTATAGTAATCAATTGATGCAAGAAAGTTTGTGCATAATTTTTTACCTGTCTAGTGCCTACTCATTTAATATCTTCAGACTAGTTTTTAGATTTTGTCAGTGAAAAGTTGTATCTGAAAGGATTTCATGGAGATCTTAGGATCTAATGCAACTCTCCAGTGGCCATCGTTTACCCTTTTAGTTAATTAGTAATGCTGAGTCCAAAATAAAAATGGAAGCTTTCAACAGTCATATAGATCTGAACACAGTTCAGTATCTACACTATTTGGTATCTTTTGTTCTTATATATTCATAGTCATCATCATCTGATGGGCAGAAATAGTAACACCATCATCCAATGGACAGAGATGGTATTAAACCACTAATGATCACATGATCATCATTTCCTATGCCTACGCAAGCTGTTAAAACAGTGACAAACTCTTAGTCCACTATACAAGTGAATGAGCTTGGATTGAAAACATCTATATTCACTTTGGATTCATAGCTTTTACTTAGCTACAAAGGTAATAGGAGGCTACTGAAGAGCCACATTATATTCTAAGATCTAGGAGCAGTTTCTCAGTTCCCTGGCTTCTTGCTGAGGAAAACCACAACCAAGAAACTAATAGGAGGATATTGAATGAGTAAACATTAGATAGGGATTTTATGCCAAGTCTTTTTGCATTCATTGATTACTTTGGCTTGCACTGAATGAGATTACTCTATGGAGAATTTATCATTGTTTCAACATCTTGTATATGCATAGGAAATGATGATCATGTGATGTTTAATGGGTTAGTAACAGTCAGTGCTGTTATTTGCATAACATCTCAGAAGTTGCTGAAATCCAAATATATAAACTTGCTCTTTTACCGAATAATATTGGATTAAGAGATTATTCAAAAAATGAAAAAATAATATTATTGTAATGAATAATTATGCTAAATAAAGCATAATTAAATGAATATATTTTTGTGAATGTGTTATCAGTGAATATGGCCATATCATCTAAAAAAAACAGACAAAAAAATGGTAACAATATCCTCAAAATAAATTTGCATCCACTACATACATCAATAAGTGAACCACAAACACATTAGCCATACAGAACATCATGTCCAGGATTGTGTTCAATTGATATATTTAATGATAACTTTCAATTTTTTATGCAATAAGTTTGTTTTTGAAAGATTTCAACACTTTCTCCAATTGTAGTTCTTTGTGTTTTCCAATGAAAACCATCATCTTTACACTGGTTTAGAATGCTTTCTAAATATGTTTACAATATAAATAGGGTTGGCATCTTTAGTAACAAGCATTGACAAGGTCACCATGAAATAAATTTATAGGAAGTCTTTTATAATTTATTGTTATCTGCTTTTAAAATCTTAAAACTAATTATGGAGTTCACACATTTAATTTAGTATTTTACTAGGTAAATAATATGTTAAAAAAATTGTTTAAAAATTACTTTTATGTAAATAGCCAACTAAAAAGTAGAAGAATAACAATGTAATTCACATGCTTAATTTGCCATTTTTGGGAAATATTAAAGATTATAAGAATCTAGAATTGTTGTAAAACAATGGGAAATTGTGGAAATATTGTCATTTCATAAAAGCATTTGAGGTTTATTTTATTTTATGATTTATTTGTGTCTCAAATATTTTCATGAAATGACAATATTCCTGCAATTTCCAATTGTTTTATAACCAATCTAGATTTTTAACCTCTTGATATTTCTTTGTCGCACACATCAACATAAAGTTTATGATTAAATGATTATTATCAGAAAATAATAAATTTGCCTTCATTTGATAGATATTTTTGTTTATTACTGAAATAAATTTTAAATGTTCATATTGTAATGGTCATATCTGTACATTCGCGCAACAAAATCTAGAATTTTAGTAAATCATCCTAAGGCTGATCAAAATGAGGTTTTTGAGACCCTGATTCCAATCTCACCTCACTTACTTTACTAACACTCGAATATTTACTATCTTATGGATGACATATATGAGGCTACACTTGTATTTCTTTAATTCACATGCCAACAGTAGCACATTGGTAGAACATGAGACTATGATTAAAACTGTTATATTTAAAAGCATAGCTATATAGACGTGACCCAACCAACAGGTATCATTAAATTTGGATTGTAATTCATAAATAACTAAGTAATATTAATAATTAGTTAATGAATAATGAACAAAAATTGTGACACTTAGCAAAGTTATATTTTAGGCAATTTAATATAAACCAAATTAAAATAAAATAAAAGAAACACTTAAAACATGAAATTTGTTTCACTCACAGATGATGATTATGTTAAAGATTTACAAGCTATTTAACTCAAATATTTGGTATTTTATCTCATTCGCAGGTGATGATGAATTTATGGATTTACAAGTTGTTTAATTTTTATGACATTTATTATTATTGTATTAGAACTTGCTTTCAAGTTTCACTCATGATTATCTGTGCCTTATTTATGCTATGCTACTGAGTATTAGATTTGCCTTAGTTAATTTGCTGATGTGATTATCATTAATTACAATTAACACTTTTACATAATGAGTAACACATTTCTCTATATAGATTATATGCTTACAAAACTAGATTCCTTTTCAGATCAAAGCTGAAATATGAATTATTATGATGGGATGAACTGATGATGGGTAGTAAGACTTCAGATAACAAGGCGGTTATAAAATACGTAATCTGAGTCCGTGCATCTCAAATGTGTGCTTGCTCATGGGATTCATTACCGTGTAATCAGTTCCTTTGGACCGTATCAATTGCTGTGAATAAAATTAGTCCCGGTGATCTAACAGCTTACAAATATTCCTGGATTCTTATGTTTCAGTCCTAAATAAGAGTAATGGGGTGGCCCTTAAAACCAAAACCCATTTTGAAGAGAGACCGGTCCGAACTAACAAATGGATTGACCTTAAACTAAGCCCATTTAAGATATAAATGCTGCAATGAATATAGGCGTGCATGCGCTTCCTAAGAACACATTCGCCCCACTAACTCCATCATTATATAATGAAAATTAAGACACAAAACATTAGTTTCCCTCCATGAAACCACCAGAAATCAGTTTTATAAATTAGTATTTATAATCATGCTACTAAAGAAATATAATGAATCTAATTTATTAAGACATCCATATAGGTATTTATATAAATGTAAGGAGGGCTACAGCATCTATTTTGGGATAATTACAAGATTAAATTCTAACTTTATGCTGTGTTTCATCACCTCTGCTAAATACTAACCAACTAGTTCATTTATAGCAAATCTATCTTTAAGTATTTATAATCACTTAATTATGTACATCAATAAATATTATTTTACTTATTTCAGAAGGGAGTTTTGTTTTTGTGCTAATAAATGCAAAATCATATAAGTATAAGAACATCTAATGATTTCTCAATAATTAATTTAAATATTAATAAACTCCATTCTGAATAAAACATAGCATAAACACAAATAAATAATTGAAAATAATATAGGCATAGACTTAACTTTAAAATAATATAAAATTGTAAATAATATTTCATGTAAGTGAAATATAAGATTTGGCTTTATTTTACTTAGCCATAATGAAATGAAATTAAGGTAGCTTAAATCAGATTAAATTAAATCAAATCGGCCAAGTCTTACAAATTAAATATTAAAATAAAATTACATTTTAGTTTAGAAATTAATATTTGGAAAGTTTAAAATAAATTAGTTTAAACAATATTGGCTATTTACAGTATTTTTAGCTAGCTTTGAGAAATTAGGATATTTAGATTAAATGTTCATTTTAAAAACTGTAGAAATCAGTTACCACTTTAATTTCTGTTGTCTGGCATGATTACTTGATCTTGGGCATCCTCTTGCTCTTGCTGCTACCGGGCTGTTGGTTCAGGTGTTCCTGCATCTTGTAGACTACTCTCTAGATCAGAAAGCAAGTTTATTGCCTTTCTACCCCATAAATGTCATTTTGTAAGATTTGATTACTTTAGCAATACTCTCACAATAATTATAATCTTATAATAATTCAAAATGGCTGAAGTAAGGTTTATATATTGACCTTCCCCACTTCTTTCATATTGACCACAACTTGTTTACCAATTTTACTCCAGCTCTGTTTTTCTAATTTAGTTTGCTATATTCTTAGAAAAATCTGTGGATTCCTGCTGAATTACTGATTTTCTTACAGGTGGGTCCCTCGATTTTGAACGGGTTAGTTTATTCAAAATTATTTTAAAATTTATTTTTACTTTTAACTTTTTAAATCGGTCAAAATATATCAAGACGGATTAATTTTATTAAATTACTTTTTTACAAAAAACAAATTTAAAACTTGGTAAACATCTTTCTCTATATGTAACATGTTTAAGCTTAACCTATCTTTATATTTTACTGATCAAATCATGTCTATCCATCTAACATGAGCTGGAACTCACAAAATGTACTTCAAACCCAGTCAAGCCTGAGATTTAGATCAGGGACCAGCCTGAATTCGAACCCACTCTCTAAGCCCCAGATCAAACAGCTAATGGATAACATAATAGTGATGGCACATGAGAATTAATTCTTAATCTGGCCCACTAGGAAATCAGAGAAGACAATGAGACATCTATTACTATGACTAAACTAAAATATATATAAGCATGGCTGTATGTTTGGAAGTGGAGAAAAGAGGAATTCAAATTACTCAGACAAATTGTATAATAAAAATAATAGTTTAATATAATGACAAATTATTATACATTTATAAATTAATTGCATACATTAGTATGTGCGTGAATGAGCAAGCGGCAGATGATTACACACTGTGTCTGTCATTCACGCTATTATTTCTCATATGCTCTTTATTAGCTAAATAATATATTGTAAATAAACACATCTTTGGTAAGTCCAATATTAAAATGCCAATCAACTATCAGAATGAATTACATAATATGGCCATTGACTAACATTATTTTGGGGAGCATTCTGAGATTCATTACAGATATAATATAAACCATTTTCACGCTATTGCAGTCATGAAAATACATAAAATACATTTAAAAAACATATTTGATTATATGATAAAATACTTAATGAAAATTCTGTTAATTAGTGCTGGTAAGAAAAACACTTTATTTTCCCCAAGGCAAATAGATACTCTTAAATACAGACATAAGTTACGAAGGTGGGATTGTATAAGACTGAAATAAATTTAATAAATAAAACTAGAAGTAGTTGGCATTTATATATATTTTAAGCAGAGCACAATTTTAATATTAGAGCATCAAAACTGGGTCATAAAGCAAAAGAAATAAATATATGAAGAAGTTTGCGGTGCTGACATTATAACCAAGCAATAACAGGAAAAGTCGTGCTTCTGGATGAAAGACAAAGTGGATAGGCATGCCGTGGACATCACCAATATGCAGGCCTTTTTGTATGAAGAAAGTGGATGGGCATAGTGTGTGCCAGACTTAGGGAATCACTGCCAGAGGCCTTTTATATGAAATAAATGGATAGGCATAGTGTGTACCAGACTTATGGGAATCACCGCCAGAGGCCTTTTATACAAAACAAATGGTTCTGGGAAAGCATTAACTATCCTCAGAACAAGGTTTGAAAAATAAATTTATGGGTTCGAATTTGTCGCAACCCCCAGATTAGAAGACTAGAAGCATGTAATATATATAAACACGAAGATAAGGTCAAATGTCAGTAACACAGTAATGATAAATGTCACTAATGACATTGAATAAGTTTACTGCTTTAAAATAAATGACCCTTGTTTGAATGCCATAATTTATATAATTAATTTGCTATGCCACTAGAATATATATAGAGAGAGATTTCCCTAAATAAAATATACGTTAAGATTTTCTTTAGTAAAAGAAACATTAAGATTTACCCCCTTCCCTTTTCTACTATTTAAAATAATTCAATCCCACCTTCATGGATTTTATAATAACTGGAATATTTACATGCTGTATTTGATATCTTAAGAGTAGATAAAAAAAGAAAGCTAGCAGTTATAGAAAACAACTAATAGGTTACTTTCAGAAATTAATAAATAATATTTTAAATTTTCAAAGCGTTAATTAGCCTAAGTTCCGGATTCACCTTGGATAGAAAATCCAGAGTTAAACAAAATATATTTTTATACTAAAACATAAATAAAATGTTGACTTGAAAAACAATCTGGCGAGTGTTGTAATTAATAATGCGTTGTTTTAAATGGACATTAAAAACCTTAACTCATGAAGGTTTACTTAAAAAGAAGAAAAGATTTTAGAAATTCAACTTGTCAGATTGTTTGAAATTGGCATATTAATAAATAGACATATAAAATTAAGTGATAAATAACTATAAATAAATGACCACACCAAACTTAAAAAAAATGAGAGCATACGAGCGAAAATTGAATATATAGAAATCATTTAAGAGAAAATTAAGTTTTACATATTGATTAAAAGGCAAAGTTAAATAATACATAAGAAATCTTGATAGTAGATGAGTTAGGTTAAATTTAGTTTGAGGTGATGGCTTGACAAGTTACCTTGCAATTTTAAGAGTCCAATTTAAAATATTGCACGTGCACAGCAATTGAAATGAAAGTTCTTCGGTGGCAGCAAACTTCTATTAGCATTCTAAAACTCTTAGGTCAGGCTTTTACTTCACTCTTGGGCAGCAAAATGGTACAGCTGCGGAAGATGATGACCCAACAGGGCTGAGAAGGGTGGTGGACCTACTCCTACATCATTTTTAAGTTTTAAGCTACATGTAATATGTTAAAAATACAGTTCTCTCAATAGTAGCCAATCTGTTCTCTCAACAGTGGCTAATCTGTTCTCTGAATAGTAGCTAATCTGTTCTCTGAATAGTGGCTAATCTATTGGTGATTTTCTATCAAGCCTTTTTATACTCCTGCCCAGATGTTTCTGGAATGCTTTTAATTACTTAGTTCATTGTTTTGAAAGATGCAACTGTTAGATAACATTCAAAAATAAATTAAAATCTATTTCCAGATTAGAAATAGATTTGACAAAAATGTTTATAACAAAGAAAATCTCTAATCTTAATCCCATTTAAAAAAAAAACTTTAATTAAAAATACCTTCCCCAGATTAAAACAATAGTGTTTCCAACCCTTTAATTATTTTTAGACAATTTACAATTGCATCTTCCATTTTGGATTTAAAAAGAAAACTATAGTTTAATAGGAAAAAAAAAGGACTTTAAAAAGAAAAGTTTAAAAATGACATATAATAAAATATTTACAAAAAAATCAATATTGTTAGTAAGTTTTTGCTCCTATATATATTATAATGATCAAAATGGCAGTGAAGATCGAATCTAACCGCAAACTACGATATCTGCTCTACAGGGCGCCATCTAGGCATTTAAACCTAGAAAAATTTATAGAGTAGGCAGATACGCACTGTTAAGATTCCACTTTATTTAAATATTTAGATCATTAGTCCAAGTCACTAGCTCAGTGGAACAGCAGAGATTATAAAATATAACTTTATATCTCAAATATAAAAAAAATAAAAGCCACTGCCAGAAATTAACACATAAAAATATTTATTTACACCCATATAAAATCATTCTAAATTTGAGGAATAAGTTTAACATTTTAGATTTTTATATTAATCTTTAATTTTACATTTAAATAAATTTCAATGAGTTTAATATTTTATTTAGATGGTCGAGTATGAATAAACTACATAGATCTGCATTTGAAAAGAAAATATTCTATCCCTTATTTAACCTTAGGCCAAAAAGTTCGCAGTCAAACTGGCGTCAATCCATCTGAAACATTTATGTATTCAATGTAGCATGAAAATACGACAACACAAAATACTATACTGTCAGGAATGTACGTCTGAATAGTAAGTAGAGTTAGAGAAGACATTGTCTCTCCACCAACAGGAATGCTGCATCTGTTGGCGAGTAGAACAATAAACATAAAACTCCATAGGAATGGATTGTGGTCCCTTGCTGTCTTACAAACCCATCCATAGGCAAACAGAAAGTGTGTGGTGTATATATGCAATCCTGCCCATAGCGAATCTCATACTACATCTACTAATTACACAAATATATCCAATCCATTGAGCCAATTCAACTACGAAATGAATAACCTAAGATTACCCTCCCTTAAACTATATATAACTTTACAAATCTATACAGCCATTCACGCCCGACTTAAATTTCACATTTATTATGTTCGCACAGATGAATTTTATAAAATTTGTTTTAAAATGTTGAGTATAGATCGGCTGCACAGATTCCACGGTTAAAAACATTCCAAAATAAACATAACCGAGCAAAATACAAAGTCATCGATAATGTCAATTGCATAGGGAGTACAAAAAAAAACCCAATGGTGTTCATCATAAGACACCACAGTGACATGATGACTTATATATTCCAATCGACCATGAAACAGCAACATAATTAACTGCTAACGAATCTATGCAACGTCTATACCCAACTTTAAATTTCATGCATTTAAATAATTTATACGATAAGTATTAATACAAATACAAAAATAATAAAATGGAAATGATTTTTTTTCAAAGCAAAACATATAAAATTTTAAACACTATCAATTGATTTTAAACTTAAAAGTCAGATAGAAATTCATAAGCTTGAACGAAAGTTCTTAATTATTTTTAAATTGAGTTCATGTCAATATAGCTTACGGCAGAAGAGTCCAGGTTCCTGTTTTTTAATTCCCGCAACGTCTCCATTAGAAAATAATGTTCTGGAGGTGGCATTAGCTGGTTCCATTCTGGTATCACAGTCTTTTCTTTTTTTTTAAATAAGTGAGAGAAAACAACAAGTGCGTCTTGTCGTTCGTCTCCCCAAATCAAGTTTGAAAAACCCCTGGAACTCAATATTTTTCTTTTTATAGTCCTCCTATGGATTCCATGAACAAAGACATCACTGTTCTATTTTTTCATTATGGTCCGGGCCTTTATTTGCTGCTTCTATATTGGACAAGCTAATTCTTTATTCCTTATCTAATTTTGATCTGACTTTTTAATTACACAGCTTTTGGATAATTAATAAACAAACATTTCCATTTACAAAAATATTTTATCTTTAAGTCTTGTACTTTTTTTTTTTTTTATAAAAAAGTACGTTCAAATACTTATTTATTTGTTTTTTTTTTTTAAAAAAAAAATTTTTTTTAAAGTTTTGAATCTGTGCGAATATGTACGTTTAACAAACATTTTAATTTTAGCGTTTAGTTTTTTTTTTTTTAATAGATTTTATTTTTATTTGTGAACTTTAAGATTTTATTTTAAATTAATGTAACGACATATTTATATATTGTTACATATCAGTAAACTTCTTCAAAAAAATAAAAACATTAAAAAAAAAAAGAATTTACTTAGTGATAGTAATTACGTTACACAAATTTGTTATATATGAAATGTCAAAAATACAACACTTTTTTTTTAAAAGACAAAACAATAATTACAAATATAATGATAAAAAAAAAAGTTGACTGATGATTCCTTACTACCAGCCAAATTTCTGCCCCCTCCCTTCCAAGTTTCTTTTCTTCTACTTTTAACTATTACTTACTCAAGTTGAACAATTAGATTTTAATTTAAACAAGACTTTTTAAAAAAAAAAATTATGATTTATATTTATTATTACGTTTTATTATTTAGATTTTAATATTAACATTTTATTCCTCGCATTTATTTCTACATATGCACAATTTTTCTTTCTGGCAGTACCTTTAAGACAAAATTCCAAGTATAACCTTACGTTAATACAACAAATATATTTATACTAATTTCAGAAAAAATACTACAGGCATGATTCACTTTTAAAATTCTCAGGGCACTCGTGTTCATTAAAGATCGGCCCCATATTGACCACCAGTTGTAATGATCGAAATGGCAGTAAAGATCGAATCTAACCGCAAACTATGATATCTGCTCTACAGGGCACCATCTAGGCATTTAAACCTAGAAAAATTTATAGAGTAGGCAGATATGCGCTATTAAGATTCCACTTTATTTAAATATTTAGATAATTAGCCCAAGTCACTAGCTCAGTGGAACAGCAGAGATTATAAAATATAACTTTATATTTCAAATATAAAAAAAATAAAAGCCACTGCCAGAAATTAACATATAAAAATATTTATTTACACCCATATAAAATCATTCTAAATTTGAGGAATAAGTTTAACATTTTAGATTATATTAATCTTTAATTTTACATTTAAATAAGTTTCAATGAGTTTAATATTTTATTTAGATGGTCGAGTATGAATAGACTACATAGATCTGCATTTGAAAAGAAAATATTCTATCCCTTATTTAACCTTAGGCCAAAAAGTTCACAGTCAAACTGGCATCAATCCATCTGATACATTTATGTATTCAATGTAGCATGAAAATACGACAACACAAAATACTATACTTTCAGGAATGTATGTCTGAACAGTAAGTAGAGTTAGAGAAGACATTGTCTCTCCACCAACAGGAACACTGCATCTGTTGGCGAGTAGAACAATAAACATAAAACTCCTTAGGAATGGATTGTGGTCCCTTGCTGTCTTACAAACCCATCCATAGGCAAACAGAAAGTGTGTGGTGTATATATGCAATCCTGCCCATAGCAGATCTCATACTACATCTACTAATTACACAAATATATCCAATCCATTGAGCCAATTCAACTACGAAATGAATAACCTCCGATTATCCTCCCTTAAACTATATATAACTTTACAAATCTATACAGCCATTCATGCCCGACTTAAATTTCACATTTATTATGTTTGCACAGATGAATTTTATAAAATTTGTTTTAAAATGTTGAGTATAGATTGGCTGCACAGATTCCACGGTTAAAAACATTCCAAAATAAACATAACCGATCAAAATACAAAGTCACCGATAATGTCAATTGCATAGGAAATACAAAAAAAACCCCAATGGTGTTCATCATAAGACACCGCAGTGACATGGTGACTTATACTTCCCCCCCCCCCCCCCCCCCCCCCCTCAGGAAAAAAAAAAAAGGAAAGAAAGGCAAAAAACCAACCCGATGTTTTAGAATATCAGGCTGGTCTCTGCCTCGGCCCGATGAAGTAAGGTGTCACAAAAGCATAACCAGGGACAAGCCGTGTCGCAGTTTTGCCGGCTGGCTGCATGACATTGTCAAGTCCTACGGGAGCACCCATTATGCTCGCTTGTGTAGGACGACTGGGGTTAATTTCAACCCTGAAGAATCCGGAAATTTCACGGCGGAATGGGTCATCACGTCTCTAAAACATAACACATGTATACTGTATAAACAGTTATGATGAGATTTAAATAGATTTCTGACTTGGCCCTACATTACCAACATTTACTCAAGAACTCTGGCGACTCTCAAAGAAATGGGATTTTCTAGAATTATTCATTAAATTTAATAAATACAAAATATATATAAACTGAGAGTTATTACAACTAATATGCCAGCCATTTGCGAAGTAGTAGACCCTGCCTTACAATAAATGATGCACTGAATGCGTGTCGATTTATATGAAAGTGAAGTGATTAAGGAAAATAAATATTATTGAAAATTTGACACGCATTCATTGTTTCAAGCGATCATAGATTTAAACTTTGAAAATTGAGACAATTATGAGCATGCAATAATTAAATAATAACTATAGATAAAAATGTAGATTATAGAAATACGCACCCAAGAAAGATAGAGTGAGGTAAGCTAGATTATTAGAGAAATTTACACATTAAATTAATTATTCAATTTTAGTTATACAAATGATTGTTTTTACATTTTACAATTTAGATAAGTAGTATGAAGAAAAACTATAGCATATTATTAGAGTACTCTAGAGTTTGAACACAGACAGGTACCTGTTTTATAAGAAGTTTTCTGATTCCATTAGTTTAGCAGCAAAAAGTTCACGAGTGGCAATTCTTTCTTGTATTTAGATATTCATTTAATTTCATGGCAGCAGCAGCTTTCTCATTCATTTCAGGCAGCAGATCTTCATGGTGAATTTATGACGGGCAATGGAAAGTTCGGTATCCGATAGGCCATCTCCCGATGGAGAATAATCTAGGTGGTTTACTCGGTTATACCTTTGCAGGAACAAATTATTTTATTATTTTTGGAGACTCTCAGTGATCGAGAGCAAAGCTAAAGTTTAAGTGAATGTCTCCAGCAAGTCTAAGATGGCCTCTTTTTTTTATCTTGATCCTTCACATTTTTGTTAAGGTATTTTTAGGTTCTACTTAATCTGCCCTGAGGATAATCAATGCATTTTGTTGGTTTTTAATTAAAGAAAGCTGCCATTCTATTGTTTACATTTTACATTTACTAATTATATTTTGGAAAATTTTTCTTTAATTAATCTATTATCTATCACTGACCGATGCTTTTAAATTTCAAAGACAAAAAGGGAACATAAGATTATTTTAACTTTTAATTAAATATTACATCAGATTTTTTTAGAATTATTATTAAACGAAATTTAAACAAAGCAATAAATACTAACTTTATAATCCAAAATAAATGATTAAAATTATACAAAATTATATAACTAAAAGAAATCTAAATTATACTATTTTATCCCTATTTATTGCCTTTAATTTGAGATCGAAATGTGTGCATGTTTATGCTGAATTCTACATATATTTATACATTTTTAATATTGTTACACACACAATTCGATATCAAAAACTTTAAATATGGGCGGGATAGACCGGTCAGTGAGAGACGACAGAAAAAGGTGAAACTTAAGATTCGAATACGAATCTTACTGTTTCAATAGTTAGGAACACAGACAGGAGACGTACTATCATTACAATGGTATAATGTCATCTCTTCTCCACATGAACACTTCTTCACAGATGCCACTACTCCATACTTGCTGAATTTTTTGAGCAGGAAAGGTGGGCTCATAATTGTTAGTAGACATTCATAAAACATGGGAGAAAGAGGGAAAGGTCTTAATGAATATTAAAATAGTTTTGACATTCGGAATTCCAGCCACCATCACACAATACTGTACCTAAAAGCGAAATTTGATCGTACATCAAAAATGCGTAACATGATAGCTTCTGTGCCAGATTAATAAACGTCATGTTTCTGTGTGTTAGCATAGAAATAGACTACAACCACTGCATACCAAACGGGCTATTTCAACATGCTAGTATAAAACAACCAGAATTTATTATCAAATTCATATCATTATAGTTAGTTATCATATAGAGACAATTAGAAGGTTGCACATATCTATTCTCTTCACATGATTAAATTGAGAAAGAGATTTTACTTTATCCATCCAGGAATTTTTACCTTTTGAATTTGACACTTAGACTTTGTAAAGGTCATTGGAAGTGAATTCTATTCAGTATGTCTGCCCAAATCCTTAACATTCAACTTCCCTAAAGTGAAACCATTTCCCAAATATTCCATTTTAAGTGTTAATAATTTTTATTTGCAAATGTTTTTAAAACAAATTGCATTATGGGTAAAACATGCCATTTGTTTCACATATTTTTCCATATACTTTCAAATATAAGTATTCAATGTTTGAAATAATATTACTAGCTTTCTAATTTATAATTAATGTCATTGTCATCATAATTTTTAATTATTATTGATTCATTGCAGGATGAATGTCTTTCTAAATTCAATCTGTCTTCTCCAATCTCTAGCATCTCTTGTTCATATCACTCCATTATTCTTCCTTATTTCATCCATCCATCTCACATTTGGTCATTTTCTAAGTCTTTTACAATTTCTTGGAATACAGATTAAGATTTCAACTATCCATCTTTTATCATCTCTTATAGAAATATGTCCAAACCAATTTCACTTCAATTTCTTGATTATTTCAATGAAAATCCATTATTAAGATAATTAGAAGCTACTATAATTAAGAATGGCCATAACATAGTCCCAAAAACAAAATATATGCAAAATAATATTATGCTAGAGATGAATTTTCCAATGAGAAACTGGACTGTGAACCATAAATACTTCCATACATAAAAAAAGTGCTCTAGGGTTTTATTGCTTTGATATTTGCAGATGTTTTCTTTAAATTCGTGGACAATTTTACCCTAAAATACTTCTTAAAAAGTTTTATATCATTCCCCCATTTTTGCAAATGCAATGTAATAAAGACTAAGTTTACAATGTCTTAATACATGTATTTTATGAAGCATTCGGAAGAACATATTGATTTGTCTTATGATCTTGCAATTGTTTTTAAAACAGCTAATGGACTTTTATGCTTCAAGCCTAACATCGTTACGTATATAATCTTATAATAATGTATTTTGATGTATAATAATGTATGTGTATGTGCCCACATCTAATATATAAATATATTTATTTATATATTAGATGTGTGCACATACATGTAAACATACGTTATTATACATCAGAGTACATTATTATAGGATTATACACGTGGCCTGGGATAGGTTTGAATTTCACAAACAGGCCTACTATGATACATAGAAGGTGAAATGGAATGATAGACAGAATTAGCAACAATAAGTCAATACGCAAATATAATTAAAGAATATATGTTTTATTAGTCATTCATAATACTGGATGGGGTGGGATGGCAGCTGACATGATAGACTACGTCGAAATACATGCACTAGAAAGTAAAAAAAAGAATACACACATAAATAAATTAAAATTTGTTGAGTATTTCAAATTTAAAAGGTAATGACTTCTTAAAAAAAACCAACCTTTTCACTGTCAGTAGGTATTTTTAGCATCTTTTAGAAATGCAATAAGCAAATCACGATCATTAAGATGCTTTTTATCCATCCACCAACAGATTGCATCTATTTATCCATCCACCAACAGATTGCATCTAAATGGGACGGCAGTAAATCCGGTGAAGTCCCTCTCATTTTTTTAATATTTTACATTTCGCTTCCAGCCATGATCGTTTGATGGATTGCGTATGTATACCTGTCACCTGATTCACATAGTTCTGTTGGTGGTTGATGGTTGAATGCTGAAAACCTCTATTATTAAGGTCTGAATAGGTTGGCCACTCATCTGAGTAAATAACAGAGCCAGCCATACATTCCCTTTGAATTATGAGAATCAAAGTCACTTTATCTCTACATTTAGCAGTAAAGTAGTGGCAATCTAACCCCTTTTTCAGACCAAATACCCAAGGTCCATTTATTCGGGCTCCTTGGTTTTTTTTATTTATTGTAGCTACAGATTTGTCAGCGGAAGTGGATGGCTGATCACCGCTCAGCATTTTTCCCTTATTGTATTTTCTTTGGCCTGCAAATTGTGCTTCGTCAATTTGGATTGGTTCTTCTGGAGTTCCTATTAATTGTCCCTTTTTTTTGATGGCTCGGGAACAGACTTCCCTGCAAAAATTGAACCAATCTAACACTGTGTTCAATGATTTGCTGGACATCTTTGCCACCATTCTTGTTGCATATCTGAAATGAAAAAATTAACTAATTTCAGAATCTGACACACTGTCAATCGACTATTAACCCTGCCAGTTGCATCCATGTAGTGAAAAAATGGGTTGCCTGTACGAATAGATCACGTAGTATAACATGTTGAACATCTCATAGTGGGGACCCACTTCCCTTTGCAGTTTTTCCTCCATTTTTCTAACATGGCATTACCACATTTTTCACATGGCCTCTTCCTGTCTTCATCATTTCAAAGATTATTATCCTTCAAAAAGGTAATAGCCTGATTCTCGCTAGAAATTATGTCAAAATAGAATGACTTTAATGCCATGGTTAAGACCCAAAGATTCAATGATCACCGATTCAATATATGTCTCTGAGAAAGCACCAGAAATTTGGTTACTAAAGACCAAAGATTTTGTATCGAAACTCATCTTTTATACCCATTTTCAAATCATATGATCACATGAACACACCCTTTATATTTAATTTTTTTTTTTAATATTAATGAAAAGCAGGTCTCTTTTTTGTTTTTGCAATATTTTCGGAATAAATTACCAAATAATTTTACTTGCGTCTTCTTTAAAGTGTTAAAACTAAATTCTTAAAAGTAATACATGTATCGGCACACATATATAGGTGCGACCATATATATATGAGTACAAGTTGTGACTTGTAATACGGTAGAGTGCGATTATATTTTTAAATCATTAATTTATTTTTATATTTTTTTTATAATAAATTACCAAATAATTTTACTTGCATCTTTAAAGTGTTAAAACTAAAATCTCAAAAGTAATACATGTATCGGCACACATATATAGGTGCGACCATATATATATGAGTACAAGTTGTGACTTGTAATATGGTAGAGTGCGATTATATTTTTAAATCATTAATTTATTTTTATATTTTTTTTATAATAAATTACCAAATAATTTTACTTGCATCTTTAAAGTGTTAAAACTAAAATCTTAAAAGTAATATATGTATCGGCACACATATATAGGTGCACCCATATATATATATATATGAGTACAAGTTGTGACTTGTAATATGTTACAGTGCGATTATATTTTTAAATCATTAATTTATTTTTATATTTTTTATAATAAATTACCAAATAATTTTACTTGCGTCTTTAAAGTGTTAAAACTAAAATCTTAAAAGTAATACATGTATCGGTACACACACACACACATATATATATATATGAGTACAAGTTGTGACGTATAATATGTTACAGTGCGATTATATTTTTAAATCATTAATTTATTATAAATTTTTTTATAATAAATTTTACCCCTCTTTTGCATTTGATGACTAGTTAGGCTTGAGGCATAAAAGTCCATTAGCTGGTTTACAGTTGTTTTTTTTTTTAATTTGAAAGTTTAACTTAACACTTTTATCTTAGTAAGACAAAGACCCATCCCAAACTCTAATTCTTGGAAATTATCTTACGTCACACATACCTGGTTTAATTTGTGTGAGATCCAAGTACACAGTTTTAAAAATAAATTTGAAAGAGACCATATCAAGCTGTGATATTTCCTGAATAAATTAATTTTACTGGTGTCTTCTTTAAAGTAATAAACTTAAATCTTAAAAGTATAATTTATTGATGGCTGTGGTGTTGCAGTAATGAAGAGATCTAGAAAGAACCAAATTTAGCCTGAGCGGATGACCATCCATCCGATCAAGAAAGTTGGTAATTTTTTTAAAATTCTTAAAATATTGGTAAAAAATTAATTAAATAAATGCTAACTGTAATATGCATTAATATGACTATTAAGATTTGTGATTTATTATTATAACTCTTAGAGGGATAATCCCAAAGCCAAATGTAAAATATTATATTTTTAAAAATAAGTTAATTAGGTTTTTTATATGTTGAAAGTAATGTTCCCCCCATTTCAGATTTAGCAATATACTTTTTAAATATAATTTTTTAAAATTATAATAATGATTTTTGAGATTTAGTATATACTGTTGAAAGACCGGAGTAATCTTTGATAGAAGCATCTATCTTTTTTTCTAATTATTGCTATGAATATATATTTAGGTTTTATGACTTTCTTTAAAAAATGCCTTAACACACGTTAATTGTTTAAAATTTACTATTGCACTGTTTGATTATGACTATATATATAAATTAGTGTTTTTGGTTTATTTTAAAGGATGTTTTAATTTCAATATTCACTTCTTCCCCCCCCGCCCGCACTTTTTTTATAGTAGCACCTTAGGCTATTTAATGTGACGTTACAACCCAATGTTTGATTTATAGCATTATAGTTTTTAAATATTGTTTTTTAAAATTATAATACTGATTTAGTATATAGTGTTGAAAGACCGGAGTGAGTTTTTTAAAATAGCATTTATTATTTTTCTAATGATCACTATATTTTAACAGGTTTTTGTAAATATCATTTACGATTTTTTTTTTAAATGCCTTGACACACATTAATTGTTTAAGATTTACTATTGCAATGTTTGATTATGACTATATATATAAATTAGCATTTTTAGTTTATCTGAAAGGATTTTTTAATTTTCAATGTTCACTTCTTTTTCTTTTCCCGCACTTTTTTTTGATAGTAGCCTTAATGTGACATTACAGCCCAATGTTTGATTTATAGCATTATAGTTTTTAAATATTGTTTTTTTAAAATTATAATACTGATTTAGTATATAGTGTTGAAAGACCGGAATGAGTTTTTTAAAATAGCATTTATTATTTTTCTAATGATCGCTATAGATTTACTATTGCAGTATTTGATTATTAGCATTTTGGATTTATTTTAAAGTAGGTTTATTTTAAATTATTTTTTAATTTTCAATGTTCACTTCTTTTTCTTTTCCCACATTATTTTTTTGATAGTAGCACCTTAGGCTATTTAATGTGATGTTTCCCGCAATTTTTTTAAGTGTGGTGCCTTCCCTTCCCCTTTTTTTAATTATAGCACCTCAGGCATTTCTTAATGTGATGTTTCTCGCCATTTTTTTAAGTGTAGTGCCTTCCCACAACCTTTTTAATTATAGTGTCTCAGGCGTTTTATTTTTTTGAAAACTGAGTGTTTCTGTCGATGACATTTATCGCTTGCATGTGCCAGCAGTGTTTTTTGGTGTTTTCAAATTCAAAATGGCCTCCAAGCGTGTACTATATCATCACTGAGTTTTTTTATATCTAATTCATGGATAAATAAAGAGGCATTATAAAGTTTCACTTAAAGATAGCAAGATTATAACATCAAATATATATTTATTCAGCTTTCTGAATGTGAGTTTAACTATAGAATATATTATCATAAAATTACACCTTTGTTGTATTAAACAGGTAGAACAAATGAACGATCCTATAGTTACTCAAAGAGTGTTTTATCATGAATTTGAGTATAGAATTTGTGAAATAGGCAGATCCTGTCTTCATTATAACAATTTTTTAAAATACATTCTAAAGTCACCAGAAAGGGTTGGGTGGAAATGAGTATGAGGACTGGTGTGATGAAATAGAAAAAGTGGGAAATAGGGTTTTAGGTGAGAATATTAAGAAGAAAAGTAATAAAAAAATGAGAGTACGTAAAAGTGTAGAAGAGTGGAAAAAAGCATGCAGAGAATATAAGTGTGCTATTAAGAACAAAGAAAGTGAAAAAGATATTAATGCTAAGTGGGAAAAGTACTTAGAAAAAAAGAAGTTAGCTATAATAAATAATTATAGAGAGAGATTGAAACTGAATAGTAAATTATTGGATGATATTAATAAAAGTGGAAGAGATAGGAGTAAAAAATTTTGCAATTACATTAAAAGGAGAAAATTAGGGGAGGGAGAGATAATATTACTACTGGATGAGAAGGAAATAGAGTGTAGCTTTAGAGAAGAATTAGAGAGTTATGTAATGGATATAGAAAAGATGTTAGATGTGAAGAACAGAGGAATAAAATATATAATGAAAGCATATAGTAATACGAATATTATGTTTACAGAAAATGAACCGAATGTGACAGGGAAGAAATTGAAAAGTGGAAAGGCAAGAGGTTTAGATCGGTGGGCAGCATAAGATGGTAATCAATTTAGGGCATAGGGCAAAAATATAATATTTTTTTATTATTAAGAAAGGTGAGAGAGGTTTTTAAGAGTAGTGGGAAGAATATTAAAATTATTTTTTTAAAAAAAAAGAAAAAAAAAAAGAATTTTTTTTTTTTTTTTTTTGATGGATGGAAGAAGGGAAAAAAGAAAAGAAAGAAAGAAGAGAAGGAAGAAGTGAAAAGATATTTTAGGTGAGAAGGGTATAGGAGATAGTTTTTTTTTAATTTTAACAATTTTAGTAAAAAGAAAAGAAAAGGAATTAAGAAATTAAATATTAATTTAATTAATAAAAATGAAGAATATAAAAGAAAGAGAAGAGATAAATGATTGATAAGTAAAGCAAAGAAGGGAGGAAGAGGGAAGTATATAGAAGAAATTAAATAAGAAATAAAAAAAAATTACTACTCCACACAAGAAAGGGGGGAAGAAACAGTTAAAGTTAAAAATGTGGTGGGACTAAGCAAGAAAGCCTTATGTCATCTATTTTGTTTTTGTTGTATTTGAGTGAAATGGAGAGAGCAATAGAAAGACTAGAAAGAGGGATAGAGATGCCATTTATAGGTGGCAAGGGAGTACATACATTGTCGGGTCTTTTTTTGCAGATGATGTCTTTTTGTGTGCAGAAAGAAGAGAAGATATGGAAGTTATGCTGAGGACATGTGCAAGGGTGGGTAAAGATATGGAGATTGAATTTAGTGAAGAAAAATCGAATATAATGATGGTGAATACTGGGAAAGAGAAGACAAAGATTTCTTATTGGGGGATATAAAGTTAAGTGTGGTGAATAGATATAGTTATTTGGGAATCATCTTAAGTAATCAGAAAAATTGTTTGGATGAATGGGAGAAAAAATTGATAAATGAAGCAAAGAAAAGAAAGGGGTTGATAAAGAAATTAACAGTGTTTTCATATAACAAACATGATGTAGCTAAAATTGTATGGAAGGGAGTGGCAGAAGCAGGGTTAACATACAGCAATGATGTGTTATGTGTTAGTAAAGGGGTATTAGATTACTTTAAAAAAGTACAAAGGGAAGTAGGATGGCCTGCATTAGATGCAGATGTGTGGGCAATAAAGGAGGCAATTCAAGGAGACATTGGGATGGTCAAGTTTTTATATGAGGGATGCAAAAAGCAAATTGAAAATGTTCGGTAGATTGCAGTTTATGGATAATAAAAGAATAACCGAAAATGTTTGGTAGATTGCAGTTTATGGATAATAAAAGAATAACCAAAATAGTATTTAATTGGGTTACAAGTAAAGGGCAGGCAACAAGATTGGTGAGAGGGGTAATGTGGTATGCAGAAGATTTGGGTAAAGAATTTGTCAGTATACTTGTATAAAATGTGCGATGATTGTATTTGGAGGATTGTTGAGGGTTATAGTGGTAAGGAGTGGCATAGAAGAATAGATGCATTAATAAAGAACAGGGAGTTGGAGAGATGGAGAACTAGTATGGAGAGTAAAATGAGTTTAAATATATATAGAAGTAAATGGAACATTGGGTATAAATTAATATATGATAATAGTAATGAAAGTAGGCTAGGATGGGATCTTTAGCAACAAGGGAATATACATGTAAATGGAAAAATATGAATAATTTAGTCTGCAAGTTGTGTAAGGAAAGCGTAGAAAATATTAGGCATCTATTACGTCAATGTAAATGCTTGGCAGCAGAAAGAGTACAAATAATGATGTTATGAAAGATTAAATATGAACAAAGTGATTATACAGAAAGTGAGTTATTGGTTTTTATGCTAGGTTTGGAAAAAGATAAGGAGGATTTAGATATGATGACCATGGAATTGTCAAGATTATGTTGTGGAAATGGGATGGAGCAAATTATGAGAAAACTTAGGGTGGAGAATGAAAAGGGAAGGTAAAGTGGCTAACAGGTTACTCCGGGCATAGTTGCTGAGAGATTCCTGACTCTGTATAAGAAGTCACAGTACATCACATCACATCACAGTTCATACTCCTGAAAAACCAAAATATTACCAGTTTTCTGGAGGGAGTTGTGAGTTAAAGGAGTTAGCAGTATAATGTACAGTCATATTTTAATTGTTTTAAAGCATCCTTTAAAATATGACTAAGCATTTTGAGTATACAAATAAAAAAGCACAAGAATTACAAAAACCAAATGAAACAAAGATGCAACCCAGTTTTACAACACATAAGGAAAGGTAAATCACTAAGAACAATCAAACAACATTGACAATTAGTCAAAATGACGAAAAATCAATAAAAGTTGCTCTCCAAGATCAAAATTCCAATAAAACTGAAAATTCCAATGAAAATCTCCACTCCCAAGATTATTACAATGATATCCCCATTAGAGTAGAAGACTCTGCATTGGAAATAACCAAAATCAATCTATCAAGACTTAAAAATGATCAAAGTAAAGAGAAACCAACAAAGATCTCTCTTAAAGAACAAAATTCAAATAATACTAATAATTTCACTGATAATATTGACTTTCTCAATAAATATCACAATAATTTCTTTAACATAGAGTGTGCTCCATCATAAAACAGTGAATCTACCTTAAATAAGCCTAAAAGTTTTGCAAGACTAATTGAAAATACCAAAAAAGGGGATAGTAATAATTTAAATAGTAGGAAAATCATGTCTCACATCAATATAGACAATGATAAGTTTACACCAACTAGAAAAAAGGGGGAATTGGATGGGCAAGAAATTCATAATAGCTATAATGAAGGCACAATAATTCAAAACTCAAACTTGAGTATAAAAATGAATTGTAGGGACATTGATTTTCCACATATTTCTCTCACTAGTAGGATTACTTCAACCAAGGCCAAAGACTAGCTCACTACACAATAAAGTCATTCACCCTCAATGCCAAATCACACTGTTCTAAATCCACAATCCCATGACAACAAGCAAGCTTATGGTAATATAACTACAAAAAACCTAAATAAAATCAACACATTAACCAAGCAAAAGCAACCAGCATACTTAAACACCATTGACATTGATGAAGACCGAGATTATTTTTCAATGATACAATGAAGGCAATAATACCAGCCCAAATCTAACATAAGACAACTATAATTTAAATGAGTATGAAAGCATTAATGAACTTACCACACAACCTCCGTAAATCCTTTTCTCATTTTCACAATGTGTCTCACTGATTTTAACTACCACAAATAAAAAATGTCAACTCTTTACTTTTCCAATAGATGATTTCTTTGCCATGATTAAGGAACAAAACCTTAATAACATAATCAATAGAATTGTCCATCACCCAAACAAACACTATTTCATTGTTGAATGTGTGAATCAATTCCAAAGACAAGCTTTTAGAACCAACCACCATATTTTATGTAGTGTTTTGTAAAATGGCAGACATGTTTGTGCACTCCAGAAAAAACTAGAATTTATTCATAAGGCTGTTTTAGATCGTGCTCTGATAGCTGAGGAATTTAATTAGTGCATTGACGTAATGGCGATCGACAATTCCTAGAAATATTTGCTAATTACAAATGTTTCTAGATAAGAGACATTACCTTATTGGTCAGTGCATTGATTGATTGTTGCAGTTGCCAGAGAGCGATAAGAAGACTGGGTAACATCGAGCAGTGTAACATCGGGAGTAGTAGAGAGCAGTCACGCAGTAGCAAGTTGCAGACCATGCATTTGGAGAGCATCCATTTGCAGACCATTCATTGGAGAGCAGTCAGTGCAGACCATTCCTTGGAGAGCATCCATGGCTGAGCTTCGTTGCAGACCAATTCATTGGAGAGCTTCGTTGCAGACCAATTTGTTTGGAGAGCTTCATGGCAGACCAATGCGTTTGGAGAGCTTCGTTGGAAAAGGACAGCGTGGGAATCCGTTTGCAGACCATTCATTGGAGAGCAGTCGGTGCAGACCATTCCTTGGAGAGCATCCATGGCTGAGCTTCGTTGCAGACCAATTTATTGGAGAGCTTCGTTGCAGACCAATTTGTTTGGAGAGCTTCGTGGCAAACCAATGCATTTGGAGAGCTTCATTGGAAAAGGACAGCGTGGGAATTGTATACCGTTATTTGCTGACCGCACAGTATGACTTGAAGTTTTAACCTTGGCACAGTCGTAAGTGCAGATATTACACTTTAAAAGGAAAATTACTCATTAACATTGATATGAGCAAGCAATCTAAGCTTATTGGATTGGTAAAAAATTGTCATATTAATTTCTCCCAACAAAATCTTCAAAGCTTACTAGATGAATTTGGGAAGATAGCAAATTTTTATTTATTGGGAAAATATTCAATAAAAGAGAAACAAAAACACGACCTTTTTTTTAGAAACCATTTAATGGAAATTTTTGGAAAGTCTTTAGTATTTTTTTTATTTCTGCTCTTAGTGTGCTCAATGACCCTCAATGGACATAAGAATTTATTATCAAATTTCATATCGTAGTTTTTTTTTTCATGTGTGAAAGCATAAGCCGGGAAGCGAACCTGGGCAACTGCTTGTAAGGCAGCTGTGGTAACCACTAGGCCACCAACACCTGACCATATCATAGTGGTTAGTTATCATATATAGCCAATTAGAAGGTTGCGCATATTTATTCTGTTCACATGACTAAATTGAGATTTTTTACTCTATCCGTCTAGGGATTTTTATCTTTTCAATTTGACACTTAGATTTTGTAAAGATAATCGCAAGTGAGTGTTATTCAGTATGCCTTCCAAAATCCTTAACATTCCACTTGTCTAAAGTGAAACTGTTTCCTAAATATTCCATTTTGTTGAAGTGTTAATAATTTGCTTTGAAATGTTTTAAAACAAATTGCATCATGGGTAAAACATGTCGCCATTTTTCTCACATATTTTTTCATATACTTTCAAACATGAGTATTCAATGTTTGCAATATTACTAGCTTTCAAATTTATTTTAAAATTAATGTCATTGTCATCATCATTTCTAACCATAATCAATGCATTGCAGGATGGTTTTTCCAAGTTCAATCCATCTTTTCTGATCTCTAGCATCTCTTATCCACATCACTCCATCATTCTTTCTTATTTCATCCATCCATTTTGCATATGGTCTTTTTCTAAGGATGAAGGTTTTTCCAAGTTCAATCCATCTTCTCTGATCTCTAGCATCTCTTATCCACATCACTCCATCACTCTTTTTTATTTCATCCATCCATTTTGCATATGGTCTTTTTCTAAGTCTTTTACAATTTCTTGGAATCCAAATTAAGATTTCAACTATCCATTCTTTATCATCTCCTATAGAAATATATCCAGCCCACTTTCACTTCAATTTCTTGATTACTTCAATAAAAATTCCTTATAAAATTTATATACTTACTATATAACTTAATTGATAGTCAGCAGAAGCTACTGTAAGTAAGAAGGGCCATAACATAATGAAAACAAAATATATGCAAAATAATATTATACTAGAGATGAGTTTTCCCATGACAAACCAGGCTGTGAACCATAAATATATCTGTACATTAAAAATACTGGAAGAACATATTGATTTGAAGTTGAAAATGTTGATGATACCAGACCTAGATTTTGAGACAATGTTAGCTCGGGCAGAACTAGCAGAGACAATATCTAATCAAGCTACCCCAATAAAAAGAGAGCATAACACTGGGTCACCCAAATACAGTCAGGTCAGAGAACTCAGGATCATTTACTCACCATTTTGTTACAGATGCAATGCACATGTATACAGAATGCCCATACTGCAAGGCAGCATGCATGTTTTGCAAGTGAGTCAGACATATAAAGGCAGTATGTCTAAAATTGAAAAGACAAACAGCTGAGTCAAAAGTAAAAACACCTATTCCTAAAAACAGTAAAGGCACTTGTAAGAAACATAAGCAGGTTGTCTATATAAACCATACCAGAAATGACAAGTCTGGGTTTATACTGACTGTCATAATTAATAATATGCCTGTCAAGATGGAACTTGATACAGGGTCAGCAGTAGGTCAATATCAGACTATCAAGGGAATAAAATCAAACTGTTGGGTCAAACAATAGGAAAAATTACTATGCCTAACAAAACTATATACTTACCACTGGTTGTGGCACTAGGTAAGCATAGTGATTTAATAGACCATGATTGGTTCAGTCACTTAGGATTCAAAGTGACAAAAGTAAACAACATTATCAAAGATAAAATCTGATTTCTCAGAAGTCTTTAACAAGAAGATAGGTCTGTACTTGGGGCAACCAATCCATTTACCACTAAATGGAGAGGTAAAACCTATCAGTTGTAGGTGTAAATCACTTCCACTAGCTTTGCATACCAAAGTAGAGGCAGAGCTCAAGAAGTAGCAGGCAGCTGGTATAATTGAGCCCATTTCATATTCTGAATGGGCCACCCCTGTAGTACCAATTATCAAAGAGAATGGTGATATATGGATATGTGGAGATTATTGTTGTACAATCAGCAAAGGACTTGATCCAAATAATTATCCACCATCATCAATCAAGAAATCCTAGCCACATTGTCAGAAGGTAGGGTTTTTTCCAACTCAAAAAAAGGTGATGGCAATAAAGATGACCAAAATACCAGAAAATAAAAAAGAAACTTTAGTCTTTTTAGAACTACTAAACTATTATGAAGGCTTCTTATGCCATAAAATAGGCTGCTGACCCACTATACAGGTTACTGAACAAAAAAGCAGCATGGAAGTGGGACAGTAAGCATGACAAGTATTTAAGATGCTAAAGAATCTAATATCAGGTAGTAGAGTATTGGCATACTTCAATCTGGAAAGAGTGCTAGTGCTGACTTGTGATGCATCACCAGTAGAAATGGGGGGGCAGTGTTGTTAACAAGGATGGAACACACATCCCTATTGCTTTTGCATCAAAGTACTTCTCTAAAGCTGAGAACTATGTTCAAATAGATAGAGGCCCTGACTTTGATCAATGGCATTAAGATGTTCCATGACTATCTAATATGGTAGACATTTATTCTTCAGACAGATCATAAACCCCTTGTGGGAATTTTTGCATCTGATAAGGGAATCCCACA
Source organism: Epiperipatus broadwayi (assembly GCA_028023455.1). Lineage (NCBI taxonomy): Eukaryota > Metazoa > Onychophora > Udeonychophora > Euonychophora > Peripatidae > Epiperipatus > Epiperipatus broadwayi. The sequence goes on from JAQFVV010013262.1 coordinate 133,020, forward strand.
GCATGCATCACCACAAATGCTGTGGTTGTTCAATTTCCTATCAGGCTATGACTTTACCCTTCAATACATTGAAGGAAAGCATATCCCACATGTAGATGTATTAAGCCAACTGCCCGTAGAAGTGGCAGACAATCCAACATCATCATGCCAATCAATTAACATGATTGATATAGACTTAATATTACCACTGAACAGCAAACCTGTGGCAGACCCAGGATTTTAAAAGCTACAAATATGGGTTCAATAGGTTTGGCCCAATTTAAAACCAGTTGAGTTACACTCAGCCTACTGGATGTGTAGGTTGGATCTCTCAACAGAACATGGCTGTCTTATCTGGGGAACCTGAGTTGTAATTCACCCTGCCAGACATTCCTAGGTCTTCAGTTTGCTGCACTATGGGCACCCAGGTATAGTCTGGATGAACATTCTGGCAAGATCATTTGTGTAGTGGCCTACCTTAAATACTGATATCGAAGTCAAAGTCCACCATTGCTGGCAGTGCAAGATGAATCAGAATATGCCAGCAAAAGACAAAAAAAGTCAAGTGACCCAAAACACTCCATCTGGATCATGCTGGTGCATGGAAAGGCAAACTGCTGTTAATAATGGTGGAATCATTCTCAAAGTGGCAGGAGGTTGTGAAGGTACCCTGCTCTGAGAAGGCTATTTACCACACATGGTCTTCCAAAACATGAGTGACTAACAATGGCACAGCTTTGCCAGCTGGTGCATTCAAAGCATTCTGCACTAATATTAGAACATTGAACTTGTAAACAGCACTCCTTTTCAGCCTGAAACTAATGATCGCAGAGAGATTGGTACAAGAAGCCAAAAAGCTAATAACAAAAATGGATATAGGAAGTTGGAATACCAGAATTCCCAGGACTCAGCTAGCCCAGCACTCCACTCCAAGCACAGTAACAGGGAAGCCTCCTGCATAACTGTTATTCAACAGACCCTTAAGAACTATGCTATCAACTCTGAAACCTGATGCCAAACTTGAACAAGAAGGTAAAAAATAAAACTTCCAAATAGAAACACAAGTTCCATGTCATATGTACTATGGGTCCACAAAATGGATACTAGCAGTGGTGACTCAGATAAAGGGTCGTTAAACTGTGGTTGTGCAAAAAGATGGGAATCATCATCATCACTATCACAACCAGCTAAGACTAAACCACACATCACAAGCTAACAAGAGCAGTGGTCAACCTGGGATGAGTACCTCAAGCAGAAAAGATGAGCAGCAAAATCAAATTAGCAGCAGACAACCAGAAACAAGTTCATCAAGTGAAGAAGATAAAGACAGGAACAGCAATCAATTGGAAAAACCAAGAAAGCAGACAATATGTCATCCAATGCATTTCAATGACTGTCCTCCAGGGCTTATTTTAGCCAGAGGGAGGGATGTCATTATTTGACCCTGCCTTCAGAAGTGGACTATTCCAGATTCCTTACCTGATTGGCTAGCATCCAGTTGCTATCCAATGAAATTAAATCCTTCACTGTAGTTCCATGAAATCCATATGTTTCTAGTAAGGTAGGGGATCTGCCCGTAAATAGTCAGCCTTTTGGAGGCAGGACAGAGAGAAATTATTTCGGTCACCTTTGCCATCAGCAAGAGTAGTCTCTCTATTCATTATCGTGACATCCATGCAGTGAGGCAAGTCCATCTACAGACTGAAAACTGCTACATCCGATTTAGAGCCAACTCTTGAAGAGTCCTACCAGAGTTCATGAGGCAGGCTAATCATTTAGCTAGAAGTGAGTTCTGCAATTGGCTTGACTATCTCAACATTCAATTGTATCAACTGTATTTATACGTTTGTTTAACTAACATGTGTATATTTTTTGGACTAATAAACTAAAGAGTAGTTATTCCTTTTGTGTCTGTTGGTCTGGAAAAAAACCTGTAAGCCTAACCAAACACAACATGAACAAAAATAAATGTATTTTTAATTCAGCACCATTTCTATGCCCCTCTTGTATTGGCACCCTATTGCTTTGCTTATTGTCTTCTTCCGACCCTGGCTTTTAAGGAGAAAAAATAAAGCTTTTAATGAAATCAATATAATATCTGCCAAAGAGTTTTTTTTTCTGAAACGAAAATGGAAACTTATATACTAATAATTATAATTACTAAACTATAGATAATTTGTTAATGTATTGATGAAATAAAGTTATTGCTGATATTATATAAGCAAGAGTATTTAAAGTATTGTACAATATTTTAAAATAATCAGCCATCTAAAGTTTTTTGTTTATTCACGAGTTAATGTATATGTGAGTTAAGGGTTGCATTATGGGATATCATACTACTTAATACAAAAATATAAAAAAATATACTGTGATTTTTAACTGATAATTATTTATCTTGGAGAAAATATGAAACAATGCCCAATCTACATCTTCTACTGCAGTTCTGGCATCTGGTGAAGCTTCAGTAATCAATGAATGCCAAATGAAAGGGCTTAATAAATCTCAATCCAGTATTATCCAATCAATATCCCCAAATTAATTTCCAGCTAGGTCCTAGTCCAAAGCTCCCAATGAAGAAAGTCATATGCTAAAAAGTTGTCATAACTGTGGCTTTGATTAGTTAAGCTTACATTAGCTGATGAAACTGGAGTAGAAGTAGATTTGCTACTAAAGAGTAATAAATTAACAGACGTCATATGGTGTTGTGTTGCAAACAATTCAGCTCTAGATTTGTTTATTGCTACAATATAAAACTAAATTTTTATTGTTCGAAAGTTCGAATTCACCAATAAAGGCTGTTCATATTTTTTTGCCTTGTGGGTTTGGTGCAGTCCGGTTTGTTCAAGGCTATGGACCACAGCCCAGCCTGCTATAGGTAATAATTAAACATTGTATAAACGTTTAACTCATTCACTGAATTTATTTGCTTCTTAGTATGTGTAGCAACTTAGAAAACAATATTTTATTTATTGGGAAAATATTGATTAAAAAAAAACACAAACAGCTTTAACGGAAATTTTTGGAAACTCTTTAGTATTGTTCTTTATTTCTGCTCTTAGGGTGCTCAATGACCCTCAATTGGCAGAAGAATTTATTATGAAAATTCAAATCATTACAGTTATCATATAGAGCTAATTAGAAGGTTGCACATATATATTCTTGTCACATGATTAAATTGAGAAAGGTTTTTTACTTTATCCATCACGGAATTTTTACCTTTTGAATTTGACACTTAGACTTTGTAAAGATCATTGGAAGTGAATGTTATTCAGTATGTCTGCCCAAATCCTTAACATTCCATTTCTCTAAAGTGAAACATTTTCCAGACATTCCACTTTTAAGTGTTAATAATGTGCTTCACAAATGTTTTAAAACAAAATGCATCATGGGTAAAACATGCCACCATTTGCCTCACATATTTTTTTCATATAATTTCAAACCTAAGTATTCAATGTTTGCAATAACATTACTATATTTCAAATTTATTTTAAAATTAATGCCATTATCATCATCATTTCTAACCATTATCGATCCATTGCAGGATGAAGGTCTTTCCGAATTCAATCCATCTCTGATTGCTAGCATCTCTTATTCATATCACTCCACCACTCTTCCTTATTTCATCCATCCATCTCACATATGGTCATTTTCTAAGACTTTTAAAATTTCTTGGAATCCAGATTAAGATTTCAACTATCCATCTTTTATCATCTTTTATAGAAACATGTCCAGCCCAATTTCACTTCAAGAAATTGATTATTTCAATGAAAATCCATATTAAAGTTTATATATTTACTATATAAATTAATTGTTAGTCAACAGAATCTATTGTAATTAAGAATGGCCATAACATAGTAAAAAGCAAAATATACACAAAATAATATTATGCTAGAGATGAATTTTCCCATGAGAAACCAGACTGTGAACCATAAATACGTCTGTACATATTTGCAGGTGTTTTCTTTAAATTCATGGTCAATTTCACCATAAAATACTTCTTAAGAAGTCTTGGAAATATTTCATATATTTTTGAAAATGCAGGGGAATAAAGACTAATTTTACCGTATCTTAATATGTGCATTTTATCAAGCATGAGGAAAAACATATTGATTTGTCTTAGGATTTTGCAATTATCTTCTTAAAATTTTTTAGATAATCTTAAGTGAAGATTTTTTATTGCTATCATTTTCTATTTATGGGGGATGTAAGTTTCACTTTCATTAAACAAATTCAATAAAATAACTTTATAAGTTAATCCACTAAATATCACATGATCACCATTTCTTATGCTTGCTCATAACTGTTATTAAAACAAGCAGAACTCTCCATACAATAGTGCCACCTATTGCAATCCAGAGTAATTAATGGATGTCGGCTTGTGCATAAAATCCCTATCTAGTGCCTACTTTTTAGGCACTAGATAGGGATTTTATGCACAAGCCTTCAGGCATCCATTGATTACTCTGGCTTGCACTACTGTATGGCGAGTTTTGCCTCTTTTAATAACTTTAAAAGTTCATTTTTCTATTGAAAATCTAATCATATATTTAATTTGGCAGACATTCTGAGGTTAGTAACCATGAAATAATAAAAATTACAGGGGATATTTTTTGTATCACTGGTTGATAAAGATCTTGAGCTTTTAAAAAATTAATTATTCAATCTAAGTTTTTATAAGTTGTATTCAAAACATTACACGTCGTCTTTTGAAATCTGAAAATACTGGTCAATCTTCAGCACATTCTATAAATACAAAAGCCAAAAAGATGAATTATTTTTTTACTTTTACCCAATTCACATTGATATATACATAAGGAAAGTAGTTACATGTGTGTCATCCTGTCTACCAAGCATGACAGCCATTGTTTAATCTGCACTTTCAGGGGCCTAATAGGTACAAGTTATTATACAGTAATTTTAAAAATTATTGGTAATTTTTTTGCAAAATTATTATTATTTTTATAGTTTTTAATATAAAAAATGGAAAAAAATATCTAAACCCTCTTTATATGCATTGTGGTCAAATGACAAAACAGCAAACACTGAGGATCCATTCAACAATCCTTGGTTCCTATTCAGCTGAATTTATGCAGGGACATCTGAATAGAAGGCACTTCAAGCCACTGACACAAATAATCCTCTGATCCTTCTTGAAAAATTATGCATATAAAAACGTTTCAAATATTTTTCCCATTTTTATATTAATAAGTTTATTTAATGCAAAATAATGATAATAAATAAAGTGTAAATATTGTAATTTAATTTCTGTGAAAACAAAATAGTAAATATGATTGCTTGACAACTAATATACATTGGGTCCCTGAAAGTGTATATTTTAAAAAAAAATGCTGCCCAGGTTGGTAGATCGGATAACGCTGGAGTATCGGAAATGCTAATTTGTTCATAGTTAGTCCAAAGATATAGTTTGCCCATAAAACAATATCTTTAGTGTGCTTTATGTTTGATATTATTTGTATGTAACACATTCATATTTTTATCATTATTATTATTTATATTGTTTGTATTACTATTGGCTGATACTGTAGAGTTGGAAGGTTTGCTCTCGATTTTATTTTCTTCTATTTTGCTGCTGTCGTCTTCTTGATTTTTTTATTGCTACAAAATGTATAATGAGGTTTGTTTCTTTTTCAATTTCCTCTAATTTTCTGCTTCTTTTTTGAAAACCACATTTGTATGTTCTTTTCATCATCCTAAAATATTATTTTTATATTCGTATATTGTATTATTTAATTTTTACTTCATTTATCTAATCATTTTGAATAATTAGGTAAAATAATATTTGAATGCATTTTAAGTCAATTATAGAATATAAAATTGCTTAAGACAATTATACATTACTATGGGAAAGAGCTGCACCAAATCATGTGTTAGAATTAGTATAAAATATAAAATAATTATTTTAACAATAAAATACTAGTGTTAATACCTCTCTCGAATTTTCTCTTTATTTATTAAACAACAATTGTAACATACATTTATTGCTAATACAATAATACACAATGTATTTGTTAAACCAGATTATATTGATATGAGTGAAAGCCACATTTATTGTTGTACATGGAATGACACAGACTGTTATAGTAGACCTCCATCAGTGAAATCAGTTGCAATAGTAAATGATAGCTACTGCTGATTAACAATAACCAGGGCAAATATAACTGAATTTTATTCTTGTAATCATGTGTAATGTGCCATAAAATTTTAAAATTGAGAAGTATAATGGCCCATTTTATAGAAATATTTTCTATTTTAAGATAAAAATAAAAGTGAGTTTTACATTTGCTCTGGTTAATGTTGATAAATAGTAGATATCATTTAGGACTACATTTATTCACTGTTGGAAGTCCATCAGTCCTCATCAGCAGAATAGGGGGCAGAATGAGACTCTAAGGTCTTATAGAAAGGGATAGTGTTGCCATTTGCCTATGTCACACCTCAAATCTAGAGCCCCAGATAAGAAACCAAAATTTAATTCTGCTTTTTTTTTTACCAAGAAAATGAGTTTATAGATAATTGATTTGGGAATTTTGGATTCTCCTTATTATTCGGAACATCATGCAATTGTCCTTAGCATAATGTGTCTTTGCATTTACACACACAGTCAATCTGCTTACAAAAGCTCAACTGGTATTCATTCAGTTAAAATTGTCAGGCAACTGAGAATAAAAACCAAGTAGGCAATATTCCACTTTTGTTGATGCATTTTGATAATCAGTCCATTCACGTTTATTTACTTCGAGTAATCACAGTAACGTATGAAAAGGAAACCAGGAATTTGTTCTGACCAATTCTAAGATCTCAAAGGGTTTCATTTCAATAATCAGTGAATTTTCAATGGCGGATGTCATTGTAATATATATATATTTTAAATGAAAAACCTTTATTAACACAATAAATATTTACAATTTATACAAGTAATTAAACAAATGATAAATATGTCACAGTTTTGTATATCAAAACCCAAAGAATTTGATATATTCCACTATTAAGACAAAAAGGCTGCAGGCAATTAACTAGTTATCCTACACTCAAGGAGATTGACTTGTATCACTGTACTAGAAGGAGATTCCAAGACATGCAACTCAAATGAGCAAAGCATGTAACAAAATGATTGATTAGCCCAAGGAAATAAGCCACGCATAAGAATTAAACCTTTATTCAAGACAAATGTTCATCTGATAATCTCACATAAAGTTATTCCAGGACCACCCCCGATTTGATTCATCGTCTTCCTTGGCAAGTATCTCAGACATTGACTGAAATAAGTTTCCCAATCGCTATAGAGTTTTTTCAGCCAGTTCAATTTCTTGTTATCAAATAGCATAGTACATCGTATATACCATATTGTCTTAAGGGTATGCACAGTCACCATTGCATTGTGAGGGTTAAATTTCTCAATGTATTGACTAAGTAAAAGTTTTATGATTGGTCTGTGGAACACTTTAGCTCTTATCTACCTACGAACATTCTTCGAATAGATGCCGAAAAGCCTCATTACCAGTTCGCTCTCATTCCTATCTTTATTTTTGTATTGATAATAAATTGTTATCCTGCGAGTCATTTTTTTGTAACGGTGATTTAGATTAATTTTTAATTATAATAAATTCTCTCCCGCAATTGATATAGCTAATATTTTAATATATTTTTCTATCGATACGCTTTCATATGCAACGATCTAAAAACCGAAAATCTCTATATGAAGATTCTTAGCTTAAATTTGCCATGTAATCCCATCTCTTACACATAAATATATAATTAATTTAAAAATTGACCACGCTACAAACTCAGTCCAAAAATAACTGAGTTTGAAGGAAGATACAGCGAACAATTTACTGATCACGGTATCTTAGCAAATGGTAATTGCTTAAACTACGTTTTAAACGTAATTTTAAGCACACTTAGTAAAAAAATATACGGAAAAAATTGTTGCCTTCAAAATATTTATAAGATACTTATCACATGCTTACTATGCAATAGCTAAGTCCCAAAATTATGTCATTCCTCAAAATTAGAAAACATCCTTGTCATCGCTACAAACGCTCGCTTTACAAGTATGTTTATGAAACTTAAATAATGTAAAAGTATATACATTTCTATAAGAAACCTATTTTAATTAAAATAAATTTTGTTTGATTATACACTAACACGTGATCGCGTGTATGCTTACAGTTTGCGTTAGAGGGCGTAGTATGTAATTTACGTTCTGGACGCAGCATTTAAAGACATCACTTTAATAATTGAGTATGAGTTTAACTCAATTTTTTTTATCAGCCATTTATGAAAATTTTAGATTGGAAGGTTATTACTTTCATAATATAAACTAATTTCAATACTTTGATAGTATTATAAATAGAAAGGTTAACTTATATGCTGAGATTCAACACAAACTCCTGAGATCCAACACAAACCCGCTAAAAGATAAAGTATTTCATCGGAGAGAAATAAATATTGCTATATAGAGAGGTTTTTTTTATATATCTAATTAATTGATAAAATAAAAAGGCATTATAAAGTTTCACTTAAAGATAGCAAGATTATAACATCAAATATATATTTTTCCAACTTTCTGAACGTGACTTTAACTATAGAATCTATTACCATAAAATTCCACCTTTGTTGTATTGAACATGTAGAACAAATGAACAATCCTATTGTTTTATCATGAATTTGAGTATAGACTTTGTGAAATAGGCAGATCCTGTCTTCATTATAACAATTTTCTAAAATACATTCTAAAGAAATGCGATATTGATAGTTTTCATTTGGGCTATTTGGAAAGGAGTATAATGCATTGAAGAGCTAAAATTGGATATGATACTAAAATATTTCAGAAAGAAAAACATTGTATTGAAAAAGTTAAAAACATTATCGTAAAATATCAACAAACAGCAAATGTATGAGTAAAATCTATATGTTGTTGTATTTGTCATAGAGAAATTAGTTCTGTAATCATTATAAACCTTATTTCTAGTGTATTTTTTCCTCTTGGACTTTAAATAAACACGTTCATTTAACAATGACTGATATATATATATTACAAGTGTGAAGCAAATAGAATAAATAAATCATTTATTTATTGCTCAGATATTCATATTGGAAGTAACAGATGCTGATGTGATATGGCTACTCCTTTATCCCCCCAAAACCTGTTTGCCACTTTATGTTAGCCTTTCCATTCCTCACCCTAAGCTTTTTTTTATATTTTTCTTTATCCTGCTCCATCCCATTTGTACAACATCATTGTTTGTCCATTCTTTGGCCTTTATATCTAGATCCCCCTTATATTATTTCCAAGCTTCAGCATAAAAACTAAGAACCCAGTTTCTATATAATCACTTTGTTTATATTTCTTCTCTGACAATTTCATTATTTGTACTCTTTCTGTTTGTAAGCATTTACATTCAATTAGCAGATGCTTAATATTTTCCATGCCTTTTTTTACATAACTAGCAAACTAAATTACCCACATTTCCTCATTTATCTGTATAGTCCCTTGTTGCTAATGATCCTCTTCATGACAAACTATTCTTATAGTAGTGCCACCCAATGCAAGCCATAGTAATCAATGGATGCAAGAAGGTTTGTGCATAATTTTTTTCCTGTCTTGTGCCTTCTCATCTAATATCTTCAGACTAGTTTTAAGCTTTCATCAGTGAAAAGTTAGTATCTGAGAGGATTTCATGGAGATCTTAGGATCTAATGCAACTCTCCAGTGGCCATCGTTTATCCTTTTAGTTAATTAGTAATGCTATGAGTCCAAAATAAAAATGGAAGCTTTCAACAATCATATAGATCTGAACACAGTTCAGTATCTACACTATTTGATATCTTTTGTTCTTTTATATTCATAGTCATCATCATCCGATGGGCAGAAATAGTAACACCATCATCCAATGGAAAGAGATGGTATTAAACCACCAAAGATCACATGATCATCATTTCTTATGCTTACACAAGCTGTTAAAACAGTGACAAACTCTCAGTCCATTATACAAGTGAATGAGCTTGGATTAAAAACATCTATATTCACTTTGGATTCATAGCTTTTACTTAGCTAAAAAGGTAATAGGAGGCTACTGAAGAGTCACATTAAATTCTAAGATCTAGGTGGTGTTCTCAGATCCCAGGCTTCTCACTGATTAAAACCACAATGTAGATACTAGTAGGAGTATATTGAATGAGTAGTCATTAGATAGGGATTTTAGCACTAATCTTTTTGCATTCATTGATTACTATGGCTTGCACTGAATGAGATTAATCTATGGAGAATTTATCATTGTTTCAACATCTTGTATATGCATAGGAAATGATGATCATGTAATGTTTAATGGTTAAGTAAAAGGCAGAGCTGTTATTGGCATTACATTTCAGAAGTTATTGAATTCCAAATATATAAACTTGCTCTTTTGCCAAATAATATTAGGTTAAGCGATTATTCAAAAAATGAAAAAATAATATTATTGCAATGAAAAACTATGCTTAATAAAGCATAATTTAATGAATATATTTTTGTGAATGTGTTATCAGTGAATATGGCCATATCATCTAAAAAAACAGACAAAAAATGGTAACAATATCCTCAAAATAAATTTGCATTCACTATATACATCAATAAGTGAACCACAAACACATTAGCCATACAGAACATCATGTCCAGGATTGTGTTCAATTGATATATTTAATGATAACTTTCAATTTTCTATGCAATAAATTTTGTTTTTAAAAAGTTTCAACACTTTCTCCAATTGTAGTTCTCTGTGTTTTCCAATGAAAACCATCATCTTTACACTGGTTTAGAATGCCTTCTAAATATGTTTACAATATAAATAGGGTTGGCATCTTTAGTAACAAACATAAGCAGCATCACCACAAAATAAATTTATTGGCAGTCTTTTATAATATATTATTATCTGTTTTTAAAATCTTAAAATTGATTATGAAGTTCCCACATTCAGTTTAGTATTCTACTAGGTAAATAATATGTAGAAAAAAGGGTTTAAAAATACTTTTATGCAAATAGCCAACTAAAAAGTAGAAGAATAACAATGTAATCCCAATAGTTAATTTGCCATTTTTGGGGAATATTAAAAGATTTTAAGAATTTAGAGTTGTTATAAAACAATTGGAAATTGTAGGAATATATTCATTTCATAAAAGCATTCGACATTTTTTTATTTTTATGATTTATTTGTGTTCGGATGTTTTTATGAAATGACAATATTTCTAATTTCCAATTGTTTTATAATCAGCCTAGATTTTTAACCTCTTGACATTTCCAAGAACAGTAAATTAATTACATGGAATACTTTATTAACTTTCTACTTTTCAGTCAGCTATTTAAATAAAAGCATTATTTAAAAAAATTTTGTTAGATATTATTTTCTTACTTTTTCGTTATTATTTGCATATTATTTTAGAAAATGATTAAAACTCCAAAAAAAAATCTAATAAATATTACAATTTTATAATAAGTTGTGGGAAAAAATGCCCTCTAGAGTAAATGAATTCTAAATTTAAATATGTGATTCATCTACTATATAAAAATGTTTCTGTATTGGCTTTTTAATTAATACAATTATCTCTTAAATCATTATTAACAAAATTTTATTCTACAAATGTAATGTCTCTGTTATATATACATATTGTAACCTTTATAAGCAGAAAGAGATGGGGAGGGGGTTGATGATGAAAAATGGAAATGTGCAAGAAATGAAATGGTGATGAAATGAGATTAGGAAGGGAGTGAGATGAGAATAGATGATGCTGATGTAAAAAGTCATGAGAAGATAGACATAGAAAAAAGATGAAATTAAGATGATAAGGAGATGATGAGGGAGATGAGAGAAATGAGATGGAAGATGATGGAGATTGAAGGAGATGGAATGAGAAGATGGTAATGAAAATATGAAAAAAAAGAAATGATAAAGATTATGATAAGATGAGAGAGAAATGAGGTGGAAGAAGATAATGATAAACCATTACAGATATAAAAAGAAGATGGAAAAGATAAAATGAAAAAATGATAATGATAAACTATTATAGACAAACTATCCTAATCTATTAGAGACTCCTAATGACTTAACTCAGTAGGGTTACAATAAAAATTTACAAAGATGAATGATGTTACAGAGATATACAATTGGTCAGAGACCAAATCCAACACTAATGCAAATAACTATTGGGGTATGTTCAATAATTTAATGTAAATAATATAAAGTAAATTTTATATCATTATTTAATAGTTATTAGAGTCAGTCTCCTATCAGATCATATACTCCGAATAAACCAAATGATATTTTATTGAAGGACTATCTCACTAAACATATTAATAATAACAACAAGAGTAAACAATTTCAGGGGTTTTAACTAAACTCTTGTGAAAAATAAAAGTTAAAGTTGCCTAATAAATGATTGCTTGGATGAATAACCAAGTGAGTGATATCTTGGCCTACCATAAGATAACTGTCTTATGTTCAATCATAGCATAATAAAGAAAATATAATTTAAAGATTTATTTAATTAATCTAAATTTAAATGAATTATGGCCTATTACCGAGGAGATCACTCGAGCTAAATGTAGATGACTCGAGCTAAATGTATATGATTTTAATTTTAAAATATACAAGATAATCTAAGACAATGTTCAGTTTTAAAAATAGTAAATAATCTTCTGAATCACTAATCTTCTTCATTTCACATTGTATAATCTTCAGTCTGAGAAGATAATAATATTAACTTAAAATCAATTTTAAAATAAACATTCTATTAAGTATCTGTAAATATGAGATTATCTGTTAAGGTGATTCAATCTGAGAATCACAATAATAAGCATAGCTTTATATAATTTAAACCAGTATAAAATATTCTGTATACCTTGTGAACATTATGAACTTTTGGAACTCAAGACAATAGCATATAAAAGAAAAACAAACAGAAACTAAACTTTTTGAAATAATAATAAATTTGGTTTATTAATAATAATACATAATAAATGTTTACAAAAATTACTGGAACAAACATTGTCAAGATAGTGCTAATATCTTTTAAACATTTTGACTAACAATCTTTATTTTGACTTAAAGCAATTGCAAAATTTTTGTTGAATATAGTAATCTATTATACCTCATTAACTCTTTTTCCAACTGTTTATTTTAATAAAACAACAAAAAAATAATTACAAGAGTGAACAGAGGCTATTTGATATTTAGTTCTATCCAACTAAACTCCTTAAAATATTAAGGATTCTAAATCTCTTAATTTTAATTATAGTAGTATGAGCTTAACAAACATAACTTTATTTTAATTGGCATATTTCATAATACTGTGGAAAAATTTAACATACAGAATAATACACTAATCAGTTCATATTGAATACCTTAAGCTAAGAAAAAGCTAAGCTGGGACTAGCATAAATTTAAAAATTATCATTGGTTACACTTACATTATTAAGAGCTAGTGATGTATTTAAGTAAATTTAAACTAAATTTAAATTAAATTAGATGCATGGGCCACTCATCAGTGGTCATTTATACACATATTTCAAGAAATTCTTGTCCACATAAAATTATTACACCAAATGTTTTAATATTGAAATTTAAAAGACTTATAAATTCCTCAGTGAAAAACTCTAGATGAACATATTAAACTAAGCATGTGTGAATTGCCACTTATAACCATATGAATAATCTACATACTTAAAAATAAATATAAATTATTGTTGTTTAGTTTGTGGATGATAAAACTATCATAACAGTACATTTCAGAATATACCTTTTTTTAAAGTGTCATAGCATCGGCCGGGAACCCACAACCGGGGCAACTGCCTGCAATTGCAAGGCAGTCACGCTGACCTCTCGACCACCAATGCAAGACATTGATATACCTTTAAGCATTAAAAATAGCTAAATACAACCTGAAGAAACAGAGTTCCTCAAACAAATATATCTTGTCATTACATATGTAAAACAAATGCAACATCACCTACTTTGGTGGAAATAGTATTAATACATCATGAGTGATAGGCCAAAAAAAATACACATGAACAACTTTATAAAACTGTGGTGGCTTCCAAAAATACCTATCTTTGAGGCAGAAAAGAGGATGCCTGGACCTTGTCACAGCGCATCAGGAACAAGAAAGACACACCAGGAAATATATGATCCTTTCCATGGGATCTAAAAACTTTCAAAATATGTGATTACAATCACTAAAAATACAATACCTATTATATGATAATCCTCACTGGGAATGAACACTATTATCTCATGGAAAAGCAATAGAATAAGGATGGAGGACTTTGTCTACACCATCAAGCACACTAATAATAATCAATAAATCCTTGTTCTATGAGGCTAACAAATACTAAACTAATAACAAGATATCAACATCACTTTAACTGACTAAGTCATCTTCAAGAATTTTAAATTACAATGTATATTCCTCAATGTCAGAACCAACAATGCAAATTATGTCAATCGACTATATAAGAACAACTTTAAAATATTAAATGCATATAATATTCTAAGTAAAAGCATAATGCACATACAATCAAATATTAAATCTTAAAATATAGTGGCACTAGTGGACATTTAAAAGACTGTGAATCAAGTGCGAGAAAATTAATTCTCAGTATGTATATAAAAAAATATTAGCAGTTATTATTAAGGTAGCACTTATAAAAAAAGCAAATGAATGGAAAACCCTCTGATAACCTCTTGGGCTGTTTTACATATTACTGAGTGAAATACCATACATTTAAATTAGCTACAGTGAGATATAAAAATCTCCGGGGATAAGAATTTTTAAAATATACCATAACTTATTAAACCCTTATCAAATGTAATAATAATTATAATAATATTACCTGAGAATGGTAGGATGTCTACTCATTCTAATAAACCCATTAAGACTAAAATTATATAAATTAAATTACCAGGCATATTTATACCAAACAGTATTACACATATTTATAAAGAAAATATAGCATAAATATTTTTCCTGTTTTTTTTTAAAACCAATAAAACAAACAAAATAAAAATACAATAAATTTTAATTCATAATTTCAGCTTTCTCCAACACTGGCTATCCTTTAAACACATGTATATTATTTATTGAACACTATTTATCTGACAGGCCGGTATTCTGTGCGAAGCTTCTGGTCAAAATATTCAACTTAAATATGGCAAAAATTTCCAAACAAAATATATACAATAGTTCCTTAAAAATTACTGCAGTTCTTTATTTAAAAATATTATGGTTTAAATAAGCAACATACTAAAACATAATAATAATAAGCCACTGATAGAATGGTAAATAAAACAAATTATTCAGCTGATAATATCATTATGGGATCCCGGGTTTGCTTAGACAATAATACAACTTCATTTTCATTCCATTTCTTTTTTTTTAAAAGAACACATTTTTAAGCATTTTTTTTTTTAAAATTTACTCGCATATAATATTAAGATGTTTCTAGATAATTTCTCTGTACTCTTCTTAAAATAAGAGTGCAATCAGTTTGCTAGTAGAGAATTCAATATGTTTAATGAGTTAGAATAAATTATCACAACTTTAAGTATAGATAAAAGCATACATATTTCATAAGTTTCTTACTCACAAACTATATTCTTCCATTTCATTTTAAAAGGAATGCTCTAGCTGAGAAAATATTTCAGTCTATTATAACTCTACTATAAACATTAAAAAAAAGTTCTTCCTTAAATAGTTGCAGTGCAAAATATTTTATAATACTAGTTTAGAAGCAGGTAAATCAACATAACCAAGAATGTTTTTAGTTAGTGTCAAGCATAATTAATATAACGTTGAAGATTTGAATTAGTTAGAGACAAAATTAATACAAGGATATTTAAATTTTTAAAATATATAATAACTAAGACTTCATACATTTTTTAAAATTTTCCTCATTTAAGTTTTATTTTATTTAATGAATAACTGAGTAAATGTAGATTATATAGTTCTGTGCAATAATAGTCATTTAGCCATAAATATAATAGTTGCATATATTTTAAATTTATTTCATAGAAGATATTATTTATGTAATTAGTATTGAAGATAGCACAAGTAAAATTTCCTCCCAGCATTTTCATGAAAGTTTTCAAAAGTTAATTAAAAGTTAAATGACAAGAAATAAGTTACCTATTCCTTTAGCAGTTATCCATGGTGATATGAAAATAATTAAATATAATTTACAATACTTTTTGTTAAAAAAATAATAAGCTTTTAAAAATAATTAATACTTGTTCTGGAGAAGAGAAGACTTCAGGAAAAATTCAGGACCCAACTCAAAAAATACAATAAAACTTTTCCTTTATATCAATATTCTTTCTATTTTTCCTCCCAAAATTTTCATGTCAATTTCTTTTAAACAACCAATAAACACAACTTATTCTTTTTTTAAACTGTAATTTTTTTAAAAAAATCAGTTGGAAAAATGATCAATTAATAAATGATGTCAGTTTGAACTAAATGTTTGAATATCACGTGATTTACCAACCTTAAATTAAAAGTTAATAATTAATTTTTTTTATAATATTAATAAAAAAATATATTACATAAAATAAAAGTAGAAATACTGATATAAAATTAAAACTGGTCTCATTTATCAATAGACACACTTTTATATATCTAATTATAATTATTTTATTCATTCACTTGTTTTTTTAATTTAATATTATAGCTAATTATTTATTTATTTTCTTCTTATATTTCTATGTGTGCACACACACTCTCACAGAGAGATGACCTTTAACTTGACCACTATTTAATTATAACTTTTAATGACTACAAATAAGAAATATTTGAGAATATTATATTAAAATAACATTTAACAAGTTAATGCTAATTTACATTAAAGATTAAATTATTATTTGAATGTTTTAAAAAACTAAAGACTAATTTTAAATCAATTTTACATTAGTTACCCTAATTATAATATTAGCTCAGTTATTAGCTATAAACTAGAAATAAATAAAACAAAAGTTACCTTATGATACAGTTAACATTATCTATTATCATTTTTTTAAATAGTAACTCAAACATTTATTTTGAGAAAAATGCTATATTACATCTCCAACACAACTAACTACAAATATGTGACTTACTTTGCACATATAATTATATCAATTTACTAAATATCAAAACATTACCAATTATTAACACATCCTTTTCATTAATTAACTAATTTCCTTTTTTATCATTATTTTTAAAAAAAAACCCAGATAATTGTACAAAATGGTTAAGCTAATATAAGGAATTGTAGCTATTGGAGCTAAGTGAATAACTGCATTTTACTAAAAAAAATGAAATAGCCTTAAAATTTTTAAAATTTTTCTATTAATGGTTCAAAAACTCATATATGGGCCAACTGTGCATTTTAGTTAGCAATTTTTCAAGCATTTATTGTTATTTTTATGTTTGATAGTCTTTAATACAAGGAAGGGGGTGGATTATTATGGAAAGTGTTATGATAGTAGTTAGATTGAGGCAAAGTTGTTTTATTTATTTATAAGATAGTGTTGGTGTTTGTTGAATGGTTTTTTGATTTATTATTCATTGACACCCATCCCTTTTACTAATATTATAGCTAGGTTTAACCCATAGACATATTAGGTATGTTTTAGTTAGAATAATTTAATATTCATATAGCAGCATATATGTGTATGAATGTTGTCATTATCTCATTTTCATTTCATATTCTAATTGCAATAAACCATATTACACTTATTATAAAACATTTAAATTACAGTAATTATCTTTAATAATTTTGCAAAAATATATCTTCTTTAATGATTAATGGATGTTTGAATTAGTAAATTATTTGACTAATCTAAATAATATTATAAACCATTTATTTAATAGCTAATTGATATTCAGTTGTTTTAAGTTTGTAAAAAGCTATTTTTTTGTTTTATTTGATTTGACTTAATTGTGAAGGTCAAGGTGATTTTTTTTTTTAGAAAAGTTTTCTTGAATATTAATTAATTGATTAAATGTAAAAAAATGTGGGAGTTAAGCTTTGGATGATCAGGTGACCTTTTTGATTGGTGGGGGAGATTTATTTTTTTATACTGATAGTTAATAATAATAATTAAAAAACATTATCTTTTGTAATTTCAAAAAGTGTACTTTTTCATTTTCTGTTGCTATCGATTATATCTCTCTTCCAAAACAGTTTAAAGTGAAACTCTCACACAGCCTTTTCATGAAGTTCATTATTGGAACTTCAGATGTTTAAACTTGATAAGAGATTGGCTGAATAAAAATATAAAGGTATCAATCTCTTCTCTTTTGTCTAATTAAAAGTTTAAATTAACACTTTCATTTTGTTTAAAAGTGTCCTTTTATAATATTAAACTTATGTTATTTCATTTACTTTTATTTATCTCCATTAAAAAAATACCAAAATGCAAGAACTTTATAATTTTTTAAGTCTCATGTGTGATGTTTGTAATGTTTCTTCATCATAGAAGTATATTCAGCCTTTTTTAACAAAATTTACGTTGATAAGCTCTCTGTTTGACTTATATTTTACATATACAAAAGTGAAGTTAAAATTTAAAAAGGATATGTGTACTTGATTATGTGTTTGATATTTAATAATTATTGTGGAATGCTAACTTTATATCTTATTTTATGCTTATAAAATAATGTGTTTTATTAAAGAAATAGAAATATGACTTCCCAGAATAATTAATTACTACTACTTACCAAATATAGATGTCTAAATCGAATAGAAGGACTTTAATATTACATATTTTTGTTTTCTTCGATATACAGATATATGTGTTAATGTTTAAGGAAATACAAATTGCCTGTGGACAATTATCAGCATCTTATTAAAGTTAATAATGCAAATACCAATCTAAATTATGAAAGTGAATATTTTCTGCAGAAAAATATGTTAAGTTATCATTGAATTAAATATCTTAGATGTGCTTAAAAATAAATAACAGAATATACCAATTAATAGCTGAAACTGTCTTTCCATGTATTTATTATTACAAATGTTTATCGTTATATGTGTTATATAAGTAAACTCTATTAGCTTATGGCTAAAGGACATTGGATGTTTACTAAATTAGTTGTGAATTATAACTGTTTTTTTCTACAAGAACTTATTTTATGTTTCATATTCATATTTAAACACGCACTTATTTTGGGATTCATCTCCAGATCATTTAGTAAGCTTGAAAAAAAAGGAACTTTGCAAATGAATATATATATATTTTCTCAAGTTTAAAAGAAGAATGACTCTATTTTTTATTTATTATTTATTGTTAATAGTATATACATCATAGATAATTAGACAGATTTAGTGTTGTATGTATTTAATATTACATGTTTATTTATTTAATTTGCGAACTTCGAGAACTTCTCAGGATAGCATATCCACAAAAATAGATGAATATGCTGGTAAAATCTCATTGCTTAAGTGTGATTTGTTTTCTTTTATTTGAAAGTGAAACATATATTTTGGGTATATTATTAAAGATGTTTCAATCTTATATATCTTTCTTTATCTTGAAGTGAGAATTAATTTCAAGAGTAGCTAGAGAATAAAAAAAAGAAAGAATATTGTGTTAGAGGTAATAAAACTTAATTTATTAGATTATTGCTATTTAAAGTATAAAAAAACTCGTTCATAATAATTAATATTATTTAAATTTGAAACAACTGAATGTTTTATTTAAGCTAAAAGTTTATATATCAATGTTATTTATCTGTCGTGACTTTCGCATATTATATAACTTAGAATTGTTTTTCATACTCTTATTTATGCATTTGTGTGTCTATTTTGTGCAATTATTATATTTACTTAATAAACATTTAGTTTGATTGCTATTTCTCAATATAAATTTCGGATGTTGTCATATTCTAAAGAATTGAAGGAATGAGTGTTTTATCTATGTGTATTTATCTGCCAGCGTATAAAGCTAGGTATGCAGAAAATCTGTGGAAAAGGAAATTATTCTTAATACGTTCTTTGTTTGTAGGGATGAAAGATTTTCCCCCATGCTTATTATTAAGTATTTTGCCATGAGTAGAGTTTATTTAGATTGTATGCTTACATATTATAAAATGATATTTATGAAGTCAAGTGACATTTTCCCATTGTTTGTTTGGTGATGAGAAAAATTCCACCAATAGTGTATTTCAGATTTAAATAAGTTATTGTTGATGTATTAGTCTTAAAGAGTTTATTCGCTCCTCATGTGCTGGGATTCCTCTTGAACGTCTAGTTTGTATTATCATAAAAATATAGCTGTGTAATTCAGTCAGTGGTCGGATAAATAGTTAATTTAAATTCTTTATTGAATATTAGAATGGATATAGTGTTCTATTTTTTTGGTTGGTCTATGACATTGTCCGAAATTAAATAATTATTTAATAATTTTTGTATGAATTGATAATGTGTAGAAAAGATTGTTCTCTTGTATTATTGCATGGGAAGTAACACACACGCATAATTTAAATAATATCACGTATATAGAATATAATATTGTTAAACTTAAAATAGGAAATAAATGTTTTGAAACATCTCATATTAATTTGCCACAAGTTAGAGATCATCAAAATGAATATGATTTTATTGCTATGTCTGAAAAGAGTATTTATTTAAAGCGATTGTTTAATTAAGATTATTTAAAGCTGCTCTCTTGATAGCAAAGTGTATATTGTGCCCAATAATATAATGTATTATTTATTCAGTGTTGTATATTGATAAAAATTATTTAGATAGCCTGGATATTCAAAGTCAGAATATTAAGGTATAATTTGTTTGCTAATTTACGTTTATAAAGGTGTCAATAATAAATTATGTAATATGTAATGGGGATAATCCTAAATTTCAATTAATAGATTTATTTGTAAATTTTAAAATTAAGATAAAGTCTTATTCTGAATTAGTTACATTTAACTAAACCTTAAGTGTCAATAAAAGCTTTGTTCGTTATTTAAAAAAACTGTGTCTCGAGTTGTTCTTATATGCATTCAAATTCTGGTTTCCACATTTCCATACTTCATACATCTATTACAAATTAAGTATATTATTTTCTGGCTTTGATATTAAATATGCTAAGATCTGATAATATTGTTTCCTAGATCCAAACATTACATGAAATATTTTGCCACTTGATAAACTTATAAAAAATGTTACCTAGTTAGTGTATTATTTAGATGATAATGTGAGATTAAAAGATACTATATCTCCTTCGTTATCTGATTGCTAGCCCAGTAAACATTATTCAATTTATTTCATTGTATCTTATTATAATTTAGAGTCATAAATTACTGGATAATATAGTTCTTTAGTCTAACTATGTTATAGATTCCCTGAGATCTGATTTTTTATATTCCTAGATCAACATTGATTCTGCTTTTTAGATTAAGATGTGCTGAACAATAGAGTTATTTAGTGTTGTGCTTTTTTATTCTGTCAGAGTTATATTGAGCTATTATAGAGTGTAACTGGATGATGGAAGAGATCAAATTGAAATTATATTTTGTTAGATGGAATAAACGAAACTCTGCTAACCTGTATTATTTGGTTAATTAATAAATAAGGTTTATATTTTATTTGATAGCTTATAGTATTTCTTATTTCATTTATTTATATTCTCTATATGTTATGAACTTTCTGTAACCTCCCACTGAGTGAAGCTGTAAGATAAACATAAGTAAAAGAGTCTCAGCATTAATTATGAATCAGATAAAGTGATAAATCGTTCTATTCATTATATATATATATATATATATATGTTAAAACGAAGATTTGCACGGGTTAAATATATAAAATACATATTTTGCGGGTTCATCCGTGTTAAAAACTTTTAATACTAATACACTGACGTTTCGACTTGGTCACACAAGCCATCCACAGCGCCTCTACAACCGTCTTTCTACCTTTTTATAACTCTGTGGATGGCTTGTGTGACAAGTCGAAACATCAGTGTATTGTATTAAAAGTTTTACGGAAACAAAATATGTATATATATATATATATATATATATATATATGGGGTTAAATCATGTGTTATGTTCCATTACATATCGATATTTTAAGGAACTAGCATCCACCATTGTCAAGGTTAACTGTTGAAAGAAAAATCATTACATCTTAAACAGTAACATGACTGAGTGCAAGATGAGAAATGAGATTCAACTTGAAGTAGTTCAGCATTCAAAATATGAGGTTTATAAAAATGCTTATTTCCCTCAGTGTTTTTACCTATTATTTTTAAGTTAATATTAAAAGACAGAGATGAAATGAGAGGTTTCCACCTAGCTGGGATATGTTGTGTTTCATCAGTTCTATTTAACCCAGTAGGTCTCTTTAATATTTCAATTGACTTTCTCATTGTTCTTAAATCATGTCCTTCCATATTAGCAAGTATTTTGGCATTGTAAAAATCAGATTTGGGACCAATTTCTAAAAAATGGCAAATAAAAACTTATGTTTTAATTTTCTGATTAAAAGCATTTATATGTTCCTTAATTTTGACATGTATTAATCTATTAGACTGGCCTACATAGCTTCTTGAGAATTGCAAACATGAAATTTCATAAATCCCCTGATGTTCCAAAAATACTCTGTCTTTAGGTTTGTGTAAAAAATCACCAATTTTCTTGCCAGTAGAAAAAGTTGTCTTTGTATTAAAACTAGATAGTCTTCTACTGATGAATTGTCAATTCTATCCTCTTTTTCTCTTTAGCATTAATGTAAGGTTTTACATAGCATTGATGATAAAGGGGGAAAAGAAGATAGAATGTAAAACCTTACATTGATGCTAAAAGGAAAAAAGAGGATAAAATTGACAATTCATCTTATAGTAGAGAGGTATTACCTTTATATTAAAGAAGTTACTGATATGATCAATATAAGATGATCTAGTTTTAATATATTTTTTTCTACTGGCAAAAAAATTGGTGATTTTTTGCACAGACCAAAAGATAGAGTCTTTTTGGAACATCAGGGGGTTTATGAAATTCCATGTTTGCAGTGCTCAAGAAGCTATGTAGGCCAGTCTAATAGATGAATAAGTGTCAGAATTAAGGAACATATAAATGCTTTTAGTCAGAAGATTAAGACATAAGTTTTTACTTCCCATTTTTTAGAAATTGGCCACAAATCTAATTTTGACAATGCAAAAATATTAGCTAATTTAGAAGGATATGATTTAACAACCATGAGAGAGTGAATTGAAATATTAAAGAGACCTACTGGTTTAAATAGGGATGATGAAGCACAATGTATTTCAACTATGTGGAAACCTCCCATTTTATTTTTGTTTTCTAATATTAACTTAAAATTAATACGTGAAAAAAATAAGAAAAATAAACATTTTGGTAATCCTCATATTTTGATTGCTTAACTACTTTAAGTTGAATTTCATTTCTCAGTCACATTAGTATTTGAGATCTAATCATTTTTCTTTCAAAAGTTAACCTTGACAATGGTGGATGCTAGTTTGTCAAAATATCTGTATGTAATAAAAAATACCACATGGTTTAACCCAAAAAATTATAATTTATCTCTATCATACAACCGTGAAAACATTATATAAATAAATATTATAGACAACTATATTTGAATTAAAGTATTTTATGAAGACAACATAATGGATTTCAATTCCATCATATATATATATATATATTCTAACCTTGCCATTTGCAGTCTCACTTCCAGGGCAATATCATATAAATAAAATGGGTCTAGCTCAGTTAATGATTACGTTTGTTAAATTGTAAATAATTAATAAATAAAATATTCTGCATTAATATTCAATGTTTCACTAGCTCAAATTCAAAAAAAGAATAAGTTACAGTTTATAAAGTAAATATTTATTATATCATGAGACTTGGAAGTGAAAATACAGATGTCAAGAAAGATCACATTGAGCCAATATCCCACAGGATACTACCTCAATGGCATAAGAACACTATCCCCCTATTACTATCTCAAATAAATAAACTTATAGTATTCTTATGACTTTAATAAATCCTACTCATTAAGATTAAACTAATAATTAAATCTTAATCTTTTATTTATAATAATTTAGCTCAATAAAATCTCAGGTTCATAAAACTATTCTAAGTTAATTAAAATCACAGTAGTAAAACATGATAAAGGGATTTTATGTCATACTCTACTACACTTAACTATAATAATAATAATAAATAATACTAATATTCTTCATTGGATGGACTAAATTTTATGTATCCTTTCTCTTTATTATAATTTTTATTACCATAGCAAAATAATAAAATACTATAATATATTTTTTTATCTTCATATAATAATATAATAAATAGGTGGTAGCATTTAATAATCTGACAAACATATGTGTGGCAATGGATAGCATATAGTTCGATGTACTATTATGATAATCAATTTATGACCATAAGATAATGTAAAATATGATTACTTAAATAAATGAATACCAAAAAAAAATATTCAAATTCTTAAAATAATTCTTTATTTATGTGTTTGACTTAATTATTCTATGTATCTCATGCAGTGGAGTGGGAAAAAGAAACAGTCTGAATACACACATTTTTTAAAAAATAAATTTAACAAAGTTTATTATTATAACACTAAAACAAAATAACAATTTATTTACAATATTTACATTTGACATCCTAAATTTGCACCATTATACATTTTTTTTATTTGAACCAAGTTAAATCTTCATTCTGACTTAAAGTAATAATAATAAAATAATACAATTTTATTTATCTTATTGTGATCAATGTTATGATAGAATTACATTTATTTAGTACTTATTTAAAACATAGAAAGGAGTTTGCTATTAACTGAAAGGAGACCCTTTGATTCCTCTTGGAGGCCTTAAAGGAACCGAGCAGGGCAAATTCCTCATGTCCACTCCATACGTTCTTGTCATTGCAGCTGTTATTACTATGTGATTATTCATATAGTATACGAACATGGATGGGCTGCTCACCAACACGCATTAGCCAGCGTGGTGAGTTTATTGGCTTTTTACCTCTGAGTTTAAGATCAAGAAACACCATGGTCTTTCTTCTCAGTGCCTGATAAGGCAGAATGAATGTTTGTGTAAAATGCCTATGTGTTTGAAAAGGATGGTTTTTTAACAAATGTGTTTTACCAGTTCTTACTTATGGATCTGAGACTTGGACACTTAATAGAAGAGCAATACAGAGACTTCAGACCACTCGAAGGAGTATGGAGAGTTGTATGTTGGGAGTAACAGGAAGAGATCGAAAACGCAATGTATGGGTAAGACAATAAACAGGTGTTACTGACCTTATTGAAAAAATTAAAAGATTGAAATGGAGTTGGGCTGGACATATTGCTAGAAGAGATGATAATAGATGGACAATTGAAATTTTAAACTGGATTCCAAGAGATTGTAAAAGACCCAGAAAGAGACCACATGTGAGATGGATGGATGAAATAAGAAAATGTGCAGGGGTGTTGTGGAGAAGAGAAGCTAAAGATCGGAGATAACGGATTAAACTTGGAGAGACCTTCATCCTGCAGTGGATTGATAATGGTTGATGATGATGATAATGATGATATGTTTAACTATTATTTAACTATGCTTCTTTTTTTATTAGAACATCTATTGAAATATAGTACGGAAAATACAAATAATAGTAATATTAAGAGTATGGATCTTTTTAAAATAAACAATTTTCATTTTGCAATGTTGATAAATACTATATAAAATATCTACTGATAATTTATTACTATATTGTGTGGATATCATTGTTCGCTACACTATGTTTATTAAATATAACATATCCCATTTAATATTACTCTAATACCATATAGTTGTAATTACTGATATATTCCCTATTATAATACAAAAATTGTACCTATGCTTATTGTTTATATCATTTTACTTTATAACATTATATCTTAAAAATATGCAATACTTGTTTTTAACACAAAATAAAAATTTAAATGTTATTTAACATTTTAAAGAGCAACTTTGCTTTATATACTTTATTCCTGAAACTTTATTTTATTTCTAAAATAAAATCTAAAAAAACATATTTTATGATTCTTTTCCCTTTTAGGATTTGTTGGATCTTTAATTCCAATTTATTCAAATTCTACTTCTTCTTATAAGTAAATGAACTTATCTCACTCAAATGAGAGCATATCTTAAACTATAAATTGTCTATTATTTCTTTTGAAATATACTATACTGTTCAATGTAGTTACTTTGGAAATCTAGATAGTGAATAGATGTGTAGGGCCCAGGGAAAAAAACTAGAGTATAACTCATAGCACATATCAGAGAAAAATACCATGGCACAGTGTATCTATAAGAAATAGAGGCATGACCTATTCTGTCTAATTACCTCCAATACTACCAATGATGTCAAAGCTATTCTTTCAGCTTTATTAAAACATCAATACTTAAAAAAATATAGACACTGCCCACAAATAAATATACACCTACAGGGCTTTGTTAACTGTATTACATATCTACTAAGATTATAAAATACTATTCATATTCCCTTATTACATCCAACCTTCATATCATTTCCTGAGTTCATATTCATAATATTACAACAAAGTCACTATCTTATCTTTATTTCCTGAAAGATTTATTAAATCTTACATCGACAATTAACTAACTTACATATTCAAAATAATAAACAAAATTCAATTATAATTAGAGTGATCTCACTAATCCACATGAAAAGTTTGCTTTACTTTTTTATTTTATATTCTAAACACATACAAACTATTCATATAAATACTTTGAACATCCAATAATATGAAAGTTTTTAAAAGAATCACATAAATATTCACCATCATATTGTGTTATATTACTAATATAAAATTAAAGTATGCATATTCCAAAATAAATCCTAATCTCATAATTTAAACATGTTGTACAAATGCATTTAAATATAATTCAACATTTATACTTCCATACATTGTAATTCATAGGCAATCTGCAAAAAAGAAAACAAAATATACATCATAAAATATATCAATATTCATTAACTATTACCAAGTGATATTGACTTGTCATCACTTTTGCAGTCTTCTTTTTCCAACAATGCATCCATGAAAATACATCCATACTTTTATTTAAATGTTCTTATTTAAATTACTAAAATTATTCTACTATAAGATTATAATATTATCAATAAATTAATATTCATGTTCCTACTCTTATAAACCAAACAAAATTTACATTTTAAAAATAATAAATAAGTCAAAAATTATATTTACTTAATCTTCAGCTGAAAAAACAAATGTTCTTTATAAGTTCAAATATTTTTATTTTCTTTCTCGAAAGTTTTTTCTTTTTTAAAAAAAAGTTCTCTTAAAAGCAATTTTTACAACTCCTCCATTGCTACGATGATGAACAAGACAAACTGTTCCAGTGGTGAGTGTTGTACTCCTTCTGGTACAAAAATCTCAGATTTAAAAAAAAAATGAATAATAAAAAATAATAATATGATGTCTAAAAAATCTTGAAAAATTAAATAAAATAATCATCGATCTGTCCTGGAAGAGTTTATAGAATAATAGTTTATGTTTCTATTGTCCAGAACAATGATTAGTAAAATCATAATAAAATCATATTATTAAAAAATAATACCTTAAAGCTTCTGTTCCATAGAATTCTGTATTGGCCTGGTGATGGATCATATCCCGGTAATAACTATGGGCAATCTGGATAAAACTTTTTGTGCATTATTTAAAATATTTCCATATCCATAAGTTCATTACTTGCTGGTTTATAATACATTTTATAGGTTTACTCCTTAAGATAATTTTACTATTTATTATCCATTTATAGCTTTTCATTATTGTTTTTAAAATTATTCATTTTTAAATAATTTTAGCAAAGAATGTGTATAACCCTACATACCTCAGGTTTTATAACATACGCTTTTGTAAATATTTTCCATCATTCTTTACTTAAGATAATTTCTTGAAATATTTATAACATTTTCCTTCAAAAAGGATATAATGTTTATTCCTATAGCATTGTTTCCATAAATTATTATATAATATACTTGTCATATTACTTATTAACCTTGGACAAGCCTATCTTGCTGTTATATAAAATAATGCGTACTTCATTTTTATCGGCAAATAGCTTTTCTATTAAGCCTCCTGTACAATGTTCACAATAATAATTTATCTACTAGAATAGTCCTCTTAGTTAATATTATTAATATTATATTCATAATTATTATACTTATTTTTTAAAATTTCCACTAAATACATTTTACTTATCGGCATTTCCATATTTTTATTGCGAAGTTATATTAAGTTTGTGATGAATACTCCTGGTAAAAAAACTTTAAAAATTAGCAATGCATATTAAAATGAAGTTATTAAATATATTTTTATTTTACACTTTCTTTGCAAATACTTTAAAAATAAATATCCTATTAGTTTTGCAAATAAATTGTATGAGAGCACTAAAAAATTGACTAAAGTAATAAAAATTTTAAAATTACTTTTACATCAATCCCCACTGACTTTGATCACCAACACTGATCACACTTTAATCACCCCTTATACCCCCTGCAATGGTATTTATATCCTAGAAAATACCTCATCCTATTGGTTGATTCTTACTTTTCATTTGATACCGAATTTGCATATGTTACAGTTTTACACAATTAAATTTCAAAAATAAAATATGACGCATTATAATTTAAAAATATTATTTAAGATATTAATTTCAAATTCAATTATTATACCTTACTAAAATTAATTAAACATTTAAAATGACTTTTAAAAACAATACTTCATAAATTTATCCCACCTTTAATATTTAATTTATCTATTTTATTTTAAAACAAAATATTTAACTTTTATAACTGTATCTGTTTTATAATACTATTTTAAAATATTTAGTGATAGTTAACTTAAATATTTTCCCTCATGAGAGGCAAATAATTATATCCAATTCTATAATGCAATTTTAAAATATTTTGAACTTTGTTAATACAAATATTAGCGAGCATGTGTACATTACTGTATTATGCAGGTCACATGATTTTACAACCTAGACAGATTGTATCCAATTTTTCTGTCTGAAAATTAAATAATAAATTGCAACACTTATTATATTAATAATATAATAATCCAAAATTTGGAATAATAATTTGGAAATATAGAATTAAATACAACATTCACTACCATAAAGCTTACTTTTAAAATATATGATATTAATTATAATTATTAAATATAATTTATAAAAATAAATATAACTTTTATTTAACTATAAGTTTAAAATTATTAAAATTTAACTTTTAAACATACTTTAGATATTTATAGCTGCATTATTTATTATGGCCAGATTTTGCAACCATATGTAATTAATATGTTTAGTTTTATTTAACTGTTCTTAAGTGATTCATTATAATTTTATGCATTACACAATTTTATTTAGCTTCAAATTGTACCTTTAGGATATTATTATTACAATATAACTATCACATCAAGAGAACATATTCTAAATTTAATTTTTTTTACTAATTTACAGTAATGAGCTGATCTAACCTATAGAAAAGGGCACTATATATATATATATATATATATATATATATATATATATATATATATATGAAAACCAGGGCATTCTTCATAAACCAGGGAAATTAATTGTAAGTTTAGGGGATTTGAACTCAGATTTTGAAGCACCCCACAACTATCCACATTATCTTATACAACTGGTACACATGACCACATACATGTAGAAAAGATAAATAATCACCAATATATGTATTTTGTGCTAAACCAGCACTCATCAGTTGGTCCAGATTATCATCTCCCACACCCACATATATAATCAGTGCTCAGTTTATATTAAGATAGCAAATCTACATACTTTAATGGACAGGCTTCAATCTGCTCCAACTGCCAACTTTTCAGCCATCCATATCATTAATAATCTGATGATAAAAACTCAAATCCCATGTTGATGCTAATATTATTGCCATGCCCATGTTGACCTCAAGTTACTCTGACCCCTCATGTACAGGACCTTATGCATTTAAATACATATATGATGGATAACAGGATAGCTTGATGTGCAAATATTTGAAAAACAGGCACTCATCACAAACATGGGAGCTTAATTGTTGTTATAGGGGATTTGAACTCAGATTTTCAAGCATCCCACAACTATCCACCCTATCTCATACAACTGATACACATGACCACACACATGTAGAAAAGATAAATAATCACCAATATATGTATTTCAGACTAAAACAGTACACACCAGTTGGTCCAGATTATCATCTCCCACACATACACACACACACACACACACACATATATATATATATATATATATATATATATATATATATATATATATATATATATATATATATAATCAGTGCTCAGTTTATATTAAGATAGCAAATTTAAATACTTTAATGGACAGGCTTCAATCCATTCCAATCTCCAACTTTTCAACCATCCATATCATTGAAAAACTGATGAAGAAAACTCAAATCCCATGCTGATGGTAATATATATCCTCATTTTGAATGCAATCAGTCAGTCAGTTTTTTACTTTAACACTTGACTTGGGGGCAGCAGTTGGCTTTCATTAGCTTCTGTTCTCAGTTGAGTGCTTTCTAATTGAGTAATTATAAATGAATAACTTCACAGATTAAAATATGTCCACATATAAATCATTAAAAAACAATTGTCACTTAGAGATTCCCTATGTCAATAATAGCCAACAATTTCCTACTGTTGTTAAGGTAACCTTTATTGTTAAAAGATTGCCTTGACAACAATTTGAAATTGTTGATTATTATTGATACTATAAGACATCGGTGGCGAACCTTTTTATGTGCAAGTGCCAAATATTACAATTATTTTTTTGTCCAACCTCTGGTGTGCCAGAAAATTATTAGCAAGAAATACATGGTAAAAATGTAATTGTTATAAAATTTTATTAAATTAAATTAAGGAATTGACTTACAAATTCACAAAATAATTGTATACAATACATTTTGGCATATAAAAGTCAATACTAATTATAACTTTTATTAATGAGATTTTTGTTGTTGTACTTTAGATGCCAAATGCTGTATATCGATTCATAAGTCATAACTTTAAGCAATGCACATGCTGTGCTGGATTCATCAGTCAGCTTATTTCTATAACTATCTTTTATAAAGTTTATTTCGGAAAATAATGACTCGTAAGCATAAGTTGAAGAGAAGGTTTTGGGAATGGCATTCCAAGTTCTTCTCATTTCATATTCTGTCTTCTTTTTAATTGTGTCCAATAACCAATCATTTTCAATTGCTTCCAAGTCCTTTCTTAAATAAACAAATTTTTGTTTCTATGAAACTAGACTGAAAATCAATTAATTGCATTTCTAAATCTTTGAAATTGAGTCACTCAAAAATTTCTATATTGAGTTTATCTAATCCGATTGTATCAGGACATAAAATAAATTTCAATGTTTCTGATAATTTCCTGAAGTCTTGAAAAAAATTCATTGCTTATTGCCTGAATCATTGCTGAAAATTCCTGTGTTATTTTTTAACTTGATCTGGTTTTTCATGAGTTTTTATATCCAAGAAGATTTTTTTGTATTTGAGAAATCCCTAAATGTGTTAGAAATAACATCATGGTTGAAAACTTGCAATTTAACTGCAAACATTTCAATTAAATCAAACATAACAATAACTGTCTTGTTAATACCTTTGCAACTTAACATTTAATTCACTCAAATGTGAGCATAAGTCAGAGAAAAACATTAATTTGCAAAATCATTCAACATTCAGTAACCAACTATATTTTTCCATAATTTTTTCATTATGAAAAAAAAGTCTAATTTCATCTAAATAATCCATGAATCTTTGGAGAACTTTTCCATGACTTAACCATCAAACACTGTTGTATATAAATAAACCATTATAGATTGAGTTTATTTTATGCAGCAATTCCAAAAAATTTCTTTTATTTAAAGCATACCCAGATATAAAATTCACAACTTTTGTTACAACACTCACAATATCTTCCAAAGACTTGAAACTAGTCTTGACTCATAAAACCTGCTGGTGTATAATAAAGTGAAAACCAATAACTGAATGACCAATTTGTTTGGTGAATAAATTGAGGAAACCATTTTCCTTTCCAATCATACTACAAGCACCATCAGTAATAATTGATACAATTTTGTTTAAATCAATTTCTTTTTCTGTAAGTGCATTTACAACTGCATTGCAAATATCCACCTTTTTTGTTGTTGTTGCTAACGATGTTATATTAATCAATTCCTCTTTAATATGATTCTCAACACAATAATGAATGAAAATTGCTAAACGGGCTGATCTAGTTATAACAGTATTTTCATCAAGAGAGAGAGACACAAAGTCAGAAGAATTTATATCCATTTTTTGCTGATAAGTTATATTTTTAGCCATGTCCAGAATTCTGTCTTTTATCATGTTCCAAGCCAAAGGCAAAGCCTTTATTCTCTGAATAATATTTTCCTCGTTTTCAAAGTCTTCAAAGAGAATGTGCGCATTTCAACTATGTTTCCTTCACATATTCCCCATCACTAAAAGGTTTTCCGCGTTTAGCAATGTGGGTTGTAAGATGTTCATTAATTTTCGATAACAAGAAATATAATTGGATTAAAAAACTAGAAGATGATTGTAATAAATACTATTATCAATGTATAAAATATCTGCCAAAAAAAAAAAAAAACAAATTGAAAAAAGATGGGGTGGATTTTTCCCTACTGTATGTAAAATATGGAATAGTGTTTCTTATTTAAAAAGTGTTTGTTAGTTATCTTGTAAGATAGAAAAAAAGGGGGAAATGTTTTTTTGTTAATATGTAAATATCTGTTGTTTTTTTTATTTTTCTGTTAATAAAGTTATTTTACTTTTAAAAAAAACTAGAAGCGTTTATATTTTCCTGAAGGTTTGCGATAATGGTGTTCTGGTTATATTTTTTATTGGACTATTTCCATCATCTAATATGCATATTGAATGACTTTAAAAAAAATTAACTTTATTTAAAGTAATTCTGCGAAGTTTTTATTTATATGTAAATTGTTAATATATATATATATATATATATATATATATATATATATTAAAACGATGATTTATATATGATAGCATTATTTTAATAATTGCCAACAACTAGTAAGTTAACAGGTCTAACCTATTTGATGTGCTATTACTAACAGTTTAATGTATTTGGAATATTTAAATAAAGTTATTTTTTTCTAAAGACATTCAATACGCATATTAGATGATGATAAATAGTCCAATATAAAAATGCAACTAGAAGTGGTTATATTTGATAAATTTTATTAGGGATGCTGAGTGCATATTCTTTTTAACTGCCTGCACAATAAATTCCTTTTGATCTTCCTTGCGTTTCTCAAGGAGCAGCATATGATTTGTCTCATAATGCTGTTTTATTGAGAATGTCCTGCATACAACTGTCCTGGAATATAAAACGCACACCGCTTTATTTCCTTTATTAATCATCCCATACTCTTTAGTCCACCAACTTTGGAATTATCCACTGCTTGTTTTTAATAGTAGTTTTTGTTTTTTTTATTTTCATTAGCCATGTTGGACAAAAACAGAAGAACTTTACGAAAATTGATAACGAAAATATTTCTTTAAATATTTCAAAAATCTTAGCTTTAAATGTATGTTTAAATTAATTACCTTTAAAATTCAGCTACAAGGCAATATTATTATGCAGTGCACAGGCACAATATTATTATTCTTGTCACAATCAAATTTCAAACTCAACTGGGTTACTCTGCACGTACTCTGTCTGTATCGACATGTCCCAACTCGTGTCATATCGCAAACTATAGTCAGGACAAAAAATAAGCAATTAATAGCCACAAAGCTGAGAGATTATTATAAATATAAAACTTATGAAAGAATAATCCGGTGCACAAGAATTAATAACAAAAATTGGAGCAACTTAATTAAATTACGGACAAAATACCAATTAAAAAAAACTTCTGTCGCATCATTTTCTGCGAATGTGTTCTTTGTCTGCTGGCATTTCTTCCTCTTTGAATATAAAGTTCCTATCATATCACAATTACATCGTTACTATTCGGAAATTTTTGTTTGGCCATTTGTTCAAATTTAGTATTCTATGGCTAGATGGCGCCTTAAATTTTTGAAATCTTGCATTTTTCATTGTAAAATGATAATACAATTTGAAAATCGATAACGTGCCAGAAAAATTTACATACGTGCCAACTGTGACACGCATGCCATAGGTTCGCCACTGCTGCTATAAGATATAGAATAGTAAATAGAAAAAATGTGATGGAGATAGTAGATAATAAATATATTAATGAGGAGAGGAGGAATAATAATTGGGTAAATGAAATAGAATGTAAAATATGTAAAGATAAAAGAAATAAAAATAAGTATGTGGGCAAAACAAAAAATTCTATATATTCTAGATTGGTACATCATAAATACAATAAAAGGTCACCAATATATATATATATATATATATATATGGAAACAGATCATAATATCACCAATATATATATATATATATATATTATGGAAACAGATCATAATATTGGGAAAAAGAGCATTACAATAATTAGTTATACAGATAAAATAAGGGATAGAAAAATAAAAGAAGCAATATTCATAAAGAAAATTAAACCAAATCTTAATAAAAATGGGGGAAGGGTAAAAACACTAATAGGATAAAAGAAATAATAGTATAAGAAAAAAGGAAATTTTTTGGGGTGTGATAGAAATAGTTTAAAAAAAAACAGAAAAGAAATATTAATAGTTATAAAAATAGTTAATTGAGGGAGGTGTAGAATAGGAATATTAAAGAGAGCTTAACAGAAAATTGAATTACTAGAGTAAGGTGGAGGATTGAGAAGCTTAAAAGAATAGAATAAGATAAAATTTTATATGGACTAATTAAGAAAGTAAAATAAATGGAAATAAGTGTTTAGTTAGAATAAAAGATAAAGAAAGATTATATTGATAGTGCTTAAAAAATTTCGGAGTAGTGTAATTTAAATTACTTTATAATGTAAATATTACATGTATTAAATTCATATGTATATATGTTATAGAAAAAGAGGATAGAAAAGATTTTAAAGGAATAAAAAATAGGATGGTAAATATATTAAATATATTATATGAATTGAAAAGTTTTAGGAAATATTTTTATAAAAAAAATTTTTAAATTTAAAAGTTTGATAGGAATTTAATAATTTTATATAAAATGATTAATGTGTTTTAATGGTTGTATTTTTATGTGTGTTCAAATTTTGTAGATCTGATGAAGATTGCATCATATAGTTGAAACTGTAATCAATAATAAAAGATTTTTTTGCTGAAAAGTGTAAGATTTTTGAAATTCAGTATTATATATGAAGACAGCAAAAACAAAAGAGGAAGAAAAGAATTTAGAAGGACTATATAATATAATATGAAAGACCAAAAATATTTGCATTTGATTGCTATTACAGCTCAATAAGTGTTGAATTTCTTTTTTAAAGCTATTATTTGACAAATGAAAGATAGCAATGATCTTAAAATATTTATTATTAAAATGTGGCAATCTAACCAATGTAGATCCTTTCAAACAGTCTGAATGAAAATGAGGTATATAAAAATTTTCAGTATTTTTACCATTCAACATGGGAATTCTATATTGTATTTTCATCTTCAACTTAGAACTATCTATTTCCCCTTTCACTATCTTTTGCAATATTAACATGTCACTAACAAGTCTATGATTAAACAACCTATTACATAAATTTTCTGATTTATTTTTAAGCAGTATTAATTTTTGAAATTTATGTTCATCACTTTGAATCATATTAATTTGTAAAATAGTATATACATTCCATATAATAGATCCATAATGGATGTACTGGAATCACTAACATTGTAAATAACATTAATACATTATTTAAATCAAAATTATTACTTATTGTCAAAGTGGGATTTAATACTTTATCCACTTTTGTTACACTATATGAAATATGTTCTATAAATGATCCATTAGCAGAGAAGGTGCTTTTCTCAAGAACTGGATGAGCCACCAGGTGGCACTGCAAAACCACCAAGAAGCCTGCAATTCATAATTTTTTTTTAAATATTTGCTAAAAATCGCTTAATTTTAGAAATGGTAACCCCAGCCGCACGAGACAAATTGGTCAAAATTGCTGAAATTGAAATGTAAAAAAAAAAATAACTAAAAATCACTTAATTTTAGAAATGGTACCCCCCCCCCCCGCCGCACGACAAATCGGTCAAAAGTGCTGAAATTGAAATGTATAATTGAAAAAAAAAAAACTATAACAAAAGCCTACCAAATTAAACAAAAACATACTAAATGTCAAAGCGTTTTAAAAAAGAATCACTCTTCAGTTATCTAACTAACAGGTAATAATTCAAACCTCGTAGTAACCTGTAATAGCATATTAGTTTATATCAAAAATTATTGCAAATAAAAAATCGCACATATATAAAATCAACAAAACAGAAATAAAATAATCAGAATAGAAAATTGCAATTTAAAACAAAAGTTGATTATAACATCTGAGGCAAATAATGTTTATAAATCCCCCCTCCCTCCCGCACGAAGGGTTCAATGAAAAATAAGCAAAGTGCAAATTATGAATGCTATTTTTAAAATTTTATGAAATAAATGAGAAGAAAAAAATATAATAAAAGCCTACGACATTAAACAAAAACATAAATCTCAAAGCGAATTAAAAAATAAAAGTATTTATAAAATGTAAAAATAACAGCATGAAAAATTGCGGGAAATGTCTTAAAAAAGAATCGGTCTCAGTTATCTAACTAACAAATATAATAATCTTTTATTAATAAAGGTTCTTTTTGAAAGTACATATTAAGTAATCAATGTTCCTATTAATCTATAATAGCATCATTAGAGTTTAAATTCAGTTAATATGTTACTCTATTACTAGTTTATATCAAAATTATTGCAAGTACTCGGATTAAGTCGCACATATATAAAATCAACAAAATAGACATAAAATAATCAGAATAGAAAATACAATTTGAAAGTAATTTATCAATTTCCCTGGGGAGTGAGTTCATCTTTCGGCAGGTCATTGAATTTTTTCATCCTTACATATATAGATACAGGTATATATGAGCCTGTGTATTTCATCTATCCTTACAAAATGAAACTTGGGCATTGTAGATCGCTCCATTAGTGACAAAATATGTATATATATATATTATATTTTTCCCGTCTATTGATCGCGTTTTCTTTCACTTAAAGTTTTTTATTTTTAAAATAACTTACGCACAATTTAGAAACTGAAAAAATAGCTAAACATTTTTGGTACTATATGTAGTATAAAGAAATTTCCAGAACTCGGGTCACGTGACGGATTGATGTTGCAAGTTTTATCACGGGAAATTGATCTCTACGTTTTTAAAATCAATAAGTGTATTTTTTTTTTACAAAAGCACCCTATTTTTTTAAAAAATGGAAAATAATACTTTTTTTCGTTTTAAATTATAAATCAATAATATCAACAAATTAAAAATTCTTTTTTTTCTTTTCAAAAACTTTATTTTCTTATATCAATACTTTTTTTACAAAAGCACCCTATTTTTTAAAAATGGAAAATAACACTTTTTTCGTTTTAAATTATAAATCAATAATATCAACAAATTAAAAATTCTTTTTTTTTCTTTTCAAAAACTTTATTTTCTTGTATCAATACTAAACATATATTTATAAGTTGTGAGTGGAGGGAGTTTGAAGATGGTAAATGTAACAATTTATATAATATAAAACTCCAACGTTTCAACTGTTTTTATCTTCTTACAGTTATTTTTGGAGTTTTATATTATATAAAAATGTTCAGTATTGATATAAGAAAATAAAGTTTTTGAAAAGGAAAAGGATTTTTAATTTGTTGATATTATTGGAGAACATATATATTTTAAAAGAAAAGGTGATTGTACATTTGCAGTGTTATAATATATGATTATAAATCAAATAATTTATATATATATATATATGCATTTTCTCAAAATATTGATCCATCAAGCTTTCTGGGGTTTCTGATTATTTTATGTATATTTTGTTGATTTTATATATGTGCGACTTAATCCGAGTACTTGCAATAATTTTGATATAAACTAGTAATAGAGTAACATATTAACTGAATTTAAACTCTAATGACGCTATTATAGATTAATAGGAACATTGATTACTTAATATATACTTTCAAAAAAAACCTTTATTAATAAAAGATTATTATATCTGTTAGTTAGATATCTGAGACTGACATTTCCCGCAATTTTTCGTGCAGTTATTTTTACATTTTATAAATAATTTTTTTTTTATATCGCTTTGAGATTTAGTATGTTTTTGTCTAATGTCGCAGGCTTTTATTATATTTTTTCTTCTCATTTATTTCATAGGATTTTAAACATAGCATTTATAATTTGCACTTTGCTTATTTTTCATTGAACCCTTTGTGCGGGAGGGGAGGGGGATTTATAAACATTATTTGCCTCAGATGTTATAATCAACTTTTGTTTTAAATTTCAATTTTCTATTTTGATTATTTTATTTCTGTTTTGTTGATTTTATATATGTGCGATTTTTTATTTGCAAAAATTTTTGATATAAACTAATACACTATTATAGGTTACTACGAGGTTTGAATTATTATCTGTAAGTTAGATAACTGAAGAGTGATTTTTTTTAAAAATTGCTTTGACATTTAGTATGTTTTTGTTTAATTTGGTAGGCTGTTATTATAGTTTTTTTTTTCAATTATACATTTCAATTTCAGCGCTTTTGACCGATTTGTCGTGTGGCGGGGGGGGGGGGGTCTACCATTTCTAAAATTAAGTGATTTTTAGCTTTTTTTTTTTTTTTTTCATTTCAATTTCAGCAATTTTGACCGATTTGTCTAGTGCGGTGGGGGGGGGGGTACCATTTATAAAATTAAGCGATTTTTAGCGAATATTTAAAAAAAAAAATTTATGAATTGCAGGCTACTTGGTGGTTCTGCAGCACTGCCTGGTGGCTCGTCCAGTTCTTGAGAAAAGCACCGAAAAGTAGTCCCAAATCTTTATGACTAATATCTTGGAGAATATGCTTATGCTTTAATGTGTAATTATATAAACTTTTACCAGATTTCCCAGTAAATGTTACAATTTTACATTTGCTAGCATTTATAATCATACCATTTTTAATACACCATCTATAATGAGATATTATTTTATATAGCATTATGTTTATTTATGTAATAGTGATACTAGCAATTAAGCCAATGCACATGCACTTTAAAGATGAATTATAAATGAATACTCTTAATTTTTTCAGACACTAGATATAGTATTTTAGAAAGAATGGAATGAATCCACCCATTCTTCCAACCCAAACGTTTATGTATGGGCAAATCTTAAGTGTGTGGAAATAAGAGTGTGAGATGTTACACGATCACTTTTAAATCCATAAATTGTAAAGATTTTGCAAAGTGTCATTCGTTCAAACTTAACAAATGTAATTTAAAGTGATCGTGTAACATCTCACACTCTTATTTCCACCCACTTAAGATTTGCCCATACATAAACGTTTGGGATGGAAAGAATGGGTGGATTAATTCCATTCTTTCTAAAATACTATATCTCATGTATGAAAAAATTGAGTATTCATTTATATAATCTCTTTAAAGTGCATGTGCATTGGCTTAATCGCTAGTATTACTAATGCACCATCTATGTAAACATTCTAACATATTTTGCAATTCCAAAGATTTGATGAACTATAAATCATTTTAAATATTTTTATATCACCAGCATTGCAAAGAAAATTCTTACTATTTATAAAACAATGCAAATCTGAAGTAATTATTGCAAATAAATAAGGACTTAATATAATACCTTGTGGCACTCCACAAATAAGATAAATATAATTTGACCATTCATTATTAAAGAAAATATAATGAGGCCTATTAAATAAACAAGATTTAAAAAGTTCAATCAAATGTTTAGATAATACATAAGTGGCTAACTTTAATAACAAATCCCCATGACTCATTCCATCAAAGGCTTTACTTAAATCCACATATATAACATCTAATTGTTTTTGCTGATCAAAATTTTGTGCTATTATATCATTTATTGTAATTAAATTTGTATTTATTGACTCTTCTGGTATAAATACATGATTATAATTAGGAAGCCATTTGAAAATATTATTAGATAAATGCTTAAGGACACATTTATCAAAGATTTTAACTGTAATACAACGTAGATATGTAGGTCGCTAACTCTCAATCTTCCTCTTAGATGCCATCTTGTGCATTGGTATTATTTTTGTTACTTTTCATAAAGAAGTATAAGTATTAGACTTCAGAGATAAATCAAATAAATACTTCAATACAGGAGCCAATAATTGTCCACCCTCTTTGTAAATAACTAAAGGTATGTCGTCTATTCCTACACTTTTTTATTTTTAAGTGGACCAATAGATGAAAGAATTAACTCTATAGATATTTGATTAAAATTTAAAGTTTCATTATTAACATTAATTGATGTCTCATAACTAAAATTAGCATTACTATTACTATAAGTACCATCTTCCACATTTCAATTGAATAAAGATGCAAAGTCATTCATTACAATTC
Source organism: Epiperipatus broadwayi (assembly GCA_028023455.1). NCBI lineage: Eukaryota > Metazoa > Onychophora > Udeonychophora > Euonychophora > Peripatidae > Epiperipatus > Epiperipatus broadwayi. The sequence goes on from JAQFVV010013262.1 coordinate 173,711, forward strand.
ATACATTTCCATTTTCTAAGGTATTTCTTTTTGGCATAAGGAATTTAATACATCCACAAAAATCTTTTAGATTTATTACCAAATTACTTTCAGTTCTCTTTAAATAATTCTGAAAATCCGTTTTTAAATAATTTTTGTAAATTACCTATATATCCTAAAATTATGACAGTCACATAAAGAGAAAGTAATTTTAAAATCTTTATAGTAATAAAGATGTATTAATAAAAAACAGAAATGATAAATATCAGACATTATTTAGATCAATTATTTTTAAAAAATTGTTCCAAATAGACGGTAATTTGCAGGTATAATCATTTTTGTTGATACAATCGGGCTTTTTAATGATCTCAATCACTTCTCTGATCTTAATTGGAGAGTTATACATGTGGATATTATTTTCAAGCTAGAAAAGCCAATACTATGACCTATATCCATAGTATGTACAAATAGTGCTGCTGCTAATGGTTTTTTTTTCACTGTTTAAATATATTAATCACTTTTAGTATTGATGTGATTATTGTTGATGCTTATATAGGAAGCTTTACAAATGCTGCATGCAATTGTATAAATTTCATGGGCTTCAGGAGGGATTGAGTCTTCTGTCTTGAATTGAATGCTCATTGCCTTCATATTGTAATGTTTTAGAAAAAAGAAGACAACATATTATACTGGATACTCAATCTATTCTGAAACAGAGGGTGCCACCAGACCACTACGTGTCTGGAAAATTTGTTTACTGTGATCAGAATAGATGATGATGATGGTTTGCACTGACTAGACTCAAGGAGAAACAAGGGATCTTAAATTGTTTAGACAATTGAGACAAAAGCACAAAGACAAACGTCAGCCAAATTAAGTTTAAACATATTTCATAAATTTTATTATGAGAAAATAAATTATTAAATATAAGTTTATGACACCAGAGATGGGGGTTAACTCAGGCGTGTACCAGACATACTAAAGGCAAAGCTATGACAGACTGACTGATCTTCTAATAAACAAATTTAAAAGGGAGGAAGCAAATTTCATTCAGCAGAGGATTCACCTAAACATTGGTCTTCACCTTCAGATATTTAAACCATATGCCCCTGAAATAGATCAAAGAACCCAGTGCCGATGAGCTTTCCGAGATCTAAGCATGGTCAGATCTCGAATGTCCTTATATCGGTATGAACTGCACCAATTACTACATTTAAAATAACGGTGATTGATCCACCTCAAGAACAATCGAAAAATATCATTGAAATGAAGAAACAATTAAACCTGGTGAATCCCAGCCAAACGATTGGCGAAAATTACTTTAAAATTAATAATTAATGGTCCCAATAAGAGACAAGTAAATGATTAGAAAAACAGTTACGTCTGCCCCAGCAAATAAAGAAAAGAAAATAAACTTACAAACAAATTCTGAGTACACGCTCTGATAAATTTAAAGCACACATAATAACTACAAAAAGAAATCTATCGGAGAGTGCACATGAGTACGAAATATCAAAAGTTTAAATACTCTAGCAGAACGAAAGTATTGCTCACCTGTAATTTAAGAAAGGATAAAATTTATCTTCCTGCTGATGACTTATAAAATTACAAAGAAAAACACAATTCTAATTTCCGCTTTTAGAGATATTAGAAACGAAATCTCCACCTGCGGAAAATTAGACAATAAAGTCATCAGCCAAAAGATTTTTGGAGGTTTAGCAAGAGGGCAAACATAGAGTATAAAATTAATTATTGAATACTAAATAATTACAGGTAAGCATAAAAAAAATATATACAAGACTGCTAAAGCATTTACAAAAGCGAGGCATAAAATATAAAACTCATTCGTCACTCTCCAATAAACAAAACTGAAAGCAAATTGGAATCTTAAAACTAAGATTCCAAGACACACTACAAAATATTGGAAATTAGAGCAAATATTAACTATGAGGCTATATTGATTTAAGAATACATATTTATGATTAGATTGAGTGGAGATTTAATGAGAATTAATTTACCCTGGGAAGAATAAAAACGAAAATAGTTACCTTTCGGTAAAAGCAAAGTTCACGTAGAGTGCGCACTTTTACTTAAGTTCATTTTCAGGTTCTTTAGGCAGCAAGGTAGATGTAGAGAGGTTCCGGCTTCTTTTAGGTGTTCAAGGCATTACTGGAGCAAACTTGGAAGTCAGGGATCCGTCTTTTGTGGAGTTAGCAAGCCATTCGGGTGGTGGTAACAAGTATAGAATTTTTCATTTTGTTGCAGGCAAAAGTATTTAATCACAGCTGATGTCCTTTAAGAAATTAAATGTCCATGCTGATATAAATTTTTACTTTAGAAACAGCTTGTCTATTTATGAATAATGAATTAACTGACACTCCAAATTTTCGGGGCTATTTACACATTGCTCCATTTCCCGTGAAACACTTTCCTTGTTGTTCAATTTCTTCGCCTTAGGCAGGGCAAATATTAATCTCCCGCTCAATCTATCTAAGAATTCTACCCAGGGTTTATTGAAATGAAAACAACAACATAAAAATCAAATCTCCGCTATAAAAATTGTTTGCAATAATCAAAATAAAAGCAACAGGAATGTAATTAGCTAGCCAGGCTGTTTTTAAATCAAATGGATTTAAAAACAGGCGGTATATGAAAACTATTTTAAAATAAATCGAAAAACATTTTTTAAAAAAATCCGTTTTACATATAAACGCTTGTGTTTTGATACACGCATTCTTTTTAAATAATAATGAAAATTTAAACCCTAAACGTTTAATTAAAATTAAAAGCTTAATAAATTTCTTTTTTTTTTTTTTGTTAATAACAACACCATTGAACCGGATTTCAATCAGGTTCAACTGCCTCAAAACATGATCAAAAAAAAAAAAACATTCCTGTAACTTTTTTTTTTAAAAAAAAAAAAAAACTATAAACACTTTAAAAGTATTCTTAGAAATTCAGCCAAACGTTTGCCTCGCACTCATGAAAAACAAAACAATATTTCATTTGAATCAAAACCTTTCTCCATTCTCATAATTCATTAACAAAAAAAATTTTTTTTTTATTTTTATTAAAAACAATCCGTCCGATTGCTAAATGCTGAACCCTTAACTTTTGTCCGGCGGTTCTTTTACTCCTTTTACTAACTTACTAAAATAAGTTCCTTTCCCACTCTTATATTTTCTTAGCTTATATGAATTTCTCTTGTCTCTTTCTCGTTCTGTTCTCTTTTCTAGCATATATACCTGGATCTTTTTCTTAATGAAACTTCCCAATTCTTCCTCCTTTCCTACTTTATTTTTGAGCATATCAACACTAGCAAAAAGAAAATTTTTATCTTCTACCCATTTTTCGAACGTTTTAAATAAGATTGTTCTATAGATGGATTCTATTTCCACTTTAAAATCATATTTCTTAATCTTTCTTTTACCTCTTTTCTTCTTTTCAAAACAAACAGTTATTGAAACCAATTTATTTCTAGTTTCCCTCGGAGACTCTTCTACCTGCTTTTCTGTTTTTACCTTATAACTTTCTTCTATTGCTTTATTTACATTTACTAAATTTTCCGCCACACTTTCTACTTGTAACCCATCTGTGCTTATTTCTAACTTTATTTCCACCTTTTCTGTCCTAACACTATCCTGTGCTACCTTAATTTCTATATCTTTTATGACCTCAACTTTTTCTACTTCTTGAGTTTCTTCTACTTCTCCCATCATTTCTCGTCTCATTTCTTTCATTTCCCTAATCATTTCTTCCTTCATTGCCTGCTGGCCCTGCTTAACTTCACTAATTTCTTCCTTCATTGCCTGTTGGACCTGCTTAATTTCCTCCTTTATTTCTGCTTTAAACTCTGCCATCATTGCTTGCTGACTTTTCTTGAATTCACTCATATCCTCCTTCATTTCTATTACCAACTTCATCAACATCTTCATCATCATCTGTGACTCACTTTCTTCTTTTTCTACAATTTGAGGGTTTTTAAATGAGACAGGGCTTTCTTCTACACATGCCGCCCTGTCGCTTTCTTCGTTGACTTCCATTTTTACACAAAGATTAAATTCGCAATACTAACTTTTTTTAAAAAAACAAAAAATCTAAACTCTAAAAGCCAATAAAATGCTATTTACTGTTTTCTATAAATTATTTCATAACAAAGACGAACTATATTTAACTCTTCAAAAAAAATTAACTTAGACAGACTTTTTAGACAATACGCTTTTTACTGTTTATAATTTATTTCATATAAAAGAAAGACGAACTATATTTAACTCTTCAAATAAAATTACTCCGACAGACTTTTTGAAAATACGCTTTTTAAGTTTCTAAATTATTTCATTAAAAAGAAAGACGAACCCCATTCTACCAAACTTACTCCAACCATACATACAATAATTAACAAAAACCGAACCTCCACCTACTAGATCTTGCCTCTTACACCTGAAATCTTTCTCAATTGTCTAAACAAAATCTCACATGAGTTTGAAAACTCGAAGCCTCATGTTGGTAGCGCTAAAAATTATTATCCTATATACCGGATACTCAATCTATTCTGAAACAGAGGGCGCCACCAGACCACTACGTGTCTGGAAAATTTGTTTACTGTGATCAGAATAGATGATGATGATGGTTTGCACCGACTAGACTCAGGGAGAAACAAGAGATCTTAAATTGTTTAGACAATTGAGACAAAAGCACAAAGACAAACGTCAGCCAAATTAAGTTTAAACATATTTCATAAATTTTATTATGAGAAAATAAATTATTAAATATAAGTTTATGACACCAGAGATGGGGGTTAACTCAGGCGTGTACCAGACATACTAAAGGCAAAGCTATGACAGACTGACTGATCTTCTAATAAACAAATTTAAAAGGGAGGAAGCAAATTTCATTCAGCAGAGGATTCACCTAAACATTGGTCTTCACTTTCAGATATTTAAACCATATGCCCCTGAAATAGATCAAAGAACCCAGTGCCGATGAGCTTTCCGAGATCTAAGCATGGTCAGATCTCGAATGTCCTTATATCGGTATGAACTGCACCAATTACTACATTTAAAATAACGGTGATTGATCCACCTCAAGAACAATCGAAAAATATCATTGAAATGAAGAAACAATTAAACCTGGTGAATCCCAGCCAAACGATTGGCGAAAATTACTTTAAAATTAATAATTAATGGTCCCAATAAGAGACAAGTAAATGATTAGAAAAACAGTTACATCTGCCCCAGCAAATAAAGAAAAGAAAATAAACTTACAAACAAATTCTGAGTACACGCTCTGATAAATTTAAAGCACACATAATAACTACAAAAAGAAATCTATCGGAGAGTGCACATGAGTACGAAATATCAAAAGTTTAAATACTCTAGCAGAACGAAAGTATTGCTCACCTGTAATTTAAGAAAGGATAAAATTTATCTTCCTGCTGATGACTTATAAAATTACAAAGAAAAACACAATTCTAATTTCCACTTTTAGAGATATTAGAAACGAAATCTCCACCTGCAGAAAATTAGACAATAAAGTCATCAGCCAAAAGATTTTTGGAGGTTTAGCAAGAGGGCAAACATAGAGTATAAAATTAATTATTGAATACTAAATAATTACAGGTAAGCATAAAAAAATATATACAAGACTGCTAAAGCATTTACAAAAGCGAGGCATAAAATATAAAACTCATTCGTCACTCTCCAATAAACAAAACTGAAAGCAAATTGGAATCTTAAAACTAAGATTCCAAGACACACTACAAAATATTGGAAATTAGAGCAAATATTAAATATGAGGCTATATTGATTTAAGAATACATATTTATGATTAGATTGAGCGGAGATTTAATGAGAATTAATTTACCCTGGGAAGAATAAAAACGAAAATAGTTACCTTTCGGTAAAAGCAATGTTCACGTAGAGTGCGCACTTTTACTTAAGTTCATTTTCAGGTTCTTTAGGCAGCAAGGTAGATGTAAAGAGGTTCCGGCTTCTTTTAGGTGTTCAAGGCATTACTGGAGCAAACTTGGAAGTCAGGGATCCGTCTTTTGTGGAGTTAGCAAGCCATTCGGGTGGTGGTAACAAGTATAGAATTTTTCATTTTGTTGCAGGCAAAAGTATTTAATCACAGCTGATGTCCTTTAAGAAATTAAATGTCCACGCTGATTTAAATTTTTACTTTAGAAACAGCTTGTCTATTTATGAATAATGAATTAACTGACACTCCAAATTTTCGGGGCTATTTACACATTGCTCCATTTCCCGCGAAACACTTTCCTTGTTGTTCAATTTCTTTGCCTTAGGCAGGGCAAATATTAATCTCCCGCTCAATCTATCTAAGAATTCTACCCAGGGTTTATTGAAATGAAAACAACAACATAAAAATCAAATCTCCGCTATAAAAATTGTTTGCAATAATCAAAATAAAAGCAACAGGAATGTAATTAGCTAGCCAGGCTGTTTTTAAATCAAATGGATTTAAAAACAGGCGGTATATGAAAACTATTTTAAAATAAATCGAAAAACATTTTTTTAAAAAATCCGTTTTACATATAAATGCTTGTGTTTTGATACACGCATTCTTTTTAAATAATAATGAAAATTTAAACCCTAAACGTTTAATTAAAATTAAAAGCTTAATAAATTTCTTTTTTTTTGTTTAATAACAACACCATTGAACC
>JAQFVV010013263.1:0-180122 GCA_028023455.1 Epiperipatus broadwayi
CCCCTAACAATGTTTAAATATCTTTCCCTCCTAAGTTAAGTTCCTTTTTTGTACATCACAGATACCAACTTAAACTTGGTTTACTCACTAGCAATGTAAATATATGTATACGAAGTGTCTTATAGCAAATGTAACTCTATGGTTATCAATAAAGTTTTTTTTTCTTTGAAACATAATAATAATAATAATAATAATAATAATAATAATAATAATAATAATAATAATAATAATAATAATAATAATAATAATAATAATAATAATAATAATAATAATAATAATAATAATAATAATAATAATAATAATAATAATAATAATAATAATAATAATAATAATAATAATAATAATAATAATAATAATAATAATAATAATAATAATAATAATAATAATAATAATAATAATAATAATAATAATAATAATAATAATAATAATAATAATAATAATAATAATAATAATAATAATAATAATAATAATAATAATAATAATAATAATAATAATAATAATAATAATAATAATAATAATAATAATAATAATAATAATAATAATAATAATAATAATAATAATAATAATAATAATAATAATAATAATAATAATAATAATAATAATAATAATAATAATAATAATAATAATAATAGTGAAATGAAATATGTGTATATGTTCTTACTTGTAGATCTGAGGCAGAAGGACAATACAGAGATTTCAGACTACCCAATATTAAAAGTGATGAGACATCATTAGAAGAATTAAAAGATGGAAATAGAGCTGGGATAGGCATTTGCCAGAAAATATGGCAATAGACAGACAGTTAAAGCATTATATTGGATACCAAAAAAAAATGGCATGAGAGGTGTTTGAATAAAATAAAGTGTGTTGGTGTTATGTAAAGAAGATATATCAACTTAGATCTTTATCCAAAAGTGAACCTATAATAATTAAAGATGATAATGATGATGATTAATACTAGCAATAAATTACATCATTAGATGAGTAAATACATAAACTGAAAATATAATGAGGAAAAGTTTTCAGTTATGTATAATGTCTAAATAATAGAAGAATATGTGCATTTGGATTATTCAGGGAGAAACAATTTGCTTTAACATTAAATGTTTCAAGAAAAATAAATAAATAAAAAACCTAAGTAAAACGACAATGTTAATTAGTTTAAATTAAGTGAAGAAGAACAAGGGAGTTTAAAATAATAAATAAAATGATTTCATGATCTTGGAAACATTAAAATAATATCAAAGTGAAACTCAGTCAATGCTTACATGAAATTTGTATAGAAAGGTAGGAAATATAACATGAAAATCAATTATTAAAAAAAAAAAAAACCTTCATAAAAATAATATAATCAAATATAAATGTCGATTCCATAACGTATAAAAAGGGGAAAATTATATATATATTTATCTTGCATAAATTTTAAAAAATGTAAAAACAACAACAAATCAATTAGTAAAATAGACTTTAAATAATTTTAAAAAAAGCTCTGAATAACATGGTAATTACAGATAAGATATTTGATAATTAAGAAATTAGACATTTAATGTTTATAAAAAATTAAAGCATTAGAGACAACTGACACATGAAGATAATGAAAAGTTATTATATAAATCGAACCTTCTAAAATCTAAAATTCAATATAATAAAATTTGGCTTATAAATAAAAAGGTTACTTCTGCCATAATGATAATTGGCATATAGTAAAACCATCCAGCAGTAAGAGAAAAATAAACTCCAATAATAGTAACAGATATTGGAACACACCACTGAGAATAGCTAAAAATCAATATAAGTGCAATTATATGGTTTCCATATCTAGAATTATTTTCATATTTAAAGATTGTGTTCCAGTAATTCCTGTTGACCTGCGAATTCATTTTTATTGATTATTATAAACTTGTCAGCTTGATGTCCTGAGATGTAATTAAATTACTCCTTATAGAGAAATTTCAGTGAGAAATTGTTTCTTTGAAAATTGACCTATTCCGAAATATACATAATAAAACTGCACAGACATACTGCTAAACTCTGAAAAAAAGAAAGAAAAAATACCCTGACGGCGAAGATTTTTCATGAAATGTATGCAGAGTGACACAGAGTGGTCGAAGGTTTACTTGTGGGTGAATAGATACAGTGCTGTGGAGTTAGACGAGGGATACTTCCCTTACCGAAGGTGAGGAAGGAGAGATGTAAAACACTGAATTTAATTAATGATCTCCGACAAAACTTAAAGCTTTTCTATTAACTTCATTATGTAGTTCTTTATAATAAATTTAAAATATTAACTATATATATACATATGTACAGTGTATGTTACAAAAAATATATTCAAAATTTTATACATATACTCAAACTTTATGTATATGTGAGTTTATCTCAAATACAGAAATGACTTGTATAATAAATTGTCCTATTTTTTACAAGTAAGATTTCTATAAAAAAAAAAAAAAATCAGTTTTATGAGCGTGTTATTTATTATATTATAGAAAAGTTTCAATCTTCAGTATTTCCACTTTGATTAATAACCGAATTTGAAAAAGTTCTTTCTTTTCAGTCAGCACATACTGGTTAGAATATTGAAAATGTCTTTCCCAATGGCTGACTGATCTCATCCTCACACATCAACAGCTACTGACCTTTCATCAACTGTTGAAGAAAATGATAAATATTAAAAAAAAAAAGTCCGATAAAGGCTTTTTAAAATGATCAAAAAAAAAAAACTTGTTAAAAATATATATATATTTTTTTAAAAAGTGTTTTTATTTCTTTAAAAAATTGTTAAAGGAGCATATTACTAATATGTCTATACATATAAAAATATTAAATTTATTAGCAAAAACAGATAGGTAGAGGTTAACAAATAATATAAAAATATGCAACTACGATTTGTAAACTATTACAACGTATATAAAGAAAATATTGTAGATCAAGCAAAGCTATATTATTTACTTCCAAATACATTATATATACATTTTTTAAGTATACATTTATTTATATATTTTCTATTACTATCAACAATACATACACTATAAACATTTTGCATTCTACAATTATAACATCTTCCTGCATGATTTAATGCAAAAATACAGTTATGAATTAAAAAACTGAACATCCAAAGATTGCAATATAGGTCTATGATTTCCAGTACTTGAATATTTAAGTCCTGCTAAGTTACAAATCATTCAGTTGACAAAACAGGATATTATAATAATAATAAAAATTATTCTGGCTGTTTCCTGTTGTTTATTTCATTACAATGTCAGTGCTCTCAGATACAAGGCTCCTCTCCTCACTGACAAAGACCATAAACCAGAAACTAGTCTGGAAATATTGGATGAGTAGGAACTAGATGGGGATTTTATGCACAAGCATCCATTAATTACTCTACCTTGCTATGTATGGCAATATATATATATATATATATAAAGTTTTAATGATTGAACTACATTTCTTATATAAAGGGAGGTATATTTCAGGCTCATATGTATCAGATTAATATAGATACTGCTTCTGGATGAAGTAATTTTTATTTACAATCAATTTTTGCTTTTTATGTAATTATATTAATATATTTACAAATAAAGCAATAAATTATTATTAATTTTAAATAAATGAAGTAAAAATAATTGATTGGTTTGGCAACATAATTTATTCATATCTCCATCTGTCTAAGTTATCTACAATAATAAAAGTGAATGCAATTGTTTATTTGTTTGTAACTTTATAACTCAATAAAAATGACATCAAACTTGATAAATCTTACTTGCTTTTCTTACTTTTTTGCCTAGAATTTTACTAACTTATAATTTTTTGCTTTTAAATACTTGTTTTGAAAACTTTGCAAATTACAATATAAAAATGTATAAAAAAATCTATATAAGCATTTTTGAATGACATTATAAAAGAGTAAAAAGAGGGCAGCACTGGTTAAAAGATCAATAAAAAGTATAGTCTTTGATAAAATAAAATAAAAATTGATTTATAAATATATTTCAAATTAATTAAATTGTGTTTATACCACATATTTAATTTCTCATTTGAATAATGACATTTTAGATCAATTATAATAATGAATTTGTTATTTTTTTAGGATTTCAATTTAAATATATATTTAACACATGTTAAAATAAAATTTAAAATTTGCTGGGCAACTAATTTTTATTATGAAATTTATAAATTTTTAAGATGGCAGTTTAAATATAATTAATAAGTGAAAAAGTAAATTTTCAAATATTGTAGGTACTGCAAAAAAAAATACTATGAATTTAATAAACTTTTACCATTTACCCTTAAGTATATTCTAATGTGATAAAGTAATTTTTAGATATATTTAATTAATACATGAAAAAGTAAATTTTATAATGGCCTTATTGTAAAATATTTCAGAGAGAATAATAAAAAAAAAAATTATTTTGAAAAATATTGAAGATTTTAGTCAAATATTGAATTGTAGTAAAGAAATATTTATTTTTATAATAAAATCGATCTTTTTTTAATTATATTTTATGTTGGATGTTGAATATTTTAGAAATAAATAAATTTATTTTGAAAGAATTGTTTTTTATGATGAAAATTAATTATATTTTTTATAAATGTATTGAGTTATAATATTAGAATATTTTTAATTTTTTTAAAAATTTGATTTTACAACAACCAATGATAAAATTAGCGGTTTAAGGGTTAACTAAAATACTAATATGATAATAAAAAAGATATGCTAAATATGAGAAATAAAAAAAATAATTCATGAGATAAATTGTTAATTATTTATCTTCTAAAAAATATCAACTTACAATAATTAAAAATAAATGACTTTTTGCAATGCTGAAAAAATATATTTATTTAATCTTTCATTAATCTATTATCTACTTAACCTTTATATATACACAGACTATGAATTTTTGCTTTAGGTATTCAGATGGATTTAAGCAATAAATCAATAAAAATAAATGAAAGCAGTAACCTCACAATGTTTATATTCCAAGAAAATACTGTCTTACAATAATGAAAAAAAAAGACTTTTTCTATAGTGTTATAAATTACTTTAAACAATATTAAGAATTATTCATAATGAAAAATTATTCACTTTTAAAAATAATAGCACTGTGCATAGTAAATTAATAATTTTTTATTAAGTCCTTTATAAATTACTTTAACCTCATAATAGAATTCATGGTCCAGAGACATTCATGGCTGTAAAATGCTGAGTTTTTACATTACTGTAGTGAAATTACTCTTATTTTAACGCTTAAAAAAGTACTATATAATGCTGTCCTCTCTAGAATTATTTTACAAGTAAAAAATCAATAATATTCAAATTAAGTTCTAACAATGGAAGAAGGCAGTCTTTACTAGGCACTGATTGGTTGTTGTTTATATTGGATAAAGGAGAGCACATGTCAATAATTTTCACCGGTCCAACTTCTTTGTTTTGATTTTGAAAATGAAAATATAAATTTTAGATCATTTTAAAAGTATTTTTTGACATATTATAAATTATTTAGATAAAATATGCAGAAAATACAATTATTTTAGAAAAATAGTTAATATTTTAGTAAAAATTATTTACTATTACACAACATAAAATTGAGAAAGAAATCAATGATGTCTGCAGCACTTTCTAATTTTTTATGAACTTTCTTTTTACGTTTTCCACTATTGAATACTTTTATAATTATAAATAAAAATTAGTGTTTGAAAAAACTTTTGTTCACTTTCATAATCTGACAAATTATTAATATACTTTTTACAAATGTAACTAAAATGAATATAACATTAAAAGATGAATATATTTTTACTGCTGATTCTGTAATTGACCAATCAAAAGTTTAGAGTTTTAACTCACTCATCCAACTGGAGTTTCTACACCAAAACGGTTAAATAATATTAAAAATTATGCAATACAATATTTTAAAAAATCCTTAAATATATATTTTTATTACCCTTTATATGTGCAATACATGCTAATATCTTACATTTTTTGTGATAAATAACTGAAATAAGTTACTACACAATGCAAGCATTGATTGAGAGGTGGCACTTCAGGCAGCTTGACTACTAGTTTCTTTTTTGTTTGGTCATACATTACAATTGCTGCCATTGTCAATAAGAATAATTGTTACAGCATAAAAATGAATAAATATTTAGGCACTTATGTCAAAGCATGAACAAAAATCTCATAAAATTTATTAGTTAAATTAGAAAAGCATAATTTTATTCCATATATATATCTTGAAGAAGAAATAAATACATGTATATTCCAATTATTTAGGCCATTTTTAACAATCCTATTTTTAAAAATCTCCTCCTCTGGGCTAACTAACTGCCTAGAATTCCATTCAATTTTCTCATTACTCAACAAAAATTATTAATAACAAGATTTTCAGTGTTTTGTTTTTTTTTTTTTTTTTGCTTTTTCATCAATATACTTAATTTTTCCATTTCAAAATTGTTTTTTTTCATATTACTTTTCATTCTTTCAAACAGTTTAAAGATGGCCACTGCCCTAGTGGGAAAAAATGTGCAGAGACCTAAACTACATAAACTAAAACCTTCAAAATTACACAAATTTTATCCAAACTGAGTTTCAAACAAGACTTAACTAAAAACATCATCACCAAAGAATTTATTTCAAAGTCTCCATCTTGTTGCCCTCTGGATCTTCCTCCTTTCAGGCTAGGGTTTGCTCTATCAAAGGTAAAAAGCAACTCAAAAAGAACAACATGACCAATCATAATGCCACTCCAAAAACAATGGAAAAAACTAAAACTACTCATCTACAAAAAAAACAAAAATCAGCCAGTTGTATCTAAGCACAACTCAGAAACCTCCTCATCCATCCCTGAAACCTCTAAAGACTTAACATATAGCTATTCCTCCAAAATTCAGGTCACATATGGATCCTCCTATCAATCCATCAGGGCAACCAAGCCTATCAACAATGTTCCTTACCAAATAATCTTCTTTGCCTAGACTACATCCCCTTTCCATATCCCTTTCCCATTTTATATGTATTCCCCTCCCCTTCACCATATTATACTTGAATTTCATTTTGCCATGTAATTATCCCTTTGTAAACCTTTTTTAACTATTGTGCATTTGTCTATTTGATGAATAAAAGCTTTCATTACTGAGAAAAAAACTTTTAGTTGATTTGAATTCTTTAATGTAGAATATGCAAAAACAGAAATATTCAGAAACATTGAAGCATAATTTCTTAATTACTTTATTTCATATTTTAAGTTTATTAACATTCATATTGAATATACTCCAACCATTTCTTTCTGGATCTTCCCTTTATCTCTCTACTTTTTTATCATTTTTCTTCCATTTACTAAAATTAATATAGAGACTGATAATTATGAATTCCCTATAGTCATCATCATTTCCAACGATTATCCAATTCACTGCAAGATGAAGGTGTCTTTAAGTTCAATCCATCTTCTACAATCTCTAATCTCTTCTCCACATCACCTCACACACTTTCTTATTTCATTGATCCATCTCCCATGTGGACTCATTCTAGATCTCTTACAATCTCTTGGAATCCAATTTAATATTTCAACTGTCTGCCTATTACCATCTCTTCTAGCAATTTGTCTCACCCAACCACATCTGTCTCTTAATTGTTTTAAAAATGTCAATAACACATGTTTGTTCTTTTACCCATGTATTTCATTTTCAATCTCTTGTTACTCCTGCATGCATCTCTCCCTACTTCTTTGAATGGTCTGAAGTCTATGTATTGTTCCTCTGTTAAGTGTTCAAGTCTCAGATCCATAAGTATGAAATGTTCAAACACATATATTAAAAACCTTCCTTTTCAAACACATAGGCATATTTCCTTTTAATATTAAATTACTTTTACCAAAAGCACTCCAACTAAGTTTAATTCTCTAATTAATTTCATCAATTAAGTTTCTATCTGTAGTAATTTCCTATACCATTGGTTATCTCTTAAGTATGACAACAGTATTGCCCATTTGTGCAACCACATCTCCATCTATTATTTAGTAATGCAGATAGAAAATTCCAATACTTTTTCCCCATTATTTTTTATTGATTTTCTTTGGGTTTTTTTTTTTTAATTTATAATATCCATTTTCAGTTATGTCTGACTATTAATGATGACGATAATGATTGATGTTAAACTGTTTTATATGTCATTCATGTTTAATATTTCAGTAAATGTCAAAGTAATTGAAAAATTAAAGCAGAAGTTAATAGAAAAAGAAAATTTCATAATGAGCTTTTAATTACACAAAGGTTATATCATAAAATGTCATCAGCATTTTAAAATTTCATATGTAAAGTAAACAATAGGCTGAGAGAGTTGATTATGTTTACTATTCTAGCTAAATTAACTATTACTGCAACATTTGCTTTAAAAGTTAGTCAATCTTTTAAATAAATAAATAAAAACGTTATTAAAGATATATATATATATATCATATACAGTATCATCTAATTCCGAACCTTCCCATAACAACCTAAAATCATAGATAAAAGGGCAAAATGCCTGTTT
Source organism: Epiperipatus broadwayi (assembly GCA_028023455.1). Classification (NCBI taxonomy): domain Eukaryota; kingdom Metazoa; phylum Onychophora; class Udeonychophora; order Euonychophora; family Peripatidae; genus Epiperipatus; species Epiperipatus broadwayi. Next base: position 8,528 of record JAQFVV010013263.1, read on the forward strand.
TGACATAATTTAACTTAAAAATTAAAATGATACAAAAAAAAATAAAAATAACACAAAAGTAATGTAATGAAATTATAAAAATGTTACAAAAGGCAAAGCAAACATTTGCATATATATATATTCCAATTATTTTCATTTTATTCTTTAAAGAACATACTTAGCAATTTCTCTAACACTGGATATCATGATTAATTTTACGATTTGAAATAATTTTAAACATTTTTTTTTATTAAATACGTTATGATAGCCATATGGCATAATTAATATATATATATATATATAGTTTATTCATTAGTACTACATGATCCAGTATGTAATATTCAGTGGTGATATGAAGACATAATTGACAAAGATGATTCACAACACTGAATATTTGTACATTCAAATTATGAATTTATATTTTTTCTGTTTTTATCCCTTATGTTTTTCAAATTATAGATGATGATAATGTGAATACTAGAAAGCAACTACAGAGTAATAGGTCATTTTTTAAATGTTAGTTTTATGTACTGTTATTGAAAATTGTATCACTCTAGAAAAAATTATTACACACATATATATATTATAACGATCAAAAAGAAAGTGAAGATCGAATCTAACCGCAATCTGCACTACAGGGGCGCCATCTAGGCATTTGAACCTAGAAAAATTTATAAAGTAGGCAGATACATGCTGTTAAGATTCCACTTTATTTAATATTTAGATCGTTAGCCCAAGTCACTAGCTCAGTGGAGACGCAGAGATAATAATCTATATCTTAATTTATATCTTAAATATAAATAAATAAAAGTTACTGCCAGAAATTAACACATAAAAATATTTATTTACGCACATATAAAATCATTCTAATTTGAGGAATAAGTTTAACATTTTAGATTTTTATATTAATCTTTAATTTTACATTTAAATAGATTGCCATAATGAATTTAATATTTATTTAGTGAGTTAAGTATGAATAGACTATATAGATTGTATTGGAAAAGAAAAATGTTCTATCCCTTATTTAACTTTAGGCCAAAAAGTTCGCAGTCAAACCGGCGCCAACCCATCTGATACATTTATGTATTCAATGTAGCATAAAAATATGACAACACAAAATACTATACTGTCAGAAATGTACATCTGAACAGTAAGTAGAGTTAGAGAAGACATTGTCTCTCCACCAACAGGAATGCTACATCTGTTGGCGAGTAGAACAATAAACAAAAAACTCCATAGGAATGAACTGCGGTCCTTTGCCGACTTACAAACCCATCCATAGGCAAACAGAATGTGTGTGGCATACATATGCAATCCTGCCCATAGCAGATCTCATACTACATCTACTAATTACACAAATATATCCAATCCATTGAGCTAATTCAACTATGAAACGCATAACCTAAGATTACCCTCCCTAAACTATATATAACTTTACAAATCTATACAGCCATTCACGCCCGACTTAAATTTAACATTTATTATGTTCACACAGATGAATTTTATAAAATTTGTTTTAAAATGCTGAGTATAGATCAACTGCACAGATTCCACGGTTAAAAACATTTCAAAGTAAACATAACCGATCAAAATACAAAGTCATTGATAATGTCAATTGCATAGGGAATACAAAAAAACCCAATAGCATTCATCATAAGATGCCACAGTGACATGATGACTTATATATTCTAATCAACTATGAAACAGCAACATAATTAACCGCTAACGAATCTATGCAACATCTATACCCAACTTTAAATTTCATGCATTTAAATAATTTATATGATAAGTATTAATACAAATAAAAAATAATAAAATGGAAATGATGTTTATCAACGCAAAACATATAAATTTAAACATTTTCAATTGATTTTAAACTTAAAAGTCAGATAGAAGTTCATAAGCTTGAACGAAAGTTCTTAATTATTTTTAAATTTTAGAGTTCATGTTAATAGCTTACAGTAGAAGAATCACTGCTCTTGATGTAAATTTCCACGGAGTCTTTATTTGAAAACCAAGTCAGATGTTCCGGAGGTAGCATTAGCTGGTTCATTTTGGTATCACAGTCAGTTCATTTTTAAAATAGAGAGTGTGATATGTGCGTCTTATCATGACCCTCAAAAACAAGCCGGAAAAACTCAGGAAAACTGTATTTCTCCTTTTATAGTATCCACACAGATTCAACCAACAAAATGTCACTAATCCATCTTTTTCATTCGGGTCTGGGCTGAGGCTTGGTGCTTCCATTGGTCAAGCTAATTTCTCTTTATTCTCTTACCTAACTTTTCATCTGACCTTTTAATTACACAATCATTTCCATTTACAGATTACAGGAATTAATTAATACCTGTTTTTATTTTAACGTTGTTTCTTTATTAAAATATTTCTATATTTAAATCTTTTATTTTTTTATCAAAAATGTATGTTCAAATACTTTTTTTTATTTATAAAAATTTTTTTTTAAAGTTTTGCATCTGTGCGAATATAATATATATGTTATACGTTTAACAAACATTTTAATTTTAGCGTTTAGGCTTTTTTTTTTAATACATTTATTTTTATTTGCGAAATTAAAAGTTTTCATTTCAATTTAATGTAATGACATATTTATATATCGTTACCATATATATATATATAATGATAATTAACTATTATATACAGTCTTTCAATCAAGTACTTTCAGTTAATTCCTTAGCCCTCCTCAACTGCTGTTAAATTTAATGGCAATTGAAGAGGGTTAAGAAATTACTTGAAAGTACTTGATTGAAAGACTGAATACAATAGTTAATTATCATTATATTTATTGTTATTTCAATTATTTTTAATTAATGGGCATTTTATAGGTAATACTCCATAAATGGTCTATTAAATAAATAAAATACTCTCAATCCAAAGCACAAAATAAAACATTTTTTTTTACAGAAAAGAACAGACATCTTTTATCTTTACCTCAATTTACACATAAAGGTTAATCTTAAGCCTTTTGGAGAGAAATGAAGAAGATTTGAAATCAATCATATTACTTTATTAAAGCTATATTTCAAATTTCTTTCTATTATTTTAATGAAAATTTGCAAAAATTTTCAGTTTACAGTTTCAATACCAAATCAAATAATGAAATATGTAAATATACACTTCCCACCAGTTAACATTGTGTAATACATTGAGATTAATACTTCAACATTGATCTATTAAGTAAAGGAAATAATATTTTATGGAAAAAATATTTAGATATTAAGAAAACAAAAATTACTGATTGTTTTACACTAAAAAATATATTTTGCCAAGATTCCTAAACACTTTTTTTTTCTGAAACTCTACTTTAAAATGTCTAAGTTAATGAAAATTGTTTACAACATTAACAAGTATTCTACCAACAATAAATCAATAATTTTATAATAATCCAATTCAAGTATATAATAATGACACAATTTGCAAAAATGAATTATTTTTTACTTATATATTAATTAATGGCTTAAATTCACATTATTACTTTGATTTTTTTATTAGCAAACTGAACATTAAACACTGGCAATCTATTATTATTCATAAAAACTAAATAAAAAAGTCTAAATTTTAGCAATTATGTTTCACACTCCATTCAGTCTCTTATAAAAAAAACATAATAGTTAAAATCATTCATATTCATCAATTTTCATCTGTTAACCTTTTGCATGGTTGTTGCAACTAAAATTGAGATGGCTTCAATTCGCTTAAATTCCATCATTTTTAACGCTACTGTTAACATTTTGCTGTCATTTGAAATGTTATAAAAAGTTCTGTAAGATGCTGCCCTTTCTTGATTTATTTTACAAGTAAAAAAATCAATAAAACTGACATTGAAGGTCTAACAAAGGAAGAGGGCAGTGCATCCATGATGGTGATTGGCTATTACTCATCAAGGACAAAGAAAACCACTTGTCAATAACGAAACCACTAGGATTTCTTTTCTTTCATTTTGAAAGTGATAAACGAATGTTTTAAACCATTTTAAAAGTAGTTTTGATATATAAATTATTTTGATAATATATGCTAAAAATAACATTATTTTAGAAAAATAGTTAAGACTTTAGCAAAAATTGGGAAAGAAATCATTGACATCAGCAAAACTTTTTAGTTGGTGAGTAATGTTCGTTTTAGATTTGCCACTATCGAATATTTTTATAATTATAAAGGAAAAAAAATTTTTTTTTAATGTGTCACAGCATCGGCCTGGATGCGAATCCGCAACCCGGGAAACTGCCTACAAGTGCAATGCAGTTGCGCTGACCTCTCAACCACCAATGCTCACTTTCATAACCTGACAAATTATTAATATACTTTTTACAAATGAAACTAAAGTGAATATAATATTAAAAGATGAATATATTTTGACAGTTGAGTTTGTGAATTGACCAATTAAAAGTTTAGACTGTTACCTCACTCAGCCAATAAAATAATCAGCGCTCAAAAGGTCTTAAAAGAAATTATTTATTAATTAAAACTTTTGATTTATATAAAATGTAAATGCAAAAAAATAATGCACCTGATTAATAATAAATCAAATAATCAAAATAAAATCTATATATTTGAAAAAATTAATTCTAAATTATTGGGTATTTGATATAATAATTTAGAATACATGATTTTACCTTACTTCATTTAAATACAGTAAATATTTTAGTTTAATAATCTTTATGCAGATATTTTTAAAAGAGTAAAGACAATGAAATATTCTAGTTCATTTACTATTAATTAAAATTGGAAATAGTTAAAATAAATTTCTTACAATAGATTATTCATACATAAAATAGTTGGACCAATTACAATAAAGTGGTTGAGTAATTACATTTTTTCTGTGAAACTTCATTTTAATTTAATGTATGAAACTCAATGCATTTTACTGCTAAAGCTTATGCTTCAACTGGATGACTGGCATATTATTTTTCTAAAAAAAATGTGCAATTTAAACATAGTAAATAAGAATTTCTATTGTGTCTAATTTGAATGTCAAGAGAATTTATTCCTATATTTTATGGAGGAAAAAAGTTATTTTATATGGGACCAAATCACATGACTAGTATTAGCTGTCATGCAAATCAATATTTTGTCACTAATCTTCCAATAATAAATGAACAAATTCCAAAAACATATTTCAAATTATATTTATAATCAATTCCAACACCAATCATTTTTGTTTTACTTAAGAACCTTTCCAAAAATAATATATGACAGTTTATCTATTCAATTTAAAATTCCCTCCTCTGAAAGATAATTTTTTTATAAAAATAATTTTAATCTTGACAACTTAGCTACAATGCCAGTCTATATACTGATCTTGAAGAATTCATATCATGCAATATCCCTTCTAAATGTCTACATTTAGAAAAAAAATGAAATATTTCCTATATTAACTTCAATGATGTTATGACAATTTCTAGTAATATGTCAGCATAGTTAGTCAGTCAGAATTTGAAAGAGAAACAACTTTTACATCCACTATGGGCATTTTAACATATGTGTAAGAAAGGATTCTTAAATAAGACTGTCAAATCAAAAAATAATTTGATTAAAAACAAAATAACTTACTAACTATTGTTTTGTCTCATGTAAAATCATAAATAAGAATTCTGCTAAATGAATTCTGACAATGTTTTCTCAAAGTTAATAGCTTTTCACATTCATATATTCTTGCTTTGAAAAAAAAAAGGGGGGGGGTAAATTACTGTGCTTTTAATTAAAGAATAAAAATATAATTGCACAAACACAGAATTATATTGCCATAGATATTTAAACAAATGAATGTTAGCATGAGAAATTACTAAATTCTAAGCACAACACCACTCTATATGACTGTAGACAATACAATAAAAAAATGAAGAGCAGTACAAAGAGAACATAAAAAAACATTGACCAAATATAATAAAAAAATATTAACTAAACAACTGAGTAAATTAAAAAACAAAACAATTTTATGAATTAATCTTGAATAGCAAATATAACAAACAATAATTTCATGCTATTTTACATTATTCCATCATCATCATCATCATTTTTAAGCATTATTTAAATATTTTACAATGAAGGTCTCTCCATTTTAATCCAGTTTCTCTGATCCTTAGCTTCTATCGTGCATTCCATACCAGCAAACTTCCTTACTATATTTATCTATGTCATCTTTGGTCTATGTTTTTTACCATCTTGAGATCCAATTTAAAACTTCAATTGCTTATCTATTATCAGTTCTTCTAACAATATATTCAGATCAGCTCCATTTCAATCTTTTAATTCTTTAAATGGTGTCAATGAAACCTGTTTGCTCTCATGCATATACTTCGTTTTCAACCTATGCTTGTTATTTATAATATGGACTCTCCATACTTTGTTAAATAGTCTGAAATCTCTATATTGATATTCTGGTAATTATCCAATTCCCAGATCCAGAAGTAAAAACTGATAAAATGCATACAAACATACAATCAAGTATATACATAAACATATGCATATAAATTACTTGCCTCAATTTTGAAATTTCTCTTCCAAGTTTATAATATAATTTAAAATATTGAAATGTTAAAAAGAAATGTAAGTATGTGAAGAAAATTCAAAATATCAAGGATGAAACTCCAAATGTTAGTGATATTTGATTCAGTTAGTATGCACATATAAATGTTTTTTTTAAAAAAAAAAAAAAATGCATAATGCTAAATTAGAAATTACGATAAGCATATTAAACCCAAACAATTTTAAAGTTTCTAGACAGTCACACTGCACACTACATCAAACATTTAAACTCTTGCATAATGTAACAATTGACTTTTTACATTATATACTAAATAAAATGTTTGTTGTAATGAATGGTTTCAGTAAGTAACTATTGAATGATTAAATATATGACCTAGGATCAACTCTGATGTTAAACCATTACTGTAAGGAGAGTTTTGCTTTGTTTGTCAACTCTGATGCTGACACTTCTGCTGTTCAATTTTTATGACCACTCCATCAATAAAGCTATTCAAATATGTATTTTATTTATTGGATGTGTTGGTCAGGAGTAAATATGACGTTTACACATGAATTGGGACTGGAACAGTTAATTATAAATCTTGAACTCTGGAATTCACCATTCTATCATTATATTATACTATACAAGACAATAAGTTGTCAGATTAGCTAGAAATTTTTTATTTGGGGTAGAATGTTTATATATATATTAACTATAATAATAATGCTCAAGCTTAAATGAGTTTATAAGTTATCATTAAAAACCAGTCAAAACGGAAGTTGCCTTGATAACAGTTTGAAATTGTTGATTGTTATTGATATCGGTATTGTCTAAGTGTTGACTGATTTTTTTAATGATATAAATATACACACACATGCACAAAGTTGAACTTAATTTGGAATGAATTGCATTCTATAAACGATTAGAAATAGTTTCGATCGGTTTTTTTTTTTTTTCAGGCATTAATTTATGACTGAGCAATACAGACAAAAGCAAAATGAAGCTACAAAGTAAAACATAATAAAATTAATGTGCTTTAATATTAAATTCAACTTGGCAAAATAAATTATTACAGTAAAATTATTTTGGAATTTTATTTGCTGTAAATCCAATCGCCACAGGATTATTATCACTGGAAATATATATATCAAATATTTTCACAACATTTTGAAATCAATGATGGAAATAATTTTTAAAAATAAAAAATAATACATTTATTAGCTAACTTGATGAATAATTCAATGTTTTTAAGCGATTTAATATACATCAATTAAAGTTCTTTTTTCTCTAAGAATAGTTTTATTGTTAGTTAATTAAAATTGGAAACAATTCATATTAAAAAATTTATTATGGTCCAATCAATAAACCAATACCACTGAGAACAATGAAAACCATAAAATAAAGCACCATTAAAAAAAAAAAAAGAAAATAAGTAATTTGTTCTCATAAATAATTATGTCAATATATGGTGTCATAAAATTGTTTTCAATAAATGCCTGCCAAATTTAACTTACTGACAAAAACAATCTGTTTAAATACAAATTTCAACAAAAGGCAATATATTAATTATCATTTCATTCACCATCTTCACTAGCATTAAATGTGTGTATCCAACAATCCCCCCCCTCTAAAAAAGAAAGATGAAAGTTAATGATGGGTTTTATGTGGACTTCTGCTAAGTGTAACTAATTTGCATTTATCTTATATAATGAATATCCAACACATGTTGCAATTTATATAAAACATTATTAAATGTAGATATCACAAGAAGAGAGAAGAGTGATGGTACCCTCAAAGAACATTTACTAAGTCCACAGTAGAAGAGTTAGATGACAACATAACTAATAACTATTAACTATGATATTGGCAATCATTACAGCATTTTCTCTCTAGAGAGGCAGGTAAAATTGGCTAGTTTTAAGATATAGCAGCATAAGTTGATTTAATTAGATGAATATCAACAAGCTGACCATAAATATATTATAATAATAAGGAAAATAGGGGTTAATAAGAGAGAATCTGAGGTTACAAAATCCCACAATTGGGTAACCTGATGTAACAGGACATCACATTACAGCTGAATTATGAGAAGATGGGAAACCATCATCATTCCCAAATATATAAAATATAAAATTAAATATAAAAGCAATGAAAATGAGAGATCAACACAGAACTAATTATAAGTAACTATAAGTTCATCAGCATTACCCAAAAGTAATACATGAATGATCACCAATAAAAATAAATCAACAGTGATTCTTGTGACTGGATTTGAAAATGGTCCACTATAGACCAGGCTAATTATTTAGCCAATGCCAAACCTAAGCACAAAATGCAAACAATATTTTGATGTGCTACTCCATCAAAATACAACAATAAGTCAAACAATAATGAGATACCAAAACATCTTGGCCATTATCAATTAGTACCATCAATGTACTGGCCAAATATAAACTTTTTTTTAAAAAAATTATAAATATATTGAAATATAGTGTATGGACCTTAATGGATATCCTTTTCGTACCAAACCAGGATTATCACCATCTGGATGACCATACTTCAACCATAACCCCCTATTTCATAACTAACTGTTATGCACAAATGGGGATCAGGAAGGAAGGACTCTGTAATCTATTATTGTGAACAAGAGCTGATTAAATAAAAGTTTAGTATAAATCACTTCAAATAATTTCTAGATTCATTCTACTATAAGTAAATAGTTTTATTGGGATCATTTTAAAAAATCATAGAACAATAAACTATCATAAAATAAAGTCACACATACTGCAATTTATGAAACAGAAATTGGACAGAATAAAGACATTAAGACTAAAAAATATATTTTTAAAATGATTATTTAATAACTAATTGATTATGCAATAAACAAAAAAATGTCATGACAGTATAAAATTTGAAACATTCTATTCATCAAAAATATATATTTTCATAAAAAAATATAATCAATCTGTTGATTTCTGTTCAAAGATTAACTTTTGAATAATCAAGGTATTTCTTTAAAATAATGAAGAGTTGGAAAAACAACATCTTCAAAATCAAAGATAACATTCTTTGATTTTGCTTTTGTTAAGTTTTAGGAGAAAAAACAATGTTTCGCAAAAAAAAATTTGAAAATATTAATTTAATGAAAACATTTAAAATTATTAATTCTTACAAAAAAAATTATTACTTCTATATAAAAAATGTCTTTTTTTTTACTATTAATAAAAATAGAGGGTGCATACACAAAAAAAAATTTCAATCATGGTTTTATTTTTTGCTCTGTGAAGTCCATATTCCCAATTATAATTATAATTATAATTTCCAGATTTTCCAGTTTGAGTTTTCTTCTCGAAGAACATGGTGTGCAGTATTTCATTTCCAAGTTAATATCAGCAAAATTTTATCCATTTTCTTTTAATAAATTCCCCAAGTGAGGCTAACACACAGATTCAAGCTCTTGGTTGTCGATAAGATTGAAAATTATTTTAAGGAGTAAATTATCTACATTTTTATTCCAGAGAAGTCAAGTTACATGGAGAATGATTATACCTCACTTTTAGCTGAATTTAAAAGATGGTTTTCATTGTACAAAACATTTTTATGACTAAACTCATAGTATGTTAAAAACTTGTTAAAACTTCTGCTATTCTATAAAATAAATTGGCAACAATGTCTGCTTCTTTCCTCTTTATCAGCTGGGATTAAGACTTGACTGTTCTCTCTTCAATAACTAAGTTAGGAATCTTTCCTTTTTACCACACACTTGGGTCTTCTGATTTATTTACACCATCACTATTTTTTTCTTTAACAAACTTGACTACAAGTCAATCACAATGTATCTAACCTGATAATTTTTATAGTAACTAATTAAGCAAAATTTTGCAAAAACAATTGTTCAGATATTTCCCTCTTTAATCATAGACATTGAGAAATGACCGAAGAGCATAAATTAACATCATAAAATTATTGGCATTTCTTTCTGATTAAAAAGATGTACTTGTAAAAAGAAAAGCAAGATCATCACTTAATTATACTGATTTCATTTTTACATTGAAGAGAGGTAAAGAGAAAAGAAAAAAAAAACAACTCTAACTAATTAAAAACAAAATTTCACAAAAGTTATAATTTTTTTTTTTTTTTATTTTAAAGATTAAAATTAGTATCTATTAAATAATTTGCAAAAAAGAGAAGTATTTTTCTCTTAGTACATTTTCATAGTTTAAATTAAAACTACTAGTTAATTATAATTACTGAAGACAGAGAAAAAAATGTTTACATTATTTTATAAATTTCTCTCCCCTCTACAATCATTTATAACTCATTAAAATATTCACATATTAAAATCATATTATTATTTAACAACTCTCATACTATCATTTTGGGGCTTACAATAATTTGTTAATTGAAGATCTATTCTCATCATAAAAATATTCATGGGAAAATTAAATATTATTTTCTCTATTAATTAAATAATTCTGCATGTTTCCAACTATCTAATTATTTTTATTGAAGCTATGTAGCCAACTGGTTACAATATACATACAACTGCACTAAGAAGCAGAAGCTGACTTAGCATTGGATAAAATAAAGTTCATGATTCAAAATAAACAAGAGTTGAAGTGAAAATGAAACAGCTTCCAGTTGTTAAATTGTATGTTTTACCTTTTAATAGCTGAAAAACTATTTATCTTTTGAAAAAATGAAATGTTCCTTTTTTTAAGGATTAACATTAAGTTGAAACTTCCTGCATTGCCGAGGTCATATGCTCTTTAGTTATGCTATGGAGTATGGTTATACAGGAATATGTATTAATACACACTTTAACAAAACAAACAATTTCAATTATCAGATCTAATAACCTAATTATGATAGTTAAGAAATAGTAAAATATGATCAATACAGATTGTTTAAGATTTGTACAACTAAAACAGGCAAAACTCTCCATATAGTAGTTCCACTCAGTGCCAGCCAGAGTGATCAATGGATGCCAGAAGGCTTGTGTATAAAATCCCCATCTAGTGCCTAATCACCCAATATCCCCAGACTAGTTTCTGGCTTGTGGACTTTGTCAGTGAGGAGCCTTGGATCTGAGAGCACTGCACCTAGATCTTAGGATCTAATGCAACCCTCCAGCAGCCACCATTTATCTCTACTTAACTACAAAACTATGATAATAAAATTGAAAACTCAATTTTCTGGCATCCAGTGATTACTCTGGCTGGCACTGAGTGGCAATACTGTATGGATAGTTTTGCCTGTTTTAATACCAGCTATGTGCAAGCATAATAAATGGTAATCATGTGATATTTGTACAACTGATTAATAGAAGTAATTAATCGCTTTACAACTAATTAAATTCTATTTTAATAAATTGATAACAACATCAATTTGTTTTAATAACATTTTAATTAAGTTAGTAAGTAAGGATTTTTATATTTTCAATATTATTTTTTTTAAAAATGTTTAACAACAACAATAATAAATAATATTATTGAATAAAATGTCACATTAAATTACAATTTATGTCCATTTTCAAAACTCTGTCAAGTGATTTAGCACAATAGTAAAGTGGGGCTTTCAAGAGCTAAAGCTTTAGTACCTAAGTGATTCCGTTATTTGAGATGCTCATACTCATCCATTATTAAAATAGTTTTAGCTTATTGCCAGAAAGACATCTTAATGCAACAGAATAGAAATCACATGCTTACTCTTTTTTAATACATATAAAGCTAGTTATATACGTTACTTAAGCTTTTACTTTATTTATTTATTTTATTCAATAGATAACATTTTAATAAATAACATTTAATGTAGTTAATAAACTGCATACAAAGAAATAATTAGAAATAATCTTAAAGCTTAGTAGCCAAATAAAAATTGTTAAAGACGAAGAGTGAGGCTATAAGAAATTACTGATTTATCAACGTTATATAATATCAATAAACATTTAATAAAAAATATTTATCACAGATTATTTATACTGAAAGTTAAAGTTCCATATGTATATTCAAGCATTTTAAATAATATTTTTTCTAAGTTTTGCAAACAGGAATCGTTGAAAAGACAAAAACTTATCTCAGTATTGACTGCAGAAACCTTGAATTTCTCCTATTTCTGCTTAACAAAATAATGCAAAACAAAAATCATTAATATTTACAATGAAAAACAACTTTTTTTTATTATTAAAAATATAAAATGCTCATATATATAAATTTATTTTAATTTTAACTATCTTTATTATAAATACTCTGATAGTATGATTATTTCTTTTAGATCATCAATCATTTTCACCAATTACTACTCCATAGCAGAATCAAGATCTTTTCAAGTTTAATCCAGTTACTCTAATCTCTAGCTTCATTTTTCCACAACACAGCAAAGAAACTTCTTTATTTCATCCATACATCTCAATTGCTGTTTTCTAGGTCTATTATCATCTCTTGATATCCAATCTGAAGTCTCAAAGTTGCTCTTTTAAGTATACAAATCTGAAATCTATAAGTATGAACTGGTAAAACACATCTATTAAAAAATTTTCCTTTTCAAATGCATAAGCATATTTCTTTATAATATTAAGTTATTTTTATTTTTTCACTTCATACCAATTTAATTCTATCATTAATTACATCCATTATTGTTTATCTGTTTAATATAGATAAAAATAGGCAGTTGTAGTTGTTAATTTCTAATTCATGATTATCAATTTTATTTTACTCTTCAGAGAAAATCTGTGAAACAATACCCTAGTCTTTTTAACATTCAAGTTCGGTCTATTTTTTTTTTTTTTAATTTCATCTGATAATTCTTGCAAAATTTCCTGAAACCTTGAAGCAATGATTGAAAAAGCAACCACATCATCTTCAAAATATAAATGGTCTAAATAATCTCCATTTATTTTTTCTATTTCAGTTGTTCATTTTAATCCATAAAATACTTCTTATATGATTGCTGCAAAATATGTGGAGATATGAAATCACTCTATCATACACCTTTCATTCTCAATGTTGCACCATTTTGATAAAAATATTTTTCTGAATATGAAAGCTTTAATTAATGTGTAAATTCTGTGATATCAAATGCCTTTTCATAATCTAGAAATCTAAAGCAAAATGGCAACTCATATTCAATGATCCTATCCATAACTTCTCTCAATACTTAAATATGAACAACTATATTAAAACCATCTTTAAATTCAAAAATCCAGTCTTCTCTAGATGAGTTGTAATTATCTTGGTAAACATTTCCTATAAAACTGATATTAAAAAAAACTGTGATTGATTTATAAAGTTCCTAAAACTTTTCCCTTCTTCCTAGATTAATTGCATATCTCTCTTGAATATAGACTCATTATTTGAAATTATCTGAATTAAAAACCACACTTTCTAAACAACAAAAAATAAAAATAATAACATTATTAATTCCTCAATCAGTCATGTATTAAATATGCCTTCATTTATTCTTGAAATGCAAGAAAATATTCTTATTATTATCATTGCAATTAACATATTAATCAGTATAGGCACATGTATAATGAGAAATTGTACATATACCTAACTATATAAAGACAATAATAATCAATAAAAATAAATCTTCTCAATAATCATTCTTTCTAAACTCATTTAACTAATATACTAGTCAGCTAAAACAAATTAAAATTAAAAACTACTACAAATAATATTTATTATCTTAAATAAACTCAAAATAATTCCATCTTATTATGCAGTATATTTGTCATTGTGTTTTCCATATGGCATTTTAAAACATCAAGCTTTGTTATATTCATTAAATAAGATAATGAAACATTTGCATTATACTATTTTTAAGATTCACTAAGTAATATCTTCTATAATCTTAACATAATAATCATACTTTATTTTTTTTTTAAATTATGTGTAATTATACCATGCCATAATCAATTCATATAATGCAAGTGTGTGATTAAGATGATTCTAAATGACTTGAACATAACAAAAAAAGAAACTCTAGACATTTGGTTAATTCCAAAAAACATTAACAATTTATTATAATAACAAATATAAAATTTCAAAATTTATAAATATTATATTTACAAAATTAAATCGTTTTAAAATTCAAAAATTATTATATAAAAAAAATATTTAATAAAAATAAAAAATTCCAAATTTCAAAATATTTACTATTCTGAAACAATAATAATTATTAGTTTAAAATGAACACTTATTAAAATATTCTAGCATTTTTTTTAGATTAATATTTAAATAATTTTACACTTTCATAAAAATTAAATATTCCTCTATTGTAGCTGTAATACCTTTCTCTAGTTTTATAAGCATTAATACATTTTAATGTTATTACTCCTATAAACATATTTATAAACAATTGCATATTCATAAAATAAAATGTCCTTTTACAATTAATCATTTACCTCAATAGTTCTATATAAATAAAAAGTTCTTCAATAATAATTTCATTACTACAATACTCCATTATAAATAATTTTATAGTAACTCTATAACTCATATTTTATCTTACATTTATTTTTAATCACAAAATAAATATATAATTATTTTAATAATATATAAAAATAATAATATATGGTATTTATTCACTTTATTTTCAAAGTTATTCATCATATTCAGGCTTTATTTTTATTAATATCTTTTATATTACTTTAACTTACAATCTATAATTTTTGATATCTCAGACTATTTTTGTAATATGAAAACATTTCACAAAATTTTATTTAACACTTTGTTGATATATCATTTGTTTAAAATTTCATTCTTCTTGCCTTACCAGATTCTAAACATCACTTAAGTGTCTAGCTATTTTTCTTCTTACAATTTCACCAATACCAATGTAAAAATGAAAGATTCAAACTAGGAAAATGATAAAAAGGATACAGAGTTTAAGGTGACATATTTCTTGTGTTTACCTTAAATTCCTATCATGGTTTCTATCTGAGCACTTAATGATTTATGGAAAGAAATGCTACTGTCCACAAATCATAAAAAACATAGATCTATGTTAGCTGCATTATAATTAAAATTCAAAAGATATCTGGCACTATAGGATTTCCTAATGCTATTCTCCCAAGCCATAAAACTCCTAAAAACATTACAAACAAATTTTAATTATCTCTTCATAAAATATTCTCTAAACTTCAATGCATAGCATAGTTTGAACACCAAACAGATTAAATATAATGCAAACAAATGATTTCAGATATTTAATGCATGATAAATACATTCATTTAACTATTTAGAAACAATTCAGAGATCAATTATTCATATGGTATCTAAACAGATACAGATTATAACACATATTTGTACCTCTAAAAAATTACTCTAACATGAATAAATAGAATAAATACAATATTCAGTTGACCTGATTTAGCACTTGCATTAATAAATAGCAATATTGAAATTTAACATATTAAATAAAATTTACCTTAATCGTATTACTATAATTACTATGGGATCATCTAGCTGACTTAATTCCATTGGTGTTATAAATTTATTATTATTTTAAAAAATGTTAATTTTTCTTCCCTTTTTTTATATCCAATATTAAATATAAATTTATCAAATATTATATAACTCTTAAAACTACATTTTAATACTAGTGGTACAAATCAATATTAAATTAACTACAATATATTCCATTAACTAAAAAAAAAAAGTTTCCTTTCATATTTTTGATGCTGAAATTCAGGAGAAACACTTGTCATCAAAACAACAAGGTTCACATAAGATTTTTTCTTCTTTCTCCTCTACACACTCTTACACAATTACATGCAGCATAAATGCAAAAATACTAAAGAAAAAAAAGTTACGAAATCTAGCTTCTCAATATAGCATAAAAAGTACTTATAATAAAGTTTATTCTTATTATATCATTAATGAAGCAAATTTCACAAAAGTTAATAATAAGTATTTATTAATAAATTGAACAATTATCATATATATAAAAGTTTCTTCATCAATCCACATTTAATGACTTACTGCAAAATTTATTTCATTTTTAAACAAAATCTCCAAATCTTTCACATAGAAGCATTACGAATAATTTTAACAACGTCACTTGTGAGTTTATCCAATTTTATAATTCTTCTCATTTGCATATTAATAACTTGCAATATTTTTTAATCACATTATACATTTAGAATGTTCTTCTCCGGGTTAGTATATATTTTAACAGCATTAATAGTCAACTTATAAGTTTTATATTTCTTCTTAGAATAACTGACATTTATTATTCTTAAAACTTGCAAAATATATTTGATTAACATATTATACAATTCTCCTTCAGGTTAGTATATTCTTTATACTAAAAATGTTTGTGAATTACACATAAATGAATAGTAGACAGTGAATCCATTTTCACTAAAATATTTAGTTAGCATTTTTTCTGCTTAAAAAAAATAAAAATTTGGAAAAAGTGTTTGTAAATTTGCTCTAAAAAGCTTTATTGATAAATGCCAGCTAAACAAAGCACTTAAAAATCTCTATCTTGAAAATTACTCCTTATCCTCAGACCAATGGTTTCATACTTTGGCACTCCTCAGTGAGACACTAAGGTAGTTTCAGACACTAGATCTAAAAATACCAAGATAATGCCAGCATTTATCTAAAAGTTAACTATTAAGTAGAAAATCTGAAATTTTTAGACACCTAAATGTCTTCAAACCCAGCTATCTAACTTAAATAGCTGGCTGAGAGATATTCAGCCAAACCATACATTAATAACCTTAGCAATAAAACATTGCTTAAAAATTTAAAGCCAAGACTATAAATAGTGAACAAAAAATCAAAGTCATATTGAGTCATGTGATATATGACTTTGATTTTTTTGTTGACTATTTATAGTTTTTTAAGCAATTTATATAGCTAAGGCTATTAATATATGGTTTGACTGAAGATCTCTCAGCCCCATATAGCTATTTAAGTTAGATAGCTGAGTCTGAAAACATTTACATATCTAAAAATATCAGATTTTCTACTTAATAGTTAACTTTTAGATAAATGATGTCTTTGGCTTGGTATTTTTAGAGCTAATGCCTGAAACTACCCTAGCATCTCACTGAGGAGTGCCAAAGCATGAAACCATTGGTCTGAGGCTGAGTGATTTTCAATGTAGAGATTTTTAAGTGCTTTGTTCAGCTGGCATTTATCAATAATTCTTGTTAGAGCAAATTAGAAGAACTTTATTTTTTATTTACAAGCTGAAAAATTGAGTCATGTGATATATAACTTTGATTTTTTAAAAATATTAATAGCTTTATCAAACAAGTCTATTTTCATTATTGTTACTTGTTAAGACTAATAAAAAATGTTTTTTTAACATACAACACATGAATATAATTGAATATAAATTTCTTATGCATCCTTTGCATTGCTCTTCAGGTTAAATAACATGATCACCTGCATAGTCCTCTGACTAATGGCATTTCGATCTGATGAAACAAATTGTTTCCATCAATTATCATAGTATCTTAGTTGGTTTTTGTGCATCATTGACAAAGAAGATTTCTTGTTTTACTCCATATTAAAACACATATAATAAACTTCTTAAATTATTATTCATGGTTTTAGAAATCACTGTTAACACTTTACTAACAAAATAATAAAATTTAAAGAAATTTACAACTTAAATTTATACTATAATAAATACAGTTTTATTCCTCAAAATTTAATTGCTGGATTTAAAAAAATTTTAATAGACAATTCTTCTTAATTAATCACTTGTATTTGTAACCATATTTAACCTTAACCCAATTGGTCAATTAATCCCAGACAATAAAATTTACATATTAATTACTTATGTCTAGCTTTTTTTTTAAAAAAAAAAAATAATAATTAATCATTAAAAAATACATTTTAAACTTTATTTAAATACTGTCCTTATATATATTTTTGATTAAAAAAACACTTCATTTCACTTAAATTTGGAAATCTAAAATCTATTGTTTATGCAATTATAATAATCAATTTTGATATATTTTAAAATTGATATAACAATAAATTGCAACACTGAAATTGGTGCAACTAATAAATCAACTTTAGTAACAAGAAAGTAAATTTAATTAATTTTAACAAGAATGAGTGTGCACACAAATCAACAGACATTGCATATCACAATTATTACACTGTCATTTAAGATAATTAAATAATAATTATATAATAATTTTAAATTAGATTGTTAATTATAAAATATTAATTTTTATCATTAAGATTATTATTTTAGCATTATATTACATAACTAATAATTATTGATTTCGATTTAACTCTAAATACTACTTGATATGTCAACTTTCTTATTAAATTTAAATAATATTTCTTTAAAATAACTTACAATAACTTTAACATTAAATAAACAGTATATTTTAATTTACTTTAGATACAAAAATACTATATTATAAACAACTGTTGTATAAATTTATAAAAATAACTGTTATACACATTTATAAAATCATGTAGCAAATTTGAAAGGCTATAATATACATATATAACTCTCTAAGTTCTAACTCACAGGTCATTAACAGTGAAAGATATACCGCTTCTTTAATAGGCTATCCTTTAAAAAAGTAAAATATATAAATAAATTAATTTTTCTAAAAAATATATTTTCATTTTAAAGAAGAAAAAAATAGACACAAAATTTCTTGATTTAAAAATTATGTATATATAAATGTATAATAATTATTATAGTTTATATATTAAGATAGAGAAAACATCACAATTACTGGCCTGAAGTATGTGATGAGATCATTATGCTTCAAATTTAAACCACTCTCATGTGATTATCTTCAGTGCTATTTTACTACTTTGGCATTCATTTAACAGCAAAAACTGGAATTGGAATATTAAAAAAATTTCCAAGTTGTAGTATCGTACAGAAAACTTGTTTTAAAAAGGAGACAACATATATGGATATTCCACCCACAATATTGCCAACTGTAATTTCTAGTTCTCTCTACACAAAAGTGCCTGCAAACACTTTCAAGTATATTCATTCTTTTGATAGACTTCAAAAATCAAAACATAAATTTTTCATAGTATGTTTACACATTTATGATTATTTTCACAAAATATTTGTTTGATATTAACTTTTTTAGAAGAATAATGTGATTAGATATGGCTTTATTAGAAAATATTACTTTGAGAGACAAGTCAAGAGAAATCAATAAGCATGGCCACAACTTGTAATTTATGAAAAAAGAATGCATAATATATTGACTATAACAGATTTCTTTTTATAATTTAAAAATTATAAATAGAATTTTGATTAATCTGAACAAAATTTGATTAGGACTTTGCAAATTAAATTAAAACATTTTTTTTTTTAATTTGATATTTATACATATAATGCAATAACCATCCAATGAAAAAAAAAGATAATAATTCTTTGTAAATCTTAGTATATATTTCAGTTTAATATATATATATTTGCAAAGTTAAAATAATAATTTTAAGAATAATTTTCATTTGCAGATGTATATTTCTAATGAATAATTTAAACTTTCTGAAAATAAAGAGTAAAAGTAAATTTGATCAAATGAAAAGTTGGAATTTTAATCCAATCATTGTTAAGGGTTTTAAAAAAACAAGCAACTGACACATTAAATCATCCACTACAGATTAAAGGTTTTTTTACAAAAATTCCTTACAAGGATACACAGAAAGAAAAGGTACTATCCACAAGGCTGGACAATTGCTAGATGTAGAAATATATTCATTGTTGTTTATTTATTGGATGGTCAAACAACTTGGCCACAAGTACATTGTTTTTAAAAACCACAAGCCTGGTAAGAACCTGAAATAATATTATAAGCATGGCGATGAAAATACTACTGAAATCCATGTGATGTAATCTTAACTTTAAAGATATAAGAATAACAATTTTAAAAGACCACATTTACTAAAAAGTTCTCAAACCAAATGCAGCACTATTAGTTATTCTTAGTATTTTTTTAATTATTTAATTCAAACTACTTTCAGGTAAAAAACATACTGTACTTATAGGAAAAGGTACAATAGTATGTTTAATAAATATTCACCTTCCCAACAGGCACAATGAAGAAGACAGCAGTAGTTACCAGGCTTGATAATTGCAGAGATAACGAATGGTTTGAACATGTTTACATTTTCATTTAATCTTATAGCTAAGAATAGCTATAAATCCATTTATAAATAATGTCTTTTATTTTGATTAGGAAAATATGGTGAGATACTTTAAAAAAAAAAAAAAGCATCATGTTTGAAATAATTTACCGTAGCCTAGATTCAAATCACTGGTCATAGGCATGAAAGGTGGATCGTCATTTCCGCAGCAAGAATAAAATAAAACGTAACGTTTTTTTTTTTTTTTGGCTTTTGAGCACGTCTTACTATCAATTACGTAAAAATGTAAAAGTTCAATTATAATGCTGTGTACAATTAAAAAAAAAAAACACCTATATATATATATTATTTATTTATTTCATTTAAAGTTATCAGTTAAACTATAAAAAATTATAACAAAAGAATAAAAGGAAATCAATTTTCCTAAAGCAGAATAACTAAATTAAATAAACTGATTATTTTCAACATACATATTTTTAAAAAAAATGCAATAAATGTAACGTTATTTACACAGTTCTTGTATCTGTTGAATTAATTAAAATCTTACATTTAAAAACAGATATAATTTTTCAATAGTGTAAGATCGTAAATGTACAATATAATAAAAATCACATTAAAAAAAAAAAGATTCTCTTAAGGCTTAAGAACTAAGTGGAAAATAATCTCAAGTGTCAGAAACTATGAAATATGTCACATCAGATTTTATATCTTCTCAACTGGCACAAGCTATAAAATGTGTCACATCACATTTCATAAACTGACAAAATGAAATCAATTGTCTTTAACTATGTATAGAATTGTCTCTTTCTTTTTTTCTCTCTCTTGCAACACGAGGAGCGCTCATATAGAAATGGATCGCATAACTTTTTTTTATTTCAAATTCACCAGCATAAAAAAAAAAGAAGATATAAACCCAAATATACGATAGGATGCTCTATTACCTGTTGATTTCATTTATTTAACACCCAATTTTTTCAAAAAACAAACTAAATATAGCATGCCATTAAGTTCGTCTTTGTATATATAAAAAGGGTAGGGAGTTATAAAATAGCAGTAACAGTCTTAATAATATTGTATATATATATAATGAAATTTTTAATAACTGCCACTAAAACTTTATCATGCCTGATAGCCCAGTTGATTAAAAAAAAACGCATATGGATTTATTGTTCAGGAGTTGATAAAAATTTCAAGCACCGGAATCGATCTTGGGACTTCCCGATCGCAAGTCGGACGATCGGCCAACTATGCCAAATTGCGCAAAGCGATCAGTAGATTATGCATTGTCACGGCCAATGAGTGATTGCCTTTCTTTTCAGTAATTTATGTAAACATGCAGATTTTAATTCAGCTATTAGTAATGAAATGCATTAAAATCAATTTTGGCTCTCTTGTCTAATAAACAATGAAAACTGTCTTCTCTTTTATAATTCATATTTAGGAATAATCTGGATAGAACATCAATCTGTAATTGACTATTAAAAATGGATTTATTACCTTTTGTCTAAATATAGATAATACCTATTTTGAAATAACCGACTTCAAAGACAAAGACTTTTCCAAAATATCTATTCAGATGAATGATAAAATGTAAAAAAATCCTTAGCTGATTGTGCAACGTTTATAAATCTCATTTATTGTCTGCCTAGATATCAATTCTTAACTAATATTTGGGTGGCTAGGTCATATGATTATGCATCAGATTTAACTTTCTTAGAACTATAAAAAATATTCTACCTTTATCCAAAATTCAAATCATGAAAAATGTAAATATTAATAATTATGAATATATCTTAAGGATCTTCATATAAAATCCACTGTTTCATTTAATACATTATAAAAATAAAATCATTCCCGTGTCTCTCTCTTAAAAAATAAATGCTTATCAACTTTCTTTCACAACTTAACTACATAAAAATACAATCTTCAGTGGTCACAAATAATTGATCATTAACGTAATCCTAACCATAAATATAAAAAGGATATTATGAATCATGAAAGTGTTTATTTTGATGTTATGCTACAGATAAATATGAAAAAAAAAAAAATACAATTAGAATATTTTAATGAAATAAAAAAAAAAATAGTAGGACATAAAATTTAACACATTTTTAAGTAAAGGAGTAAATTTAAAAAAAAAAAAAATACAATTGGTTTCTATAATGAAAGTGCATGCATACTTTTTCAAAAAAATAATCTGTAATTTATTGGTTTGTTTTTGTTACATTTTTATTTACCATTATCAAACTCACTCCACTCACAACTTTGACACCATCCACCTCAGATAAATACAATAATAATTATTACTAATAATTTTCTAAACTAGAGATTAACTCTAGCCTCAGTTAAAGATTAATACATTGGATTTGTTAATTTTAAACAAATATACACATGGAGTTATTCACTTTTCTCTTTCCCATGTGTAATACTTTTATAGATATATTAAACAACCATGGGAGGGGGAGATAGATAAATACAATTAATATTGTTTTGTTACAAAAAAAGGGGGAAAGAACAATAAAATAAAGATCATTATTTTAAAAATATATTCAATTTTCTTTAATAGTAATTATAAATATGCGACTTTTTTCGCATTAAATAGCGAAGCTATAATTATACTATAATGTATAATAGGTCTGCTTAGCACTTTCAAGATTTAATGCTGGAATCTCATACTCATAGCTTTGTGAATGAAGACTGTTAACACATTTGACAGTCATAGCTATGTCATAGGATTTGAATCTGTTTTGGTTGACTTTTTTCTTTAAAAAAGTCATTATCAGCCTTAGGATTTTTGTTTCAGGAAGATATACCATACTCATCCAATTAACATGACAACTGATTGATAAATTAATATCAAGCTATTCTTAGCTAGAAGGTAAAATTCCCACATAAATGTGTGTTGGTTCAATTGTACTATGATGCACCCTTCATTGCTTGTATTCAAGTGCCATGCGGATTTGTGTATTGAACTCATCTTAAAGGATAGATCAATTATACAATTATTTTTCTCCTTAAAAATGTCAGGGATTTTATAGGATTTATGAAAAACATCATACTAACAATATTGTTTTGTTTTTATAAAAGACAATCTTACTAATTAACAATACTTCAATATGTTTTGAAGAAAATTGAAACCTCTTTCATCTAATAAGATATTATGCATTAAGTTATGTCATAATACTAAAATTCAACTGAGCAAGTATTTCATATTGATTAACCAGATACAAATTTCTGTTTTTTATGAATATGTTTAAACTTTAAAATTACCAAGGTCAAATGATAATTTAACCATATACTTTCAATTTTTATTTTCATAAAAAAAAATAATTATTATTATTTTCAACTCTAATACATTTTATTTCCTGAATCCAATGAATTATTTGTGAAGTTCCAAAAAGAAAGTATAGTTCATTATAATAATAATTACTATTTTTTTAAAAAACAGCACTATCATCTAAATATGTGAAGTGTTACTTCTTATAACACCATTATATAGTAACAATTTAAGAATATTTCATTAATCAGCCCACACTAACCTTTCACTTCATCTTTAAATCATCTTTCAGATATAAACTACTTATTGCATTATTATTTCCCAAAAAATACCCTAAATTTTGTCATTTGAACTTTGATATTTTGCAATAATGATGAGTCTTAATGATCAATGAATATAGCAACAACTAACTCGCATTAAACATAAAAGCTGTTTCTAATAACTTTTTGATCTCATCTTTATGTTGTTCCTATGATGAAAATAATATGATTGGTGCATTAAAGTTAAAAGTTTACCTCTCTAATTATATTTCATATTATATCATGTTGTTTAATTTAACAGTATTTACAGAAGTTGTCTCCATAAATAAGATTATAAGCCAATTTGAATAAAGCTGTATGATCATCTTTACAGATATATGTTCTCTGTTGTTATAATATTCATATAAGATCTTTAATAATGAATTAATTTGTTTTAATCAATATCAATAGAATGATCAACTCAGAATATGTCAAAACAAACTGATATTCATTTTTATTTACAAAATTAAAGTGGCTGTAATTTCAATTAAAATGCACACTTGTTTGTGTATATTTGCTTATGACAATTTTATAATTTTGAACAATTTGTCAATTTTTTTTATGTATACATAATGTGCAATGATTAGTGGATTTTCCTGCCATGTCCCAGATTTGAAGTTTGAATATGAGTAAAGTTTCAAAATGTTGTCAGGTAAATGAAGATTTCACAAATAAAAATGAGAATTTTATTTAGGTAGCCAAAAGTTAACTAACCCAACTGGCCACTATAAAATGGTGTATAGGCAAAAAAAGGGTATGTTACCAATAAATATTGACTACTTTGGTGAAGATGTTCTCTTTCATTATTCTTCAAAATCCAAGTAAGATATTCAAAATACCATGCCCTATAGAAAAACAGTATGTTCATCATAATAATGGTTACTTACTTAGCATGGATTCAACACCACTTAGACCATTAAACATCACATGATCACCATTTCTTATGCTTACACAAGTTCTGGCTTGCACTGGTGGTACTATTGTATGAAGAGTTTAGCCTCTGTGTATAACAGCAATGTTTTCAAAATCATCCTACATGTGTTACTTTGGTACATTTTGAAGCAATATGTAATTTAATCCACTTTCTTTTTGAAGCAACCTTTTTTAGTATATTTGGAAATTAACAAAACTTTGTAAAGTTATTATATATTGCATACTGTATCATAATGTATATATTGTGCTTTTATGTTAGCTAAGTTGTACCTATATCAAGAGCTTGTAACAAAACAAAAACTGGAATATCTATATTTTATTTTAATTTAATTAAGTCACTAAAATAATTTTTCCCCTAATTGTGTTTAGAAATATCAATTATATCAACAAAGTATATAATAAAGTAAAGTATATTTAATTAGTGAAATATGATTGGAATAAAAAAACAACATTATAGTAAAATAATATTTGATTCATTCTATATAATAAAAATAACATACTGTTTTTATAGTGATAGGACTAAATAACATGATTACCAATCAACTACAGATCTGAATAAAAATGGACCCAAAACCTAAACTTCTAACCAATTCAATTTTTAGACTAGAAACCAAGCAACAACAACAACAACATCAACAAAAAAAAAACAAAAAACAGCCAATTGCAAAAAATAAATGCAGATTCCACTTTTTAAAGGAAATCCTACATTCATTATATAAATAATCAAGTTAATCATTAATCATTACTGTGGCATCATATGTAATCAAATAGATAGAAGTAAAATGTAACTTAATATAGCACAGAGAATGGAGGATTAAGTTGAACTCTTAAAAATAACTACTCAGAAAAACACTTAGTTGAGCTTTTTGCTATTATCTTTTAGCCATGACAAAACCCAGTTGTGGAAAATCTTATAAATCCAATCTGAACAAATTGGTAACAATAGTCTTTTTGATCTAAGCAAATTAATGTGAACCTAAAACTGTTTAACATATAAACATTATTACTGATTAATAAAATATAGTTAAACTGATCTAATGTATTTATATCTGCCTTTTGTTGTTTTATGCATTGTGATTATCAAATAAAAAATTGCTTAACACCATGGTCTAATTCCTTACCTATTATTATTTGCAAGGCTTTACTAAATATAAGTAATATATAAAACCAGCTTTAAATAGTGCACAGCAAGAATGCTTAACAAAGCATTACTTACCAGACTTGCCAATATGCTTGGAGATCAAAGTTTGAATAGGTTTGTATCTAAGAATATTTAGATATCCATCATCTATTCGCTGGCTATCGAAAAAAAAAAAATACTAAGCCTAACTGTAGAGATGTCTATAATTGAACTAGAAAATCCTAATATATATATACAAACATACATAGTTTTTTTTTTTTCGTCTACAGTTTTACTTTAACATTTGTATATTATTTTAGCTGCACAAATTTTTAGAAGTAAATAAAGTTAGTAAAGTGTGTTAATTTAAAATTAAATGAAAAGAAGAAAATGCTATTTTACATGTTTGCCAGTAATCAAGATTCATATTCATTTGCTGTTCCCCCGATGAATAAATCATAAATTCATTTCTCAATACAATGACAGAAATCAAATGGATTTTGCTTAGAATTTCGCTCTCCGAGTATTTTTTTTAAATAGGAGAGAATATCTACTTTAAAATTCTTTTCATAAAAGCTATTGGCAAATGATTGCTCACAGTCATGTTATTTCTTTATTATGCATTAACAGTTTTTAAGAAGCCCATTGTAGCTTTTGCATTAATAAGAGAACTTCCTTAAGAAGATAAAATATATTGTTAATGATCAAAAAATCTTTTACCAGAATAACCTCAAGGAAAACAGTAAAACGCAAAAAAAAAAAAAAAAATAGTTGACTAAAAGATTTACTTCATGCTACTTTTTTTTTTTTCAGCTTACAAATATATGTTTGTTTATGGATTCTACAAAGTCCAATAATCTGCTTTATTATTATCATTAATCTTAATGATTCTAACATATTTTTGGATCAAATGTTATTAGCATTGCTTTATACAACACTTATTAATTAAATACTAACTGATATAAAGTAAAACAGTCACTAAAATTGATCTGTATAAAAACCTTTGGCTCCCCCTTCCCTCATCACGCAGAATAACAGTGAAAAAGATATCACTCACCAGATTTGTCAATTATCGGAAAAGGATTTAAGTGGATCCCAATCGTGTTTTGGAGATTACAAAGTACTCAGACCAATATTTAACAACCAATTTTGACTAAATTGTTATTTCCAAAAAAAAAAAAAATCATAAGTCTGGAATCGGAAAAAGATTAAACTTTCACTTAATTCTACCCAAAATACATTTATAGCATAAAGAAGTACTGCTGTTACACACCTAGCTAAGGACCAAAAACAATTAAACTTTCATCTAACAAGTTGCAAGCTTGGTAATAGACTTTTTTCTCATTTGTTCTTTTATAATAACGTGAAAGCTAAACACCTTCAAACAGATACGCTTTAAACAAGCTTACGTGACAGCCAATCAGATGGAATAATGACATCACATGGGACTCTCAATTCTAAAACACAAGCCAGAACTATCTGTTTACGCTTAAATTTGATATATTTACATTTGTTCTTTTATGAAGAACTGTTGGAAAGACATTTTGAACTACAAGTGACTTTTTAAAAGCCATTTTATCATTATATATATATATAATTATACCATAATGAAATATAAAATGATATTCCACACTGTTGTGAATCATTACAGAGTTAATATCTAAAATTGTAATTTCAAATGAATAACATTATAATAATTTTAATTGTCCATACATTCTTGTAAAACATAATGTTATTTATGTATATGCATAAATAAATAAATTAATTAATAATTGCCCATATATGAAATATTTTTAAATTATAATAAAGGTACAAAAACTATATTATATAAGGTTAAACAATGTTTTCAATTACTTAGATTGTAATCATTATCAACTCAACTTACAATGACAAAAATATGATGCATAATGATTACAATCTAAATAATTATAAAATATTTTTATATAAGTTGTCTATTATTATTGTTTAATTATATCATTGTAATAACTTAAATTTTATTATACATGTTTAAGTATATGCATAGTAATTTTTTGAAATAAAAATAAATACAAAACTACAATGGCCTACTAATCATTTTTCGGTACTTATGTATTAGACCTGCTGTGATGAAAGTCAAAGCACAAACAAACGTCTAAATAAAAACCAAATTAAATATATTCATAGTGTTGGAAAAAAAAAAAATTATTTTCTTAGGTGAATATTAGATTATGTTGTGATCAGATGAAAGTTGTTACTTGAAATGATACTTTTGAAGCTAATTTGCTATTTAAAGTATGCTGTGAGATCATGAAAGAACGATCGGATGACTAATCAATCATCTTGTGAAAGTAAGGTGAACTTGTGATTAACTATCCAGTTTTAATTCCTGCCAAGTAAATTTTATGAGTGACTTTTTTTATCCAATGAAATGATTGAAACTTGGGAACTTCCTGCTTTCAATGACAATACAGTCCATTACTTTCAAAAGACAAACATAGACTGGAATAACTAACTATTTACGAGAAGTTTGTGCATGTAGCATGATATTCTGAAAAAAACACAAAATCCTACAAAAGTGACGAACTTGCAAGTTACCAAAATATGAACAACTTCTGTAAATCATAGCTATGCTTTCATTTGCATTTGCAAGACATAAAAAACTTCACCTCCATCCCAGTGATTGTAAAAAACAATATTTTGTTTTTCCTTGTTTTATTGGAATAAATATATATTGCTAAAAGTTTAATTATTGCAACATCATTTCTCACAATATATATATATTGTGACAGTCAGATGATGTATATTGATTATATATATATATATATATGTATGTATTTTTATTTCCAATAAATATAGTTACAGGTTGCCATTTTGTACACAATAAGGTTAGTTCTCATTTTTTGAAAATAAGTCGATTTGCTTCAAAACATGGACATGTGTTTGTTTATTCACACTAAATAAAGTTTAAAGAGCATCATTTTGTACTAAATAAAGTTACTTGTTGTCATTTATCAAAATTGATAGATTAAGTTTGTTATAAAATCCCATGACTATTTTATAAGATCATAAGGTTAGAAAATTATCACCAGACTAATAATATGTGTGTGACATTTCACAATGAGTCTAATAAGTAAGTATCCATTTTTCTTTCAGTTTTCTTTGTTTTCATTTTTTATACCACAAGATATTCTGTTGTTTCAATCATTCATAATATGTTTTATCACAAATAGCATTTAAAAAATAAATATTTTTATTGCATTATTTAAAAATGATCCACAAATTGAGAATATATATATGTATAAAGATAAAAAATAAATTGTAAATATAAAAAACATGAAATAACTAGTTGTTTAAATAATCATGTGACATTCAAGTATTGGAAGTGATCATGTGAACTCTAATACATGAATCTTTTAGGTCTCAAGTCTATCATTTTATCATGTGTTTGATACAAAGCATTTTTTTTTTCTGGCCATAATATATTGTATACAATAGAGGTTAACCAATATGTTCTTTTGTTTATAATTATACTACACAGATAATAAAACAAATTTGATAGGATCATACATATTGTAAATTTATATCCAATACATATTGATATTATGCAGTGTTTTAAATGGCCCTAAGGTAAAGAAAAATTCAAAATGCATCACTATTTAAATATATTAAAAACATAATTAATGAAGTGTGTGCCTTACATAACTACTGTACAGTAAGTAATTAAACTGTTTCACTTAAAAAATAATTAAATTAAATGGTATCAGACTTCTAAGTAAGTGATTTAGATTAAACTTGAGCATTGTTTTCAGAAGATATCACTCATATTATAAAGATTCTCTCAATAACTCTTTAAAGAGGTGTCATCTTGATACTTGTTAAGCAGACAATATCACAAAAGATAAGAGTATAAACAGAACTAAAAATAACAACATTTTATAAGATATTTAAAAATGCAAAATTCATAGTAAAAGTGTTAAAAGCCAATATCCCAATATCAAGCTTTGGTGGCCGAATGGTCAGCACAGCTGCCTTACAAGCAGTTGTCTTGGATTCACCAGTTCACTTCCCGGCGATGCTTTAATACATGAAAAAGAAAAAAAAAGCTAATATCCCATTATGCCAAATAGAAGCCAAAAACTCAAAAATGTGATATATGTTGAAGCATTGGATCTTCATAACTTAGCTTCAATTTTTTTAATTTTTGTATTTTTACTTTATTTTGGGGTTTTTTTCATTCTGGAGCTAGAATGGCATGTTTATTTATTTTTGAGATCAAGTGATGTAATTTTATAATCAGAATTAATATTTCCAGAGAACAATAATAATTTTTGTAAAAATTGAATTCACAAAAACAGAAATAAAGTACAGTACACAGAAAATAATTTTAATATTGTTTAATTGAGGCTAAGTATATATTCTTATATAATGACAAAGAAATGTCATATATATATATCAACTTTTAACAAAAACCATTTTTTAAAAAAATTATATATAATATTTATATTATGCAACCTAAAAAAAATTGTTTCAGTTTGCAATTTAAAAACGAAAAGCATTACTTAAAAATTTAATTATGAAATAATAATGAAAGTGCCTTACTGTCTAAAGACATAACAGTTATTAATTTTTTCTTTGATTAAAAAAAGAGGACAACTTTTTTGTTTAATTTTGCAAGAACTTGTAATTTACAATCCACACATTAAACAACGTCAATGATAAATCAAAAATACTTGTTAAAAATTATATATATATATCTCCTCCGACTAACTACAGGACTATTTTAAGATTTAATTTGTTTTTAAGTTATCACGAAATGGTTATCACAATTATAAATACTTTGCAATGATTTTGTATCTGTAAGAGAGAAATCCTGCCCATTGAAAAATGATTATAGTAAACCTTTATGCAGCTACACACAGATTTAATCATAAAGTTCTAAAACAGCTTGAATTTGTGAAGAATGAATGTACAAGATTTAAATGCTAGAATTCCAATCAACAGATTAGTTTTATTTTTTCCATCGACTTCATATTCTATGATGTTTTCATTTTCTGACTTTTAGACCCTACTGCAATAATATTTTATACTAAACTCATAAAAAAATAACTTATTGTGATTAAGAAATAATAACACTGGATGATTATTATTTGATTTTCACTTATCAATTCTCTTAATTATTATGCCATAAAGAATTATATTTTTATAATGTGTGCGTTGTATATATTATTTAATATTTTCACATTTATAAGATGAAAATAAATTCTTATTTGGGCTATACCGTGTATTATTTTATATTAATTTCTAACATTTCGATGAAATAACATTCACCTTTGCCAAGGTTAAGGTCTTAACGAAGAATTGTTACGTCTTAAGTAATAATGAGATTGAGTATGAAGTAAACAACAATCATTCTTATATATATATTTGATGGTTAATCATTCAAAATAAATGGATTAACAAAAAATGTGTTGTTTCCCTCAGTTTTACAATTAATTAATTCCAATTTGACTTTAGAAAAAATAGATAAATTAAGTAGTCTCCACATGGTTGGAATACATTGTGCTTCTCAAAATTGTTTAAACTATCTGGTCTTTTCAATATTTCAATAGAAACTCTCATGTTCTTAAACGATACTTTTTCCAAATTAGCTAGTACTTTAATATCATCAAAGTCTGATGTGTGACCAATTTCTAAAAAATGTGATGTAAAATCAAATATAATCAACTTTTAATTGAAGGCATTATTATGTTCCCTAATTCTGACACTAATATGTCTATTTGACTGACCCACATAGCTTATTGAGTACTGTGATCATGGAATTCCATAGAGACCTTTATATTCTAAAAATACTTTATGTTTAGAGTTACAGAAAAAAAATCATCAATGGTTTTTTTTTTTTACTGGCTGAAAAGGTAGTCTTCTACTAACCTTAGCAGTGACTCCATTAATATAAGGTAAAACAACTTTATAAATAATTGAGTTGATAATTTTATCATCTTTTTTCTTCTTATGTTTCAATAATATACTTTATTTTACAAAAAATAGATTACATGAATTAACGGGTTTTGCCAGTGTTACAACAGCATGACTGGTCTAACAAATGTGTTATCAATTGAAAAAAAAAAAAAACAGCATTGGTTCAAATAGGTTTATAGATTATTAGTTACTGGATACATTTTAACACAGATAATTACAGAACAATTAAAGGAGATAAGATTAAATAAAAAAAATTTACAGAGTAGAAATATTTACATTAGCAATTATACATTTATTATTATTTGTATTTATTTCTTTTTATTTAACCATGTGTTCCAAATCAAAACTTTATTATTTATCAAAAATTACATTGTTGAAAATATATGGTTTAAAACTATATAGCTGTTCACGAAATTCATCATCACCTTCAGCAGGCACTGGCCTGGTCATCACAAGAAGCTGCCAATTTTCAATCTTTTAAATTATATATATTGACTCAAACCTACTTATAGTCACTTTTCACCATGATACTGTTGCACTCAACATTTTTGTTTACATACCTCCTGGACCAGCTGTCATCTCAAGATTACTGCTTACCATCAACTCACTACTATCATCAACCTCTTACCCAGTTGTTTTAATGGGTGTTTTTAACATGAGTTATCACACTTTTGTTTCAAAGTGGCTACATCAAATTGCAATACGACTAATGAGTGCTGACGGTTTCTTACCACCCAATTTCATCTCTTTCTACAACAGTCATTATAACTCACTTATTGACCTGTGCTTTTATTCACCCATGCTTCATCACTTAATTAAGTTAACACTTAATCTCTCACCCCTCTCTGACCACTCTAGTCAAATGATTGAACTCAATCTAGTAAAATGCAAACATCAACAATTTCAACTTCATAAAATAATAAGGATAATTCTTCTTGCACACACTTCTGAATTTTTGTACTCTGAAATATATGCAATGCTATTTAAACTCAGCACTATGCAACTTGATCCTGTTCAATGTTACATTTCTTTTATTAACATTCTATCATTTAACATAAATCATATTACCCAAACCACACTACCATTCTCAAGACTCCTAACTTTGGCCGATGAGCTCCATAAAAGAATAACCTTGCATAAATCTGCTCCAGATTCCTATGCACATATAAAAAGACTTACACAAACATATAATGACAACTGCAATACTCTAAAAGAATACATTGCCATAAAAAATATGTCTATAAAAATAACACATCTGGACATGACGGTACATTAGATTGGCTCTGGGGTATCCTTCCACTGTCAGATTTCCACAAGCACTTGAAACCAATGATGTTACCAAAGCTGGACAAAACATGATAAAGTCAATATATAAATATTTCAAACAAAAGCTACAGTTACATTGTGCCTTCATACCACCTGAAGATCTATTTGGCCAACTACAGTTAGATAAACCTTTCTATGCTACTGATTTTCTATTGAAGCTAACCACAATTCCAAACTCTTGTCATCCAGGGCCACATGGAATCCCTAAATTTGTATTTTGACATGTCAGTTAGTTTACCACCACATAACTATGTGATTTAGCAAATTATCTATCACAAAGGCTGTTTAACATAAAGATATATATCCAATCTCCTTAGTTCCATTCAACAAAAAACAAGCTTCAATATCCAATCTATCTAATCTGCAACCAATCTCTATGAGACCCCTTAGTATTAAAATCCTGGAAAAGGTTCTAAAAGATAAAATTTAACCATATATCCTCTATTATCACCAATGCAATATGCAAAAAAGGCTCCTCAACAGGCCAAGCTGTCCTCATTTTCAAAACCATTGTAAATTCAGTTAGAGAGAGCAGAAGAAAATGCTCCAATGGATGTTCAACTGACATTGAGGTTGCTTTTGTCTCAGTCCCTATTGACATTTTAATTCAGACACTTGCAGACATCAAAATACCTCACTCTCTCTTATACCTACTAACAAATCTACTCCTTAGTCATGAAATCCATATTACAATTAATGGTAGTACATCACCTTCCTTCTCTCCCCGCCAATCCATATCTCAAGGATCTCCACTCAGTTCTTTATTTATGTTCTGCATTAACCCTCTCATAAACAAAATACAACAAAACTTTACAAGGAAGTCAAATCCAACACACTGGACTATATATACTGTGTATTGCATACATGAATGATCTCACTGTTTTTCTTATGTCCAAAAAACAACTACCTACTCTGAAAAAAATACTTATAATACACCCTCAAATATAAACTCAAGATCAACAGTAACAAAACAAAAGCTTGGTTTCTTTACACTGGCAAGATAAATACCCAAGTTTATTATGGGAAACCAACTAATTTCCTTGGGTTTACTTTCTACCTAGGGCCCTCTGGAATGAGACAAAAGATCCAGAAAAAACTGAAAGATGATGCTGAATGCACAACCACTTCTCTCTCCAAAATCTACCTCTCACTACATGCAAAAGTATGCATTTTCAATCAGTTTGTAACTACAAAAATAATCTATTAACCACCAATCTTTTTTCTTCTTAGTATGTAAAGCTTTATAGATAATGTTTTTATTGCAATCAACAGAGAGTAAAATATTTTTAGTTACTGCTATTTCTTGATCAAGAAGATCTTTATTAAATAAACTACATGCTCTCATTAAAAGATTTTATAGATATTACAACAGAGATATAATTTATAAAATCTAAAATGGTTAATACAAAAAAATTATATTTTTGCACCTCTATTGTATATTTTCTATCAATTGCATCCAATATATTTTCTTTATATAAGACACACACCAGCTGGCCAGATATATCATTGAATCAATAAACTATCTAAGTGCAATTTATATTAATGCAACTCCCTTTTATTGTCAAAATAAAAGGCTTATGACTATATATTTCTAGGTAAATAATATTTATAAAATGTCCTAAAATATCAAGTCACCTGCACATATGCAAAAAATAAAACAGATAAATACCAATTATTTGACTAGGATATTTAATAATAGTAGTTGTAACATATATGTGTAGTGTGGGCGTCTAAAAAATAGTACGTTTCATATTCATATTAGAAATAAATAATTAAATTTTAATTATAAACAAACTTAAGATTTTAATTTAAAAAAAGTGCAATGCAAAACATCATACTATACATATAATACTGTTAAATAATCAAATAATTTGTTACTCAAGAGGGCATGTGATGTTTAAGCATCAATAGGTCAAAGTTAAGTTTCAATTTAGTAATGATTATTCTTGAATCAATCATTTTACCACTCTGATAAACTGCATGAATCGTACTATGAATTGCAGAGCGGAACAACAAAATATGTACTTAAAATAGTAAAAAGAAATTGGTAAAAAGAAATTGTTAACTAAATTTGAAAACTATCAACTTAATTCATTATATATATATAAAGTACATATTTCAAAACATTTAAAAGTTAAAGAATTTTTGAGCAGATTAAATATATATATATTAACTGTCGTTTTGTTTCTCTACTTTTGAGCATGATTATTTCGATATATTTCATTAATTTAATCTCTCTTTAAGGTAGCATGGCTCATTTATTTAAAGTTAAAATGTCATATATATATAAAGTAGAATCATCTTTTCCCAAGATGATAGTTAGAAGTTGAATATTATCAACACTGTAATTTGAATAATAATTCATTTTGTAAAGAATTATGTGTGCTTTATAAATAAATCTTAAAGAAATTTGAAAATTTTCATAAATATTTAACAAATTTAAGCTATTTGCATTTTGAAGCAAAATATTTTGCTACATGTATGGCATATATATATATATATATTATTCATTTCATAATTATATATAGAGAGAGAGGCGAAAAGCAAGGAGAAGAATAAAACAAAAAATGAGAATCACAAAAAGTACTGAGGAAAGATATATTACGGATCAATTACAAAAAAAAAAAAAATGATTGGCTTGGATATATATTTAGAAGTAATCCAAATTATATATATATTAAAAAGAAACATCCAAAAAAACATAAAATGCATATGAAAAAATTATTAAAAATTAAAAAAAAAAAAAAAAGATTAACATGAAAAGTAAAAGAATAGAAATCTATG
The DNA here is from genome assembly GCA_028023455.1 of Epiperipatus broadwayi. NCBI lineage: Eukaryota > Metazoa > Onychophora > Udeonychophora > Euonychophora > Peripatidae > Epiperipatus > Epiperipatus broadwayi. The sequence continues at coordinate 44,787 of JAQFVV010013263.1, forward strand.
GTTTAAAAGGTTTGACCCAAATTCAGACAGTAAAAAAAAAAAAGATACATATATATATATATATGGTTTACTTATAAAAAAAAATACTAAAACATAAAAATGGTTTCAAACTCATGGCATCAATAAAAGCTCCAAAAATCGTTTATTCTATAATCAGATATCTTATAGAATAGCGATACACTATTATTAAATATTTTTTTAAATGGCCGATGATTCATATTAAAAAAATTCAGCTAGTATAAAAATATCTCATAATAAATAATAATCCCATTACTAACTCATCACCTTACAATCATTTTTTGTTTTTAGTCAAAGCAACAATATTCATCTGATCAATCTAGATTAATTTGCAATCTTTATCCTCCAACTAATACTATTTAGTTTAGATTTCTCAGAAAACAACGGATTGCTTCTATAAGTAAGTCATATTTACACTTAATAGATTTTATAAATGTTATATAACACATTCGTTCTTTTTTTTAATTTTAATTAAAAGTATAGTTTATTGGCATTACAAAAATAATAAACTAGTCAAGCATTGGTGGCCTAGTGATTAGCATAGCTGCCTTCCAAGCAGCTGGCCCGAGTTCGTTTCTCGGTCAACGCATTTGACTTATGAAAAAAAAAACTATATAAATTAAAACCTATATAATCGATTAAACTGCTTTAATTCGAATATTTGCTAGATTGGAAGTATATGTATAGAGACAGAAAATGGAATGAAATTAAATTATATGAATTGTGGGTACCTTTCAATTTTGCCCTATGCCACCACTTGAGGGCACTTATTTCCATTAGTTGGAGATAAATATACAGTTGCAGTGACTAATGTTTAATGAAAGTAAATAAACCACATAGTTGTGGTTTGTGAATTTTTAAATTTATTGTATAAAAATACCACCAAATGATATGCAATGGCGAATCAGAATTCATTTCACAAATACATGATTACTTGCTTGCTAAAATCAAAAGCTGCATTGATTGTCTTTTTATGTTCAAGATGATGAGAATTTGTGATCTATCAGCCACAGAATGCAGGGCAGTGGAATTTTCCCAAAGAAACTGTATCCTGCCCTCTCAAAAAGTATGTGCCAATGGCCATGATATGAAATGGTACTTTGCCCGAACCCTGGAATGGCGATGTAATTTAAAAGACTGCCAATGCTGCCAATGCCGTGTAGTACTACATAAAGACACGTGGTTTGAAGGCTCTAAAATAACATTTCTAACAGATGTCCAATTTATTTATTATTGGAATAGAGATACCATGACAACTGAATGTATAAAACATGAATTGGATTTGTGTGAAGACACTATCATTTCTTGGAACAGTTATCTAAGAGAAGGCTGCAAAGAAAGTTTATTAATTCAGCCACTGGGCAAAATTGGAGGATCTGGAAAAATTGTAGAAGTTGATGAAAGTCTCTTTACAAAATGAAAGAACCAACAAGGGAGAATACTTCCACAACAGTGGTTATTCAGTGGTTTATGCAGGGAAATCAAAGAGCGTTTTATTGTCACTGTTCCATGTCAGACAACATCCATTCTACTTTATGCCATTCAACAAAATATAGCACGAAGTATAAACAATTTATTCTGACTATTAGAAGATCTACAAAACTGATCAATTAAGCAATACAGGATTTGAATATTTTAAAGTTAATCTAGTTATAATTTTGTGTATCATTCTACTGGGGCACATACCCAAAACATAGAAAGACATTGAGAGCTAGTTAAATTATGCAATAAAAGACAGAGGGGAATGACTCACAAATACATGGATTCCTATTTAGCTGAGTTCATGTGGTAGCCATTGCATCAAGATTTATTTGTCACAATTTTAGAAGCCACTAGCAAAGTGTAACTATTTTTATTACTTTCATTTTGTTTTGTTTTACTTTAATTAAATATTAAAATACAAAATTGTTTTCAATCTTTTTTACATTCACTTTCATTAAATACTCCTGATTATGCTACATACTACCAATTTGTTAGTAATTATGTATTTTGTTTTGTTTTTTATTATTTGATTAAACACCAAATTATTGTTTATTTTAGTATATTAGTTAGTACTTAAGTTTTTGGTTTTGTTTTTTATTTTAATTAACCATTAGAATACAAAATTGTTATTTGATCTTTTTTACTTCAACTGTCATTAAACATTAGTCCCTGCAACTGTATAATTATCTCTGACTATTGCAAATAAGTGCCCTCAAGTGGTTGGTGGTGTGGAGAAAAATTGGAAAGTACCAAATTGTCCTGCTTTTTTATTATTTATTTTTGTATCAAACAAAAAAATAATACTTTTAAAACTAGTATCTATAACGTTTGATATGTTTTAATGTTAGAATAAAACAATGCATCATTTGCAATAAAAAATAATACAAACTTTAAAAAGACAAACAATTTACTTTTAAAATAAACTGCAAGCCTTTCCTTATCACCATGTTTAATTTCAAATTTTAAGTGTAATCATAATCTGTAGTTATCAAAATGTAGATGTTAGCATATATGTAAAACAACTACATTAGAATACATAAATGTTTCATTTGTAGTAAGATAAAAAATTAAAACTATATTTTGATATAATTAATGAACTCATAAACTTTTTCTACATATGGCTTGTAATTCTTGTCTAACTTTTCCACCCTTAAATACGAAGTTCTGTCAGAATGATTGTGGTGCTGCAATCAAGCAGCCTAAAGTGGCCCAATTGAGGCTATGAGTAGCAATCATTTACAAGTATTGCATTCATTTGATTATAAAAATTGTAATGAAGATATATATATATATATTGATTTATTAATCTCAAGAAAGTATGAGAAAACATTTGACAGAAGACAATGGATGGATTTTTAAAGGCAATGAACATGTTTTCAAGTTAAGGGTTTTTGTAGTTTCTTGAACTTTTTATTTTTTGAAAAATAAAATTTAAATAATATTTTTTTTGGATAGACACAATGCTTAGATAAAGATTTTTATTTAAATATAATTGCTTTTAGAAGTCTAAATCAAGGATAATATAAAAACATAAAACAGGAAGTTGTTATTAGCCAACAAAAAAAAAAAAAACCTCAATAATATTGAAATTGTTATATTTTGTGACTTTTTTTTTTTAAATTTCAAAATATGTAATTTTGTTGCCTTATATATTTTTTACAAAAATTTATTTTAATGATAGTAGAGTTCAAATAAATTTTATTTTATTACAAATAAATTTATGTTGCCAAACAAAAAACCAAATATTCTGATTACCTATTTCAGTTTATAATTTTTCTTTTATATTTGAAAAGCTGAAGTATTATTTTTAAGAATATTTATTATCTTTAAATTTTCAATTTATTTGCAATAAATATTTTAAAAAATAAAAAGAATAATAAAGATTTATTCTATAAAATAAAACATATGAAATGCTACCAAATTGGATGCGAGAAGACTATTAAAATGGTGCACAGTTTTCTAATAAGTTTTAGAAAAAAATCAGAAATAATTTCAAATGACTTAGGATATCCCTAAGCCCATATGTAGCTGGAAATCAAATAAAAGTTGTCAATCTGTGATAATTAACATTATTGACATTTTTTATGTATAATTAATATATGAAACATATATTACTCAAATGAGCTTATATACATTGTTTACAGAGCTTATTTATACTCTAACAATTACCTATTATAAATCATCATTAGCATTTCTACAGCTTTCAAATAATGTCTATATATTTTTTGCTTCTGAAATATATGAAAGATTTTATGATAAAAACAAATGTAACATTGATTAATAAGAGAAATAATAAAAACAATTGATAAAATTTAATAATTTTAGGTATTTTCAATGATTTATTGTTATATTTTCTATTGCATTAATAATATCATCTTTTATATATTAATTTAATATCTTACAATAGTAGCAGATTCAAGAGCTAGATTCAAAAGCTAAATATTCCTAAATTAGATATAAATAGGCTACTTTTGTTGACAAATATTGTATGGCTTCTTGAGCAATAAACAATTAGATTGTTCATTCATTTAATACATTGCAAAATATTTACATCTATAAGGTATATTATTTCAATATGAGAGGAATAGAGAAATAGCAGTTCTTATTTAAATTTGCATTTGGATAGCAAATATTTGATAACTTGGTCACAATTTGACTTTTGTTTACTTTAAATATTGCACTAACCTTTATAATTTAATATAAAAGGAGATTTACGTTTATGGAAAAGGCATGATAATATATCAATAGCATTATTCTCTTAAAGTTTTATATAGAAAAATGTATACCCAAAAAATGGAATAAAATGTGCAACTAAAAAAACAGGAAATTTCATATAAGACAAAGATCTTGGCATTTAAAGAATATGTATATATTTATCAAAAACTACTATAACAGTGTAAATATAATAAATCCCAAAATACATGTCAGATAACCAACACTGTTTTTAATGTTCTTAATCAATGAAAAATAAATTGATAATTAATCATAATTAATTTCACAATCCAAAATTATATTCAAAATGTTATTTTTCACACACTTTTCTGTAACACTTTCCCTTCAACAGTCTTCAGAATTATTATATAATAAATTTCATAATTTTTCATATTTCTACTTTTGATTTCTAAAAATATTTAAATTGCTCATAAATGCTTACTAAAAATTTTTTTCATCACTTTTTTTGTCAAAATTTCTATTTTTGCAAATTGTAGCATAGCATTAGATAGTGGACTAAATGTATAGTGTTCTATAGAGCAATGATAGTCGAAAGAAATACTTTTTTCAATTAATTTTGAATTGAAAAAAGTAGTGGAGGGTGGCGGAATCCTAACTGATCAAAAAAATTGAAATTCTATGATTAGTATCACTTTGTCACTCAAACATTACATGACCTCCTGAACAACTTGCACATGATTATCACTTATTTAAAAGTAAAATTTTAAAATAAATATGAGTACTTAAAACAGGGTTAATAAGAATATTAGAGAAAACAGAATTTAACAAAATATAAAAGAAGTTAAAAATGCAAATGTTCACTTAACTAATACATTTTTTTGAAATATCTACTATAATTCAATTCATTAAATACAATTTTGATAATATTTTCATCACTGACATGTACCCAATACATGTTACTTTATTTAGTTGGTCCACTATCTAACCAATTCCATAAGTGAATATCTGGACTTTTTGTCTGTAGACAAGAAGCCATGAATTAATTTAGCAGCTTTAAATGTAATCAGAACTATGACAAAATATAAACAACTAGTTTTATATATTATATGTTAATCAAAGCCAAGATCTATTGCTATTTGATTTACAATGTTGTTTATATAACTTTCTAATTTACCAAAGAAATGCATATAAAAATTTTCAAAATTAAATGGAGTATTAATAGTAATTAACAGCTTTACAAAGAATGTTTTTTAAGCATTTTCCCAAAGATGAATTATAAACAAAAATAATTTTAATCGTTGTCAATTATTAATAACTACTGTACTTTATTCTGTTTGACTAAAAATTTGAGTTATTTAAAAATTCAACTAATTAGATGATAATTTTTTATTTAAATTCAAACAATTATGTACCTAAAAATATATTACAGATATACAAATAAGTTATAACTGTTATAATACTAGATGTATCTTAAATTTCATAAACAACTATCACTTAACAGCATTTTAATAACAAAGCAATAATAAAATTGATCCACAAAAATTAAATATAAAATATTTAATATTGATTTTACTAATCAGCCTTTTAGCAAACAAGAAAAAACAATCAAAAAATTAGTGAGTATATTTATGAGTCATAATATATATATATATATATATATATATTAATATCTTATGACTCATAAATCATAATATATATATATATATATGAACAAAAAAAATGGCAAAACAAACAAACAAAAAAAAATTTAATTTAACAAATTAAATAAGAGATATAAGTTGTTGAAATGTATTTGAGATTAGTAATAACTTCATGTATAGAAAATATTTCTAATATCAGCCAAGACTGCAATGAATATGTAGGTCTTGACTTAAATTTTGTTTTGAAATTTTGAACATACATGAAACAGAAGGGACTGTTAACATTTTTAGTATTTACCTCTCACTCTTTCTCAAATTTGGTATTTGTTCTCAAACAAGATAATATGCTACCATTCTTAGATTTTTTAAATTGATGACTTTTTTTTTCATAGATAAATATGTATATTTAATTCCCTAAGGATTACCTTCTTTTAGGCTCTTTTCTTTAAATTGTCATCTAGTGGTAAGTTATGAAAGATGGAGTAAATCACATATTATAACAATGCCAATAATTTTATATATACAAATAAATATTTTGGGTATAAGTAAAGCTACTTTTAAAAACTATTTCATCTGCAAAACAGAATATGAATTTGCTATAACCACATTATTAACAATATTATATTGATCTATAGAATTAAAAATTATACGAGTATTGGTTTATGTGTGAAAAAATTACTGCAAACATTAAATAATAAAAATTCAACACTAGCATCTATGTCAAAAGCAGATAGTTACCCATGGCAAGAATGAACAGCACTGAAAATGTATATAATCATATTTCATGATTTCAAAACATTCTCTATATATGAAAAAGTATTATATTTAATTTATTACATTTAGACAAAATTATTATAATTTCTTTTTTATATGGCTCTACATAGAAACATTCTGAGTCAATAATTTTTATAATAAATAACTACCCAGATGTTATATAAATCAGTGGAAAAATAAGCAAATGAACTTTATTTGCAATTATATAATAATTAACAATGATTAATTTCTTATTTAGTTAAACAAAAAATATCTCAGTACATTTTATCATCCATGTATATATATATATCATCACTTTTAAAACTTTATTGTAAAGTAGTATGATTCTAATACCAAAAAAAAGATAACGCAGAAAGGTAAAAAACGAAAAAAGGATATTCTTAAACTATGATTCTAATACCAAAAAAAAAGATAACGCAGAAAGGTAAAAAACGAAAAAAGGATATTCTTAAACAAACTTGCATGCAAGATTAAGAAAAAGAATTATTGTGTGCATAATTATACAATATAACAGCTTTTACATGATATTGTTGTTTTTTTTTACTCTATAAATTCTAAGATAGAATATTTAATGAGCAATTACATTTATAGAAAACGTATAATATTTAATGGAAAATGTACATTACCAGACATTTATTCTGAAATTGAGCTAATATTAATCTCATCAAAAAATCATTGAAAAAGCATTTAATAAAATATACACAATGGAATATTACAACTGTCTAAACATATATAATAAATACTGATCAACACAATACTAGTAATAATAAATAAAAAATAGATATAACAAAAAATATTAGTAAGATAATAAAATTTTGACACAAGCATGTTTTTTCCTAATGCACAAATAGACATTCTCAAATGAAAATCAACTAAACAACATATGAACCATCCTCATAATTCATTATATAATTCCACCTACTTTTAAGACCCAAGAAAGTTTTTAGAATATAATCAATGAGGATTGCCAATTCTTCAACAACCTTTGTGATAAATGTTTAGCCAGAACAAGCATTTAAAATATCTCTGTCAGGAATCCCCCCCTCCAACCTCTGACCATGGTTTCATGCTTTGGCACTCCTCAGAGAGGCACTAGGGTAGAAGATCGATGGCCCGAGAATCAAGAAGACTAATCATCAAAGCTTCTTTAATTCCTTTTTTCAATTCATTTTTTAAATAATACAGAATTTATCAATGCAGAGGATACATTTGAAAATAAATAAATAAATAAATCTTTTGAAATCTGAGACTATCAATTTGTACAAAAATTTCATTTGATTATGGATGTGGATTAGTCTGTTACATATAAATGTATTGCATTTAGCTGATTTTTATTTGAAAGGTCTAATCTATTTGTGCAATAGGAAAAACCATGATTGTGAAAGAATCTTAATGCACAAACATGTAAAAAAGATACTCGATCTTCAATATATGTATTTAGTGTAAAACCAGTACTCATCAGATGGGTCAAATCATAATATCCCATACTTATATACAATTAGTACTTAGTTTATATTAAGATAGCAACTCCTCAAATTTTAATGGGCAGGGTTATATATTATATTCCAAAGACTTTTAAAATCAATGATAATCTTTCAGTGATGACTACTATTTAAATAGTAATAGCAAAACCCCAATAAATAGGATCTAAAATTTAAATTTAAAAAAAAAGACACGTGAATTTGTTAAGTCTGCAAAAAAAAAAAAAAATTAATAAGTAAATATCTCAATTTTATTTTTTTATAATAAGTAGATTTCATATAACATTAATATATATGGCATTATATATATATAATTCCATATTTATTTATTTTTAAATATTAAATTTAGATTTTTATTAATAAATAAGATTTAATAAAAATTTAATTAACTATATTTCACAAAATAAAATTTGAATTTATAGTTTTCATTCAATACGAAAAAATAAAACAAAAAATTATCTGAAAAATTATTAGAAATCATAAAATCAATTCTAATAAACTAGAGTTTATATGCATATTTTAATAACAAAATAAACCTATAAATACAAATATATTTCAGTAAATTAAGTTTTATTTTCAATTTATTAGTATATAAATGAAAGTAGAGTTGCAGTGATTTATATGATAGGCAGTTTACAAAGAGTTCAGAGTCACAACTTTAAACAAGATTTTATGGTGTTCAAACCCAGACTGATCTGATAGTACACAGTTATTTTTTAAAGTATATATTTGTTATTATAAAAATGGATTTTACAGTTGAATAAACATAATGCTATCATTTAGGTATTAAGAAAAGTCATAAATAAATAAAAAGATTTCCCTTTCCACTATTTCCCTCTATCTGTTGTAAACTTGAGTACTTAGTAGTTTACTAGAAGGTAGTGATGTTATATATATATATATATATATATATATATATATATATATATATATATATATATATATATATATATATATATATATATATATATATATATATAATAAATATTAAAACATTTAACAACTAAACACGTTTGAATTTTGAATATGAAAGAATTTATTTAAAGCTAAGTACTTTTGACACTGGGAAAGTCAACATTGAGAAAGGTGTAAGACAAGTGACTCCATATCTCCAAAACTTTTTACACCAGTGCTGCATGAAGTATTTTGTGGATTAAAATGGGAAACTAAAAGAGTGAAAGTAAATGGTGATTATTTAAGTCATTTAGATTTCATGGATGATGTAGTTGTTTTTGCAAATAATGCTTCAGATCTGCAGGAAATATTGCAGGAATTATCAGATGAAAGTAGGAAAGTAGGACAAAAGATAAATGTTAAAAAGACTAAAGTAATGTTTAATCGATTTGCTCAAAATATGAAAATAAAGATTGATTATGATGAATTAGAAGAAGTTAACAGTTACAAATACCTTGGTCAGATTATTAATACAGATGGAAACATAATGGAGGAAATTAATCATAGAATTAAACTAGGTTGTAGTGCTTTTGGTAGAAATAACTTGATACTATAAGGAAATATGCCTATGTGTTTGAAAAGGAAGGTTTTTAACAAATGTGTTTTACCGGTTCTTACTTATGGATCTGAGACTTGGACACTTAATAGAAGAGCAATTCAGAGACTTCAGACCACTCAAAAAAGTATGGAGAGATGTATGTTGGGAATAACAAGAAAAGATCGTAAATGCAATGTATGGGTAAGAGAACAAACAGGTGTTACTGACCTCATTGAAAAAATTAAAAGATTGAAGTGGAGTTGGGCTGGACATATTGTTAGAAGAGATGATAATAGATGGACAATTGAAATTTTAAACTGGATTCCAAGAGATTGTAAAAGACCCAGAAAGAGACCACATGTGAGATGGATGGATGAAATAAGAAAGTGTGCAGGGGTGATGTGGAGAAGAGAAGCTAAAGATCGGAGTAGATGGATTAAACTTGGAGAGACCTTCATCCTGCAGTGGATTGATAATGGTTGATAATGATGATGATGACTATAATCATGGCATAATAAAAAGGGAAAGAGTTGTTATAAAATGTTGAATATTAAATTGGATCTGAATGAATATTTAAAGGTGAATTTGCATGCTAATGAGAAGTAGGGGGCAATAAATGCCATTTTTTTAGAGAGAAGGGCGCTGGGAGTCTTTTTTATTAATGGCATGGATATCTTTAACAATTTATAAAGTCTCTTTTATCTTTGTCTTTCTAACATCATGTTCTGAACAAACAATATCAGTTGTGGAAAGCTTTAATCTTCTCCACACTCCAACTTTTCAGCCATCGATTTCATTGAAAATCTGAAGATGAAATGCTCAAACCCCTTGTTGATGTCAATATTAAGAGTTCATATATCTTTTTCACATGTATGTGGTCATGTAAGTCATTGTAAAAGATGAATTGGATAAATGTAGGGAGCTTGAAAGTCTGAGTTCAAGCCCCTTATACTTACATTAAGTTAACTATAGACAATATACATATATTTAAATATTGTGTGTTTATATATGGCACCCATGTGAACTACTAACAGATACATAATGCTTCACAAAGTCTGATACATGAATCATATATTGAATGTAGATGAAAAATAAAATAGACAAACACTAATTTTCTTAATATTACAAACTTTTTTTTTTAAAAAAAAAAATGTGTTCTTGATATACTAACAAAATATTTGTAAAATATTCATTATTATTAATCTATATTTAATTTCCATGTAATCATTTTCTCATTATTTTCTCTATACATTCACAATGACTATCATATTATATTACACTATTTAATGACAAATTCCATATGTTACTAATGATTTTCTTTTCTAATGTCTCCTTGGGGCTATAATGATAATGTATAATTTTATTGCTTTCTTTTAAAATACAAAAAATACCATTAAAGCATTAAAACATAAAGTATAAAATTGAAGAGATTAAACAATATTGATAATATCATACTAAATAAATGAAATATAAAATAATCATGGAAGCATTTATAAATGTCTTTGAGTGTAACTTAAATTCTTTGATAGAAGATAGATTGAGGAAATCAAATAACAGAATACTACACAAAAGTAAAAACGCTTGATCATCATCAATGATATTCTGACAATGCTTGTCATTGTTTAAATAAAATTATTCCAGGATCTCAAAAAGAAAGATTCTTTATTATTTTTAAGGAACTTTCAAGGGCCTTTATGCATAAATTAAAAAAATAGATCAAATCTCATTGCATAAATTTCTACAGACTTTCAGTATTATTTTATATTAATAAATTCTCATGTAAAAGGCAATATGAAATCTATTTTGTAGAGAATAAAATATTTTTGTATAAAATAATTATTTGTGTTAAGTGTTTCAAGGTTAATGAGAATTCAACAATTAGTTAAATTACAATTAAAAACAAAGAGAAAATTAATATGCTATATTTTTAAAAAAGTACAAATAATTAAATGATTTGTTACTAATAAGGGCATGTGATGGCCATCTGAGCAGTGGAAGTGATAAAATGGGATTTAAATCCACAGAACATTATCCATAATTCTATCAAACATTAAATCACATAAGTTCTCTATCTAAAGTATTTACAAAAAATCAATAATAAACAAAAAATTTAAATTATATATGTACTACAAAGAAAAAATAAGAAATAATGTTAAATTTTATGTGTATATACAGTATCTCTTGGTGAAAAGATGACTGATTCTCTCTCCAAACTGCTTGCAGCAGCATCTCTGAATAAACATATGTGTTATATAATGCATAGTATAGTTATTCCCCATAAAAAATTTAACAGGTTAATTATGTCTGAATTCAAAATTTATGACACGAAATGTTTTATATCTTTATAGATCATATTCAATGCTGTTCCTGCTATAAACATTCTTGTGATTCATGGTTTCATTGTAATAGACACATTTGCATTTAAATAATATTTCAAAAGCAGTTTTGTGTAATTTAAAACAGAATTTAATATTAGTACATTATTGCATTGTAGTTTTAAGGTATTAAACATATTATCATAATTCACAATTACTCATTCAGACATGTTACTGCCTTAAATTTTTTGTGAATAGTTAAACTATGTTCTGCAATACACAACTATTGATTCAAAGATGGTACTGCAGGAATCTTGGAGAGGAACCAATCTCCAGTCACCTTTTCACTGACCACCTATGTGATATATATATATATACAAATTATTATTTTTTCATGTGTCAAAGCATAAAAAATAATAATAATTTGTATATGTATATATACAAATTATTTAAATTAAAGAGTTTTTGAAAGGTATGATGTAGTTACAAGTAATGAAATATAAATAATCTGGAATTTTTTTACTAGTGCAGGGTCAACTGTAATTCTGATACAAAGGTAATTAGTCTCCATATATGTTCTGTACTTTAATATTCAATTAACAATGTTAAATACCAGTAAACTCTCAATCCAAGCCACAAGATAAACATTTTTTTTAAAAAAATGACCATTTTATCTTTTGTACCTACATACAATTATATAGGCCAATCTTAAGCATCTTGGACTGAGAGTATGAATATTTTACGTTATTCACTTTACTTACATTTCTATTTTATTATATATTAATATTTGCAAAATATTGAAATTTACTATGTGTTAATATTAGCTGTTATACTTTTTAATGTAAATAATCTAGAAATAAATTATATTTTCATTTTAATTACATTTCTATTTAATTACATATTAACAGTTGTAAAATAGTGTTACAATTTCTAATATTAAAATGTAGTAAATTTCAATATTTTGCAAGCATTAATATATAATAAAATATAAATGTAAATAAAGTGAATAAGGTAATATACTCATGTTCTCAATCCAAGGTGCTTAAGATTGGCCTATATAATATCATGTAAAACAAAAGATAAGATGGCCATTCTTATCTTTTCAAAAGTATTTATTTTGTGACTTGAATCTAGAGTTCCTTAGTATTTAACATCTCTAATTGAACATTAAAATATTGCCAGATGTATGAAGGATGATTGCCTAGTATCAGAAATAATTAAATTTATACAGAATACTTTATTAAATTATCATGCAATGGCAGAAAAACATTGATGATAACCACAATTCATTGCTTGATTCCACTACTTTATTCCTATTAATTTCAACATTTGACTTTGCCAAAATCTTAAGATATATATATATATTGTACCATTTATTTAGATACATTGGCATTTGGTAAAAACTAAAAAATAAAAGTATATTTAGATTTTTTTTTTACGATTTTTTTTTTTTTTAAAAAAAAAAAAAAAAACGTAAAATGAAAGTTAAATTATTCTTTCATATTTTTTTTATGTAATTAGAAATAAAAGTAAAATTGGAGAGAACAAAAGAATTCCAAAAGTAAAATAAAAAGATAAGCTAAAAAAAAAATATTTTAGCTAATTAAAGAATTAAAGATGGCCGAATGATTTGCTAAAAAATAAGAACATTGTAATTGAAAAATGAGTAAAGACCGTACAAGATTATGAACCAAAAACGCCATGATAATAGCATGTGCAGAAGTCTGAAAACTGGGCTTCTAGTATAAAAGGCAGAGACCAGTTTGAAGAATGTCTTGTTTCGTTTGTTTCTCTAGTTAGTTCTAGATAACAATAATATATCTAGGATCGCTCTACGCTGAAATAATTTGGCATGTCCGAGTGAACTGGAGCTTCTGCAGACATCTGCCTGAAGATGTACATCAGAAAAGCCTTCGTGACCGACTAGGAGAATGGACCACAAGATCAACTATTAATTAATGGCCGTGAGCTCTCATTTTAACCCCAAAAAACTATACATAGTTATCTACAACCATTGTGAATTCACTAAACTTACCAGTAAGCTATGACTTTATTTCCAATTGTGACCAAATTAAATGTTTTCAAACAATTTTTAAAAGTATGTTTAAACAATCCCGATAGAGACACTAATTTTCTTGTACAAGAGACATTCATTTTAAGGAATTTTCTAGAATAAAATTTGGAAGTGAACTGTAATTGTGAAATTGTTTTTTATTAATTGATTCATATCTGAATTAACGTGTGTTCTCTCCAATTTATTTAATTAGCAACTTAACGTGAAATATGTTAGTTTGTAAGAATAAAAATATTTCTAATATCAACTTTTCATTTGTACATTATTAGTGATAGTTATTATTTTTTATTATTCAATTTATTATTAGTTTAATAAGATTTAAGAATGTAATTTACCTTTGCCAATATGTTTGAATAAGCCCAGGAATAATAATCTCCAAAAAAATAATTCTTGTTATGATATGATTAGTTTAAAAGTATTTTTTTTTATTATTTATTAGACGTTATATGACGATTTTAGTGGATTCTTTAGAATAAAAAGATCCTGGTACCCATATTAAATAAATTAAAAGCTGATTTCATCAATAGCATAATTCTCAACAATTACTAGGTCGAGTTCATCAGGAAATGTAGTTATGTTTTTAGAAAAAGAAATACAACTTTCTCCTTTTTGACATAACTTGATCAACTCGCACGCAGTTTATATTGCGTGTAGAGGCCTAGAAAAATAGAAAACGTTAGAATGGCTACCCAACTCAGGCTTTGATTTAACAACCACAACCTGACATAAGTTGTAATGATAAAGAACGTTACAACGATGACCCAAAGAAACTCACAGCTGGAAAATAGTTGTTTTGTTTTTTTTAAAAATTATAAAAAAAACTAACTAACTAATTAAACCCTGATTATTAAAATATAAAAAAAAATATTTTAATATGACTTCCAGAAAGAAAAAAAAATATGTATATTTATTTGATATATCTAAAAAAATATGATCGTGGCTGATGTAGACGTAAGTCACAAGTATTTGACCAGGTAGGCGGTTACTGAAGAAAAGAAAAACATAGCCCCGAGTCCTAGTACACAGTATATTAACATAAGACCACCTTTATATGCCATCAGACTATTTCTACCAGGAATCCCAATAAAGGGGAAGGTGGATCAAGTTGGACCAAGTTGCCGCGAGCCTATAAGACTCAGAACGATGAGCAATGCTCCTTTGTGCTTATAACTTGGGCTTATTGTTATTATCACACTTAAGTGGAAAGGACACAGATGAATGTGAAATATTTTCCATTCCCACCATGTTAGACCTAAAAGTGGGAGTTAAAGCCGAACGTCGCTTGTTGAATGAGTCTACACGATATATCAGCACGTTAATACAAAAAAAAACAACAACACATGAATATGAATTTAAAAACTTAGGAATAAAATTAGTGTAAACCCCTATTTTATTCCTATCTCCGGGTGCCAGTGGTATTGTACCATTTATTTAGATACGGTGCAAATATATTGGCATTTGGTAAAAGCTAAAAAATAAAAGTAAATTTAGATTTTTTTTTAGGACTATAATTTTTTTTTAAAAAAAAAAAACGTACAATGAAAGTTAAATTATTTATTCGTATTTCTTTTTATGTAATTAGAAATAAAAGTAGAATTGGAGAGAACAAAAGAATTCCAAAAGTAAAATAAAAAGATAAGCTAAAAGAAAAATATTTTAGCTAATTAAAGAATTAAAGATGGCCAAAAGATTCGCTAAAAAATGAGAACTTTGTAATTGAAAAATGAGTAAAGACCGTACAAGATTATGAACCAAAAACGCCATGATAATAGCATGCGCAGAAGTCTGAAAACTGGGCCTCTAGTATAAAAGACAGAGACCAGTTTGAAGAACGTCTTGTTTCATTTGTTTCTCTAGTTAGTCCTAGATAACAATAATATATCTAGGATCGCTCTACACTGAAATAATTTGGCATGTCGGAGTGAACCAGAGCTTCTGCGGACATCGTGCCTGAAGATGTACACCAGAAAAGCCTTTGTGACGACTAGGAGAATGGACCACAAGATCAACTACTAATCAATGGCCGTGAGCTCATTTTAACCCTGAAAAACTATGCATAGTTATCTACAACCATCGTGAATTCACTAAATTTACCAGTAAGCTATGACTTTATTCCTGATTGTGACCAAATTAAATGTTTTCAAACAATTTTTAAAAGTATGTTTAAACAATCCCGATAGAGACACTAATTTTCTTGTACAAGAGACATTCATTTTAAGGAATTTTCTAGAATAAAATTTGGAAGTGAACTGTAATTGTGAAATTGTTTTTTATTAATTGATTCATATCTGAATTAACGTGTGTTCTCTCCAATTTATTTAATTAGCAACTTAACGTGAAATATTTTAGTTTGTAAGAATAAAAATATTTCTAATATCAACTTTTCATTTGTACATTATTAGTGATAGTTATTATTTTTTATTATTAAATTTATTATTAGTTTAATAAGATTTAAGAATGTAATTTACCTTTGCCAATATGTTTGAATAAGCCCAGGAATAATAATCTCCAAAAAAATAATTCTCGTTACGGTATGATGCAATACCGATTAGTTTAAAAGTATTTTTCTTTTTTATTTGTGGAACATTATATGACAATTTCAGTGGATTCTTTAGAATAAAAGGATCCTGGCACCCATATTAAATAAATTAAAAGCTGATTTCATCGATAGCATAATTCTCAACAATTACTAGGTCGAGTTGATCAGGAAATGTAGTTATGTTTTTAGAAATAGAAATACAACTTTCTTCTTTTTGACATAACTTGATCAACTCGTGCGCAGTTTATATTGCATGTAGAGGCCTAGAAAAATAGAAAACGTTAGAATGGCTACCCAACTCAGGCTTTGATTTAACAACCACAACCTGACATAAGTTGTAATGATAAAGAACGTTACAACGATGACCCAAAGAAACTCACAGCTGGAAAATAGTTGTTTTTTTTTTTTAAAAATTATAAAAAAAAACTAACTAACTAATTAAACCCTGATTATTAAAATATAAAAAAAAATTTTTTAATATGACTTCCAGAAAGAAAAAGAAAATATGTATATTTATTTGATATATCTAAAAAAATATGATCGTGGCTGATGTAGACGTAAGTCACAAGTATTTGACCAGGTAGGCGGTTACTGAAGAAAAGAAAAACATAGCCCTGAGTCCTAGTACACAGTATATTAACATAAGACCACCTTTATATGCCATCAGACTATTTCTAGCAGGAATCCCAATAAAGGGGAAGGTGGATCAAGTTGGACCAAGTTGCCACGAGCCTATAAGACTCAGAACGATGAGCAATGCTCCTTTGTGCTTATAACTTGGGCTTATTGTTATTATCACACTTAAGTGGAAAGGACACAGATGAATGTGAAATATTTTCCATTCCTACCATATTAGACCTAAAAGTGGGAGTTAAAGCCGAACGTCACTTGTTGAATGAGTCTACACGATATATCAGCACGTTAATACAAAAAAAAACAACAACACATGAATATGAATTTAAAAACTTAGGAATAAAATTAGTGTAAACCCCTATTTTATTCTTATCTCCGGGTGCCAGTGGTATTGTACCATTTATTTAGATACGGTGCAAATATATTGGCATTTGGTAAAAGCTAAAAAATAAAAGTAAATTTAGATTTTTTTTAGGACTATAATTTTTTTAAAAAAAAAAAACGTACAATGAAAGTTAAATTATTCATTCGTATTTTTTTTTATGTAATTAGAAATAAAAGTAGAATTGGAGAGAACAAAAGAATTCCAAAAGTAAAATAAAAAGATAAGCTAAAAGAAAAATATTTTAGCTAATTAAAGAATTAAAGATGGCCAAAAGATTCGCTAAAAAATGAGAACTTTGTAATTGAAAAATGAGTAAAGACCATACAAGATTATGAACCAAAAACGCCATGATAATAGCATGCGCAGAAGTCTGAAAACTGGGCCTCTAGTATAAAAGACAGAGACCAGTTTGAAGAACGTCTTGTTTCATTTGTTTCTCTAGTTAGTCCTAGATAACAATAATATATCTAGGATCGCTCTACACTGAAATAATTTGGCATGTCGGAGTGAACCAGAGCTTCTGCGGACATCGTGCCTGAAGATGTACACCAGAAAAGCCTTTGTGACGACTAGGAGAATGGACCACAAGATCAACTACTAATCAATGGCCGTGAGCTCATTTTAACCCTGAAAAACTATGCATAGTTATCTACAACCATCGTGAATTCACTAAATTTACCAGTAAGCTATGACTTTATTCCCGATTGTGACCAAATTAAACATTTTCAAACAATTTTTAAAAGTATGTTTAAACAATCCCAATAGAGACACTAATTTTCTTGTACAAGAGACATTCATTTTAAGGAATTTTCTGGAAGAAATTTGGAAGTGAACTATAATTGTGAAATTGTTTTTTATTAATTGATTCATATCTGAATTAACATGTGTTCTCTCCAATTTATTTAATTACCAACTTAACGTGAAATACTTTAGTTTGTAAGAATAAAATTATTTCTAATATCAACTTTTCATTTGTACGTTATTAGTGATAGTTACTATTTTTTATTATTAAATTTATTATTAGTTTAATAAGATTTAAGAATGTAATTTACCTTTGCCAATATGTTTGAAAAAGCCCAGGAATAATAATCTCCAAAAAATAATTCTCGTTACGGTATGATGCTATACCGATTAGTTTAAAAGTATTTTTCTTTTTTATTTATGAGACGTTATATGATTATTTCAGTGGATTCTTTAGAATAAAAGGATCCTTGCACCCATATTAAATAAATTAAAAGCTGATTTTGTCGATAGCATAATTCTCAACAATTACTAGGTCGAGTTGATCAGGAAATGTAGTTATGTTTTTAAAAATAGAAATACAACTTTCTTCTTTTTGACATAACTTGATCAACTTGTGCACAGTTTATATTGTGTGTAGGAGGCCTAGCAAAACGGAAAACGTTAGAATATATGTATATATATATATATATATATTATTTATGCATACATGCAACATATGCAAGAGAAATGTAAAATGTAAATTAATTTCCAAAGAAAATGTGATTTAAATATATCTTATAATTTATTAATAAGATTTTAAAGTTAATTTATTATACAGCATTTTTAAAATAATGTATTCTTTTATTAAAATTGAATATCTTATAGTGTGAAAGCTTAAAAGGTTTTATTATGTATCTTCAAAAGAAAAAAAACACAAAATTCATGAATGTTTTTTAAATAATTAAAATGTTTTTGACTAATTAATAATTTTCTTTATCCACATAATGAAATAATGTAGAGAGTTAATAAATTAAAGCAAATAAAGTTTATAATTAGTTTCAGAGTTTCTAATCAATGAAAGTCAATTTTTAATAATGATAAAAAAAAATCAATTGCTCTAATTGTATTTTCTTTTTCTTCTCTACTGATTAATATCATTCATCATTTGTTTTAGAAAAAAGAAATGCTAATGTAAATTATTTAATTAAAAATAACTAACTACATTTACATAATAACCTAGACTGTTCAATAATTATATAAATATAATGAATGTGACTGTACAAAAATGAATCTAACGACAATGTGGGATTTTTTTTTTTTTTGGCTCAATATTCTAAGAGAATAAAATAAATCAAAACTATTTTTATTGGTTTAAAGCAACTTAGAAAATTCCAACTCCCTAAAATATATCTATATAACAAATAATAGTTCATGCTTTTTTTATAAGCATTGTTGCAGTAAGATATCTATTATTTATAACTTATCAAGTAGATATGCAATATTTTTCAGCACACACACATATATATGTGTCGCTGTCTTTCATAAAAAAATCTAGAATGAATTATTTTACCTTAGGCTTTTCTGACAATGAAATTTAGTTTATACATTTATATTTCACTACTTATGAAATTGATATGTTTTCTTTTATTTACACATATTTTAGCATCATGCTTATTAAGATATTTAATAATGACATTATAGTGTATACAAATTAAAAATAATAATAATGTAGATATTAATAACAAATTAAAAGAGAACATTTAGGAATATAACCGCTCACTCATTCACATTCATTCAAATAATAATAATAATAATAATAATAATAATAATAATAATAATAATGATGATGATGATGATGATGATAATAATAATAATAATAATAATAATAATAATAATAATAATAATATTGAACTATAACAGATTAGTGACATTCTCAAGCCACTGACATACCTGGATAATCCACGTTCATTGCAATTAAACCTTTCTTCTGGATATTATTTTTCTTCACTAATATACTTTTAGTTCTAATTAAAACATAGTAGCAACCTCATAACTACTGTCCATTTCCTCTCCAGTTGTTTTGATGGGTTTTTTTTTTAATTCCATAGGGATTTCAGAATTTATACAATCATTACCTATTTGCAAATAAATGGGTTGGAATTATTTCATTTCATGTTCATTCTTTGTTCTCTCGTATTTAAATTAATGTTTTGTATTATTACATAAAAATATTTTACAAAATCCTTTTAAATTTTGTACAGCTTCTAGATTCATGATTAGAAAGCAATATGAAAAACGCAAATAAAAAATGAATGTGACTAATAAACAAGATTATATAATTTTGAATGTTACATTTAATATCAAGTGGAAGACAAAAAAAAAATAGCTACTTCCATATCGTAAGTAATAAAATCATAAAATTTATTAAATTTATAAAATTTTAATGTATTTGGTTTTATCTTTACTTATTGCATATTAGCTCAGTGAAGTATTATGTATTGATAAAGTGCATACTATGACTTGGCTGTATTTTGTATTTTATAACATTTATTTATTCATTTAATTCTAACAAATAATTAATCACTTACTAGCGAAACTAATTTGAAGGTAATAGCATATTATGTAAAACACGCTTCAATGACATCGCAGCCTTATAGAAATATATACAAGAAGCTTCTCTTTCAGTGCATACAAATGTATATAAAAATATTATGGGTTTTTTAATTACAGAAGTTTACTATTTTGTCAAAAAAGCAACTTATTATAATAAGTCTAACACTAAATAAATTTGATGTGAGCACAAACGTACATATATATACAAACCGTTCATAAACCGGTACAAAATATTAAGAATATTGCTAATCTATTTTTATTTCTTAACTTTATTGCTTAATATAAATAAATATTCTTACAGAGGGCAAGAAATCTTTTAGAAAATGATATTTCAAGATCAATTTCAATTGGAAAATAATTTTATTCATTTTTTTTATTTTATTATATTGTTAATTTTTCATGAACAGCCAAAAAAAAGGAAGAAAAAAACTGATTTGATGTCTAAGAATACTAAAACATCAATTTTCAATAGCTGAAGAAATTATTTTTTATAATGTAATCTAAATTCAATTGATGAATGAAATTTGTAACAGCATTTAAAAAAGTGCGTTCTATATTTATGTATACACATATAAAACTATGACTTTAATATTTTTCTCAATAATAAAAAATTACCTGATAATCAAATTTTAACTGAGATAAATAATCTGATGTTTTGTATATATATATTTTTCTTAAGTTAAATGCGTTGACAGGGAAGCGACCCCGGACCAACTGCTTGGGGGGGGGGGCAGCTATGCTAACCCCTAGGCCATCAACGCTTGACTATATATATATTAATTCTGCCCTAAGTTTGACAAGAGCTGAATAATTAGCTGGTCTGTAGTCGATCCATTTCAAATCCAGTCACATGATTGACTGTTGGTTTATATTTGTTATTGATTGTTCACAATGACGAATGATTATTACTTTTACATAATGCTGATGAACTTATAGTTAGTTCTTTGCTGATCTCTCAGGCTCATCCTCATATTCAGTATATTCACTATCATTCCTTTGATTAATTTTATACTTTATTTATTTGGAGATAATGATGGGTTTCCGTCATCCCAATTTTGTGTACTGTTGCAAGTGGATACACAATTGTGGAACATTGTAATCTCAGATTCTCTCTGATTAACCCTGCAATTTTCAATACTGTTATATATATATTGTACCCTTTTCAATAGGTCAGAAATAGTCAAGTACAATAGATTACTAAAAATTTTAAATTTTAGAGTATGTTCTTTTGGTATGTTAATCATATTTTGTTAATAATATTATAGGGTATAATTTAAAGCTAAATAAAGTATGTAGTATATAAAATTATAGTGAATCATTTAAGAATAGTTATGTAAAGCTTAAAATATGATTGCAAAAGCTGGCCATGTTAAATAACTCAGCTATAAATAGTTAAAAGTATATTTAAATGTTAAGTTTTAATGGTTTAAACTTGTATTTAATAAATGCTATGTTATGAATTATATTTGATAAAAATTAATATCGTATATTTTAAAAGTAATTTTATGATAGTAAAATTGTATTTAATTCTATATTTTAAATTATTTTTCCAAATTTTTATAATTATTTTATAAAATATAATAAAGTGTTGCAATTTTATTATTTTAGACAGAGAAATAGACTGAATACCATCTGCCTTTATCACGTGACTTTCAATACATGATTAAACACACACAAACTTGTTTGAATAAATAACAAAGTTTGAAATATTTAAAAGTTGTATCATAGGGTTGAATAGAATTATTTACTTATCATAAAAGCTCATAGCAAATATTCAGTTAACTGTTGGTATTGCATGTTTAAACAATGCAGTAAAGACGAATACAGATATAATAAAAATTAAATATTTTGCTTAAATAAAACTAGACAAATTGAATATTAAGAGGGGGATAAATATTAAATTATATTTTAAAAGTTATTTTAAATGTTTAAATAATTTTGATAAAGTAATAATTGATTGAAAAGTTATATTTTAAATAATATTTTAAGTTTTATTACGTCATAATTTTTATTTTTATATAATTCTGCAAAACTGAATTACAGTATATGTAAATTTGATCTCAAACTAAAAGTGAGAATCAACCAATCAAATGACGTTTTTTCTGGAGTATAAAATACCATTGCATGGGGGGGATAGAAATCAGATTAAAATATATCAGAAGATATAAAGGAGATATTAAATTTTTAAATTTTTTATTTAGTCAATTTTGTACTCTCTTACAATTTTATTTGCAAAGCTAATTTGATATTTTAAAAAGTATTTGCAAAAGAGAGTTAAACTATAATATATTTAGTAGCTTCATTAAAAATGTTTTGCTAAAGTTTCAAAGTTCCTTTTGCCAGTGGTATTTTATCAAAGTCTAACTTAGAACGTCGCGATAATAAATGGATATGTCAAGAAGTAAAGTATATTCAGTTTATAATATTTTAAAAATGTATATAATATTTGTTGATACAGTTTCATTAATAATGAACAGGAGGATTGTTCTAATGAATAAAAATAGTAATGTGGACATTGTATAAGGAGCCCAGATAAAAAGATATTTTACCGTCTAAAGGTAAAGATGCATTATTTTTATATGGAAGATAAACTTGTCTAAAATTAAGTAGTAATAAGACAATTGTACTTTATAGTAATTGATAAAATTTCATGTTAAAAAAGTAAAATGTTATTCTTTTTGAAAGAAACATTTTTAAAGTATATTTTGCAAGAAATTATTTAAGAAAGTGAATCACGAAAATATTTGCTAAAGCGTTTGATATAAAACTTACGGTCGTAAAAGGGTTAAACGCATTTTAGAAAAGATTTTTAAAAAAACTTGAAGTTTTTAAACTAATGAGAAAAGTACTAAATGGAAGTAAATATACTAAATAAGAAACTTATGGGAGAAATGAATACATAAATAAATAAAAGGATGGAGCCATGGAAATAAAGATTGGTTTATTCGAATATTTTTTAGTTAAGTCGAAGGATGCATCATCACCTAACCAACATAGGAATATTCCAAAAGAGAATTTTCGAATTATTATTTTGAATAGTGTATTTTATTATGATTCCAATAATTATCTTTCTAGTTTATAGAATCCATAAACTATTTATCTATAAACTTTGCTAAATGGATTGATAATTATTTTTGTTTAATTTCAAGATATTATTTCTTTTACTATGTATTTTTTTTTAATCGCTCACCACCGCCCGACCTACAAATTGTCTTGTTCGTCATCATAGCAACGGGGGTAAAGGTAAAAATGCTCTTGAAGAAATAAAGCGTTTTTGAAGAGAACATTTTTAAAAAAAAATTTGAAACTTTGAGAAAGAAAATGGGAATATTTGAACCTAGGAAAAATATATGTTTCATCTGAAGTTTACGTAAATATGTTTTTGATTTATTTATTATTTATTTTAAAATGTAAATTTTTGATTAATAAGTATAGGAACATGAATATTAATTATTTATGGTATAGAATCCTATAGTATAATATTTAATAACTTAATTTAGAATATTTTAAATAGAAGCATGAATGTGTATTTTATGTATATGATGTTATATTTAGTTGGAGAAAAGAAGACTGCAAAAGTGATTCTGATGATCTAATGTCACTTAGTAACAATTGATGAATTATTGATATTTTTTTTTTCTTTTTATAAATTGCTTATGTCATAATGTATGATGTATGAATGTTAAATATGCATTACAACATATTTTAAAACATTGTGAGATCAGGAGTTATTTGGAATATGCATACTATGATTTTATAATGATAATATAACCCAACATGATAATAAATATTTATATGATTTTTTTTAAAGAACTTTCATATTACTGGATGATCAAAATGTTATGTGTTTAGTTTAGAATACTAAAGTAAAGTAAACTTTTCTTATGGTTTAGTAAGATTGCTCTAAGTACAGTTGAATCTTATTTATTATTTGAATATGCAAGCTAGTAAATTTGTCGATGTAAGACCTGGTAAATCTTTAAGAAATAATAGGATAGTGGCCTGGTATTAGTAATATGATAAACATGAATCCAGGAGATTATTAAGTTAGGATATTTGGGATATGAATAGTATTTCATAATATTTGTAAAGGTGCAATGCAGTTAACATAGCCCTGCAATTGTATGCTTATTTTGGACAGTGTTTATTTTCTTGGAGCATTGATGATCAATAAAGCTGAATGAATAGCTTGACATCATTTATAGTATTTGAGGATATTAGACAAGAAAAGGTCTTCCCTCTGGTTTTTTATAATTACACTGTGCCATGATGTATATTTCGGTATGAATTGTGTGTTATACTCTAGTTTTTCTTTCCCATCCTATAAATCTATTCGCTATCTATTTTTCAAAAAGTAGCTACATCGTACAGTATAGTATGTTTAAAAGAAAATAATAGATGATTTAGAGTTGGAGATATGCAATTGTTTGGAATGAGATGAGTTCATTTGCTTGTAGGAAGAAATAGAATTTATATGAATTGGAATTGGAAATCCAATTGACTTCAAATGAAAGAATCATAAAATATGTTATAAAGTTATTTAATTTTAGAAAATAAATATAAGATCTTAAAAATAAAATATGTAAAGCAAAGTTGTTGTTTTTTAAAAAAAAAACATATTATTAATTAATATTAAAGTATTTATTTCAATTTTCAAAAAAGAGTACTGCATATTTTTAATATAATTCTATAAAGTAAAAACGATCTATACAATAAGTTAGGTACAATTTATATTTATTCAATAATAGAAAATATATTTGTAATTATAATTCTATAGTAGTATAATATTGTTATAATGGAATGTATTATAGTTGATAAATCCAGTGTAGTATCCATAATTTGGAGATAAATTATCAACATATATTTTACATAATATCGATAATATTGCTAAAGTGAAATTACGTAGTAAAAAAGAGGATATCCATGTTTTGGATTAGTATTATTTTATGTTTATCGTATTATGTTTTCTATAGAATTTTTTTTTTAAAAAAAGAAGCATACTGAATAAATAATAGCTAAAGGATGTAAAATATATTTTGAGTAGGCATTAAATAAGTACAAAATTTTTATATAAGATTGATCAAACAAGGATTAATAATATTGTATCATTTTTTTTTTATTTAAGTCAGAGTAAAGACTTAACGAGGTTCGAATATAAAGAATGTATAATGGTACCAATCTTTCAGATGTTTAAAATGTACATATTGTAAATAAATTGTTATGTTGTTAATGTTATAATAAACTTTATTAAAATTTTGTTTTCCTCAAAATTTGTGTGTTGGTTTGTTATTTTTGCCATCTTCATGAAGTTGAACACAGAGTTAATAAAAGTAAACCCAAATATTTTTTTGCACAGAAATAAATAAAGAATTATTTTAAGAATTGGATTATTTATTAAGTAATCACATTTACATTATCTTATGGTCATAAGTTAGTTATAATAATACATTGGATTATATGCTATCAATTGCCACACACTTTTATTTGTCAGATTATCAAATGTTACCACGTATTTATTATATTATTGCATGAAGATAAAAGATTATATTAAATTATTTTATTGTTTTATTATGGTAATAAAGTTGTAGTATAAGAAAGGATATACAGAGTTAGTTATACAATGAAGAATATTACTATTGCTTTGTTATTATTAGTTTAGTGTAGTAGATTATGACATAAAATCCCTTTTCATATTTTACTATCGTAATTTTAATTAACTTAAAGTAAATTTCATGAACCTGAGATGTTATTGAGCTAGATTATTATAAATAGAAGACTAAGATTTAATTATCAGTTTAATCTTAATGAGTAGGAATTATTTAAAGTCATAAGAATACTATAAGTTTATTTATTTGAAATAGTAATGGGGGGGGGTAGTGTTCTTATGCCATTGAGGTAACATCTTGTAGGATGTTGGCTCAATGTAATCTATCTTGTCACCTGTGTTTTCATTTCCAAGTCTCATGAAAATATTAAATATTTATTCAATTTATTTTTATAAAATGAACCATATTCGCATTTTAAATTTGAGCTAGTGAAATATTTAATTTTAATGCTGAATATTTTATTTATCAATTATTAACTGAGCTAGAACCCGTTTTACTTTATATCATATACTATCTGGAAGTGAGAATGACGCATGGCATAGGTAGAATATATATATATAATATCTCTATATATATTCTATATAATTATATATATATATATAATTCTCTGAAATGAAATATAATTAATTTATAAGACAACTATATACTTAAATAATATATAAATAATACATTTATTAACATCTAATCGATAATGGTTTTATAATGCTGTCATGTGATATATATATATATATATATATATATATATATATAGAGAGAGAGAGAGAGAGAGAAAGAGAGAGCATTTAAGAATTATTGGAATAGTACTATCCTTAGTTTATAAAAATATATTAGAAGATTCCACTTAAATGACAGTATTTAAACTTACAAGAATATACACTCTATAGATCATACTATAGTTAGCAATAATCAACATACTATAAATTCCAATGAAAAAATAATGAAGTTATTTTTTTTTTTCAATATATTCAAGTTAAAAATCATTATGATCAAACTACATTCCATCTTTCCATCTGCTTTATAAATCTATCTATAATCTTCCCAAAGTTACTGACATAAAAATATAAAATTAAGTTGTCATTGGTGATCAAACATTGCATTTTAAATGCCTTAAATTTCCTAAAAAAAATATTTTTTCTTTTCAAACCATCATATATAATCATTCCATTATAGGAATAAATTTCAATAGAATAGCAGTTAATTTTGATTATTGGAATATATACACTCTTTTTCTCATATTACTTTTCTTGCATTTGCATACAAAAACCATATTAATGAATTCTTGATTCCCTAAAATCATATGTAGTCTCTGTATCTCATATAAAACTGGAAATCATTTATTTCAAAAAATTTCTTGAAAACACTCAATATATATTCTAATAATTTTACAAGCATTCTTAATTCTACTTTTAAAAATTTATTCAATTCTAAATTTCAAATCATAATCAGTTGCCTAATATTTCAACTATTACATATTATACATATACATATTGAATACATTTAAAAACAAATTTTGGAAAGAATAGAAATGAGTACTTAAAGTGGAGATATTATTCTTAAAAATATTATAGCTGTAGATTATTATTGTCTTTTCTATTTTTATTTTAAGTTTATAAAATGAAAAAATAGAAGCACCTTTAAAATCATGTGGCACAATTGGTGAATTCATATATTCCTAAAAGTGAATGCATAATATTTTAAAACTGTTGATGAAATAAAAATCTTAAACATTACAAAAACCTAGTTTATTTTTTCAAGGGTGGTATTTCTTTGTAAAGCTTAATAAATCAATGAGATGGATAAATCATTAAATGCAATCATCTGAAAATAATAAAATCAATCTCTCCATTTGTAATATCATCATTACAATAAAAAACATTGTGTCAAAAGATTACAATATCATCTTCCACTTCACCATGTTACTCTCATCACATAAAAAAAAAAAAGATAAATACTTCACGGAACAATCACATCCAAGTGCATTACTAAAACAAATTGCAAGAAAATTCTAATGAACTATTTAAAATAAATTAGCAAATATATTAAAGGGTAAACAAATTTGTAAGTTTATTTTAAATAATTCTTTAGAATCTGCTTGCAATTTGTCCTAGTAATGTATTTGGACATGAGTGTTCCATAAAGAATTTATATTCCAAAAAAGTTACACATTTAATCAGCAACTAAAAATGCTTTACATGTGATTAAAATTATTGATTAAAAAAAGATCTAAAGTGACCACAATGACTATCTCCTTTGCAGTTTATTTTGGAATTTGTTAGATGTGAAATTTCTGCTTTTAAAACTGCATGCTATTCTCAAAGTTTCATATTTTCTTTTGGTAGTCATTGATAATCAATTATTGTCAGAGAAGACAGAGAAACCTTTTTATTTTTAGTAAACCCATGATTAGACATATATGTTTCTATAACAAATATATTTTTAAAAAATCAATATTTTAATTCAAAACAAAATTGAAAATTCAATTATGCAATTTTAGCATTATAAATAACTATTAAAACTTAGTAGGAATATTACATACTTCTAAAGAATGAAAAATTTCCACTAATATATTGGGATAGTACTTATTTTTAAAAGTAACTACCATTTTAAACTTGAAATATATTATTACATAATCTGTCGAACATTGAGTATCATGAATATTCAAATAATTATTAATGACTTTGACTTTCTGCCTTCTACCATGATATGTACAATTCATAAGATACTATTTATTTCAGCATAGGTGTATTTTAAGTTCTTTGATAGCATTTTTTTCATCCAAAAAGTTTTGTGATAATCAAACCATATGTTGTGGATGATATGGAATATGGAATTCACCTATAGATCATCTCTCGATGTCAGATTTTAAAAAAAAAACATGCAGTTCTCCAAATAGATATTTAATTAGAAAAATAAACAGCTAACAGTGTAAAATAACCAGTCATCCCAATATTGTTTATAGTTTGAGAGACCAGATGTCTTTACATATGGAAGCTCAATCAGTTTACTCTAAAAACACTAATTTGTGACTCTGGAATTATCTATGAATAGTATTCATAATATCACAAATAATATAGAAATAAAAGGGCTCAATATTTACTTTATTTATGAATGGAGCCACAGATTCTGGATGATTACAAGTATTCCTGGAGCAAGACACAATATTTATCTTTCCTAGCATTTTGATAACAGAAAGCAAAATTGTGTAAAACTCAGGCTTGTGGTTGAGGAAATTATATAACTATTATACTGAGCTTAATGTAATATATATATATATATATATATATATATATATATATATATATATATATTTTATATATATATATATATATATATATATATATATAGTATCAAAATATAGAACAAAATTTATATAAATAAAATTCTAGTGTTTTTAATAAGATCTAAAACTAATAAAACATGGAAATAATAATATATTACAAATACCATTGAAATAAAAGCAAACCAATAGTTTTCAGCAAATGTGAGAAAAATTAATGAGAATTATCAATAAATATATATAATATATAAATCTTTTATATTCGTTTCCCTCTGTCGGAAGTAAAGTAAAAATGCAGTAATTCTGTACCATTTGAATTCCCAAAACCATTATTATTTTTTAAAAACAAATGTTTGACTATAATTTATTGTTTCTATTAACATGTACATATTTTATACTCTACTCTGATGTCAACATTTGTAAATTATCACGTGTTGTAAATTTGTTCAATTAATTTCCGTTAATTTATTTTTTCCCAAAAGTAATTAATATACATTATTTCAATATTCTTATATGGTTCGTGTATATATTAGATTGATTACTTGTATTTCCTTTTTTATCCTTTAGATATATTAATATTGTTCATTTTTAGTATTTTTGTTCTTAGAATACAAGATTTATTCTTTATAATAGATAATTTCAACAAAAACTTAAAAATTGTTGCTATCTTTCAAGAACAGTTGCATGGATGGGAGAAATCATTAAAGTTATATTATAAGGTAAAAAAATTTTTTTTAAAAAAATCTCTAAATAACTTACCTACTAATTGGGCAATAACCTCTTTTAAAATCTACTGCAAATAAATAATGAAAAAAAAAAAAAAATACTGACCACAAAACAAATTAAACTATACAGCAATGAATTTACAGTCTTTCTTATTCTATAATCAAGCTTCCAATAGTTAGTACCTGTTTACTGACCAATATTTTGATAAATGTATAGTGATTATGAATCTAGTTATATGAGAGAAAAATTATAAGATAACTTCAAATTGAAAAAATGCAAAGTTTCACTAGAATCACATATGTGGTAGAGACAATGAAACAAAAATCTTTAATTAATATTTTTAAAAATAATTTTCATTAAAACAGTTTATTTAAATTTTAAGTATTATTTTTTCTTTACTAACATTATCAATAAAGTTTATATTTTTATCTCTTTTTTTCCCATCTCAAATTAAAATTCACATTTAAACAAAAATATTAAATTTCAAATAGATGAGTAATAAAGATGTTTGTTTTTTTTTAAGAAAAAAAAAGTATATTATAATATTTAATTAAATTCTCATCCTGATATATTAATATGTGTTGATGATAAATAAAACATGACAGTAAATATGACTGGACGAAGTGAAATAATTGGATCAAAAGTTCAAAACTTATTAATATATATTATTTAGTATTTAAATTTTAAAATATAAACAAAAATAAATTAAAATTATTCCTTCACTTTCTTCATTTCTCCCTTTTCTTTCATAAATAAATACAACCTGGTCTCGTTTTATGCGGATTTATTTAATGCAATTTTGAAGTTATGCGATTTATGTTTCTTCTTAATATCTTTGTATGCAGTTTTCTTTTATGTGATAAAAATTATTAGATCAGAAGTCGAGCTCTGATAATGCGCTATTACTTTAAGTATTATAAATTTCATGCACTCACATCATATTTAAAGTAATAGTGCATTATCGGAGTTCAACTTCCATCTAATAATTTCAATATTTTTAGTGCTTTATAATAGTACTGTAATAGATTTTATGCAATAAAGAGGTTCATAATCCACTTAAAATCAGGATTTCCCCATTTTATATACACACATTAAATTTTACAAGATTATAATGTAAATCTGTTCAAACGTTATAGATGTCTATACTATGCATGTTGTTGTTATTGCATTTTAAATAACTTTCTATTTTTGCTTCTTAAAAAAAGAGTACATAATCAATTAATCATTTAGTGTCCACAAGTTTATTTTTAAAAGGTGAGTAACAGCATTGGGCACAATTAAACTTGACAATTAAAAATTAAAATCTGATTTTTAATTGTAATTAACAATTTAAAAATTATGTAATGTGATCTTGAAATAGTGAAATTCAATTTTTAAACAGAATTGAAAATTAAAAAATTAAAGACAAAAATAAGAATTTAATTTTAAATTGTTAGTTTTAATTAATTTTTGCCCAACAGTGGTGAGTAGGTATATTTTTATTATCATAAGACTAGGTTCTTATTTTTATTTTAAACTTTTAGTTTACCCTAATGGAGAGGGGAAAACACCCAAGAAAATGAATTTCTTTGGAAACAAAACTTTCAATTTTAGATCACTTAGTGAAATGGGAAGGATCAACAGTGATTGGAAAATGTTTTAGTTTGGGCAAATCCACTATAAGAGTAATTTTAAAAAATGAAGTTGATGCTAGTTGTATTTCCTCTTGAGATGAATCTGATGTCTTAAATAGCAATAATGATTAAAATACCGTACATGTATGAAAAAATGTAAAATACTGTAAATTACGCATAAAAATATATTGTTATGAATAAAATTAAATACTGTAGTTAATAAAAAAAAGTAAAAAAAGTTTGTCTTGTATCATTTTATTTTCAAATTTGGAAATTTTTTTTTGACATATTTTACTTCATTATTTTTTTTTTTATGTGAATTTTAAAGTAATTTTGCTTTGCTTTTATGTGATTTTTGGAAAATTACATTATGTATCCCCCATTTTTCAAGGTAAGTTAAGTCTATTTTCGGGTGATTTCTTTTGTGTGTTTTTCTGAAGAACATATCTACCGCATAAAACAAGATCCAGGTGTATATTATTTTCAACTATTACCAATCCATGACAGGAAAAGAGCTTTCCAAGTTTAATCTGGTCCATAGCTTCTTTTTACAAATCACTCCATCAAACTTCATTATTCATCCATACAGATCACATCCAGTTTCTTTTAAGTCCTTTACAATCTTCTGTAGTTCAGATTAAGATGTCAATTGTTCACCCATTGTCAACTCTTCTAATACTATATCCAGAGCCCAATTCAATTATAGTCTCTTAAATCTTTCAATAATATCAGTGATAACTTTTTTTCTACAATTCATATATTTAATTTGAGATCAGCCACTATTACTTCTAATATAAATTACTCCATATTTTGATATTAGATGTAAAGTTCTATATCTTCAACATCATATGTAATCAAAAAACACTACCAACAAACCAATGTTTATTTTTAAAAATTCCTCAATAAATCCAACATTATTCTCCATATACATTTGTACTGATGCAAATGTTTATCAATAATAAATATCTTACCATACTTCACAAGATAATGAAGGCTACTTGTTGATTCATTCATTTCCATAGATACTTAGTGAAAGGCTTTACAATATTCTTTATAAACTAAGTAAATGTTAGATTTTTCTCCTTTAAATTTGATTGATATTTTTATGATTCTTTTTAAAAATGTATTGTTTCCTTTTGGGTTTTTTTTATATATGTATGTCTTACAATGTATACACATATCTCTGCTTACATTTTTGCCTTTTGATCATATTATTACATCTCATAATTTTCAAAAAGCATAAATCCCCAAAATTTTTGGATTAAAATTCAACTTTATAAACCAAAATAAATGCAATAAATTATAAGCTTTAATTATTATTATCATAATTATTGAAGGCATTATTATTTAATAAAATGTGGAATTTTATGTTAACAAAACTAACATGAGTATTAAGAATTTTGAGCTTACATAAACAAGTACTGCGCATATGTGAAATGGTGAAAATCATTTCTATTTAATTAAATATGGAAGTTATAAAATACAGCCTCACTACTCTTACCTTATAGTATCAGTTTTATACTACCAGTAAAATAACAACTAAGTTTCAGAATTGGTATTTGATTCTTGGAAGAAACTGAGTAAATTATGTTTTTGTTAGTGTAATTAACTTAATATATTTATTATATTAATCGCTAAAAATCATAATTTTAAGATAGTTTGAATTAAATAAAATAAAATAAAAAGCTACAAATTATGTCAATTGAAGTTACATTGTTATGCAAAAAAATTTACAAACTTCTTATATATACTTATTTTTTTGTGATATTTTTTCTTAGTGTTATGTTGTTGTTTGTTTATTTTTTCTTAAAAATGATTGATGAAAAAATTAATCTCATTATTAAGATATTGTTGTTGCTGCTGATACTGTTGTATAATATAATATTCTGAGCTGTATAGAGTTTATTTGACATAAACAAGTGTAGATTGATGGGTTTATGTATGTCAAGACTTCCTGAATAAGGCTTTAAATGATTCCCAAAACAGAACTGTATTAAAAAAATAAATAGTTATAAAAAAAATTATATAAATTATTTCTATATACATGGGTTATATTATATGATTGTAAACAAATATTAGTTTTAATTTTATAATTTTCCTGCAGCCCATTATTGTAATAATTGCCTTTTGAAGAGGGTGTTGTGCATCAAAAATGCATTTAAGACTTTTTTGATTGTTATTCAAGATAAGAAACATTTATATTACTACTGAGTTTCATTAATGAATTTAAATTTTAAAAATGTACAATTTACATTATATGTGCAATTATTTTAGTGGCCAAAAAAAGCAATAAATCATTGTAAATCTTGTATTCTAGATTAAGAACTGGTCACCAGATAGTATAATTTTCAGAATGGCACATTTAATACATGATTATATTAGCATAAGAAGATATAAAAACTAGTATTTTTTTTTTTCCCAAAACTAATTTTACTTTGGAATACTCTGTACAAAATATAGTGTTGGTGAATGTTTTTTTTTTTTTTGTAATATGACCTGATATATGATGAAGACTATTTCACGAAGCCTGCCTCATCAAACATTATTGCTCATGCCTATAATAGAACTATCTATGTAACATTAAGCATAAGTAATTAATAGACCCTAAATGATAATGATGATCAGATCTCCAATTACTTTTAAACTACTGGTCTTCATATAGTGAAAAGCACTGAGTTGCATACACCCTGAAATCACTTTTTATAATTTTATTATACTTATCAAACTATTAAATTAAAATTTCAAACAGCCAAAGGTTTAAATTAAATATATTTGACATTATATTTTCAATTAAACATTTCAGTAATTTTAATTATATACTATCATTTGATCTTTTGAGCAAATTATATCTATCAAATACAGAATCACATGATTATCTTATTTATACTTAGTATCTGAATTAAAACCACAATCCAATTTACATCACGTTAATCTAATGCCATTCATTTATGTATAAGAAGTAAATGAATAATAGTAAAGTCATTGATATTGTAATTAGGCTCATCAGTAAAAATAAATAGTCAGAACCTAGTTATGGTATGACTACCTGGAGTTGGTTAATTACCTATGCTTATATAAATGTATATATAAAATGATAAAAAAAAAAAAGAATTATGGATATTGAGCCAGATATTAAATGTTTTCTTATAGGTAAATAAAAACAATCAATATGATTTTTATATACTAAATAATTTAAGAAAACATAAGTAACATAAAATATTTTAGTACCAGATAAAAATGGAATTATATACCAACAAAAGACTGTTTTAATTATCATAACCATTATCATAACCAATTTCATGAAATATTTTGCAGAAACCATTAATTAAAGGATAAATAATTTGACTTATCTAAATTTAAAGTGATAGAAATTGAAATGTTGGTGTCCAATAATGTTCAACTATTTAAGCTGTCAACAATTCCCCTCCTCAAAAGAATAAAATCCACATATATATCTGATCATTCATCCAACAAAATCATTTTAATACAATATAGATGACTCCATTTTAAAGATCTGATTGCTAATATAAATATAAAAGAGGAATGAGCAATAAATGACTGGAAATATGCATATAATCAGAAGATTTGTATTTATATTTTCTCAACCATATTTATTTTTACTAATCATCAAAAAAAGCCTATTATCCAGACTGCTTTCTCATAACTCCAATATATAATGAAAATATTCTTATTTGGGGAACCATACACAATGGTACCCACTGAGACTGATTATTATTTTCTTGGATAAACCATAACTACAAAATATGTCAATAGTCTTAAATCAGATTCATTTCATGATGGAAATAGTTTTATGAAGTCATCTTCTAATGATTCAATTTTCATCAACCAAGCAATTTTATTAATTTAAGCAACATGAAAATAGTACTAGTTATCTTCAATGTCTTAACCAATCATTTAATTAAAATAATATTGAACTTCTGCAGGTCATTCTTAAACCATGGCTGAGAGTTTAATAATACATATCAACATCTCTCTTAAAATGTGAGGCTTTTCTCTATAAGGAATGGATAAATATTTTTTCTGATTACTGCTCATATATTAAATTTCACTCTAAATAGAATAAAAAATGCTCTTAATGAAAATGATAATATCATATTAATAAAAAATATATTATTATTTTCTCACATTCCTAAACATTATATTATTAAAAAAATCAATAAATAAATTGTTTATAAATTAAACATATATTTATATTTCTGCAATTAAATACATATATTTTTATATTTTTGCAGTTAACTTGTTCTGTATTTAATTGACTGTGTATAAATGCAAGTTTTAATTTATGTAATATTTGATTTACTTGTTTCAAATGAAGGCTTTACTTGATAATAAATATTTACATAAGTACAAAGGATTTTTTTTTTACTTTTTAATAATATGCATTATATACTATCTATTAACAAACAATTAATTAAATTTACATCAAACTAACAATGGAGAACATGTACATTTTCCTAAATGGTATTCCTCAAAATTTTAATTTTTATGAAACAATAATACCACTGTTAATATATAAAAGCCAGTTCATAATTATGCAAATATGGCAATAAAGTAGTATACTGATAGTCTTTATATGATTGCATTTTAATGCAAACATATAAGGGTTAATTTATTCTTTTTATTTTGATTAACCAATAAAGTGATACCAGGACAATATAAAAAAAAAACACAATTA
Organism: Epiperipatus broadwayi; assembly: GCA_028023455.1. Taxonomy (NCBI): domain Eukaryota; kingdom Metazoa; phylum Onychophora; class Udeonychophora; order Euonychophora; family Peripatidae; genus Epiperipatus; species Epiperipatus broadwayi. Next base: position 81,547 of record JAQFVV010013263.1, read on the forward strand.
ATTGTTTATAGATGAAAAATATTGGACACATTATCAACAAAATCCACAATACTGAGTAAATTTTGTTTATGTTCTAATGTACTCAAAACAAAGATGAAAGAACCTTCCTAAAGCATGACTAAAATATTTTTAAAATGCATATTGAAATAAAGCAATATAAGAGCTTAAACATTTTAAAAACTGGATAATAAATGTTAATGGGTAATAAGTTAAGTCATACAAACATTACTTTTCATTTTATTTTTAAAATGTTTAAAAAAGATAAGCTTCTCTGACACACAGATTACTGGTCTTACTAAAACCAAATTTAAATTTTGCAAGTAGTGTTAAATGCAGAAAATTGACTTTAAAACAAGGCAAATGCTAAAAAAGTTACTTTAGACTTTAAATTTCCTGTTGAGATTGATGGTAATTGCATAAATTCAAGACAGAAATAATTTGTGATATCATTTAAATGTATTGTTTGATCTGGAAAAGTAAATTTAAAGAATAACACTCAGCTTAAAAGAATGATTTTTTACAATAATCATATAGTATTTTGCTCTAATATTAAAAAACATGAGGTGAATAGGTTGTTTGAAAAGGGTTGGACCACTAAATCATAGGTAGACATGAATCCAATTGTCCTGGTAGCTTGTTAAATATGTAAAACCAAAGATCAAAGTGCATGGCAAGATTTGGGTTAGTAGAATTTAAAAAAATTTAAGTTGAAAGCTTAAAATAAATAATAGGAGAAAAAAATATTGTATTATTTTATAATTGGATAATCATGAATTTAATTCTTCATTCACGTATCTTACAGAGATTATGTTATATGTCATAAGATAAATCATTCAGACAAACTAATGAAGATGCAATTAAATATATCAAACTTATTAAGTGCAAGCAGTTAACAATGTAATAACATGAAAGCTAAAACCTTCGAAAGATGCACCTTAAACTTGCTTATATGACAGCCAATCAGATGTAATAATAACTACACATGAAACTCCCAATTCTAAACCACAATTCAGAACTATAAGAAAAAGATGGGTCCATCTTTTTCTTATAGTTCTGACTTGTGTTTTAGAATTAAGAGTTCCACGTGCAGTTATTATTACATCTGATTGGCTGTCACATAAGCATGTTTAAGGCGCATCTTTCGAAGGCTGAAGATGCAATTAGTACTGCCACTTGTTATACACAACATAATTAGTAAGTGATCCAAATTCTTTTAAGGATTTCCTTTTCGTCATTTCCCAGCTAAGAATAACTCAAGTACTAATTTTTGATTATTACCAAGTGCTTTATATCGATTATTTTGAAATAGCAATCTTTTTTAATATATATATATTTAATGCAAATATAAATTCTAAGTCATAACTATAGTAGAATAATATGCTGAAGACAATACCAGTTTTTTTCAAGAACATGATTAATAATAATTTAGTTTTACAGCTTCATCTTACAATAGATTTATATAATAATTAAGGCTAAAAAAATTTTCTAAATAAATTGCAAGTTCTTTCACCCAAGAAGAAAAGCATATAATAAAACAATTATATGTTGTCTATCATTAACAATCAATATTAAGTAGTCCAAACCAGATGAAACTGTAATTTTATCTTTAATCAAGAAAACTCAATAACTATTTGGCAACTGATAATTAGATGGCTAGCGAAATTGATTATCCTACACATCATTAAAAATTGTTAACTACACAAAATAATTTGAAACACAGATTTGAACAACAAGTGTCAGAAATGGCAGATGGCGGAGTATATTATTAAATCAAAAATTTTGTTGCATAATTAAAAAAATTCAATAAAAAGTATACGACAGATGCTTATCAATATATATATTTAAAATGGGTCATGATGATGTTTATGAAGAAATTTACGTATAGCTGAGTATTATGAAGCATGGCGTTTACGCATCTGTGATTAATTAAAAAGACTCGGTATGAAAAATAAAAATATACTTTTAAATGCTGTTGTTTTTTTTAATTCTACTTTAAAATATATATTTCTTGTTGCTAAAGAAACGTACATTTAAAAAAGTAGATAAAAATGAGATGTATTATTATACATTATTATTATATATAAATAGTCGACATTATCATTAAAATCATTTTCCTTTCCAATAAGAAAGACATCTATTTCTTTGAAAACACAAATTATTTATTTACATACAAACGTTCATTTTTTTAGCATTTTCCAGCAGGGAAAAGAACTTTTCCGTCTACCTTTTACCATTAGACAAACTACTAAACTCAATAACAATATATCGTTTTAAAGATTTCTACATAGACAACCATCAGCTATTATAGACCACAACTTCATTATTAAAAAAAAAAAAAGTTAAATATTTACGTAAGAAAAGAAGCATGCATTTAACGATATATGTAACTCCCACTAAATCCAATAAAAAAAATACAAAATTTTATATAACAAAATTAATAAAATGAATAAAACAAAAGAAAGTAAATATTGATACTAAAAGAATGTAACCGTTCAAAGCATCTATGTGCAAAACTGTATTGGATTTCGGATTTACATTATACTAATGATAGTTCTATTTTTGCAACTTCAGAAGACGATTTAGGAAGTATTGTATACGTAAATATTTCGAAAGTAATCATGAAGACTTTATTTATTAATTAATGTTAATAAAGCCAAGTTTTTCATCAGCCAGTGAAAATCCTCAGCTACTGTTAGCTTGAATGGTAATCAATGTGAGAATGAAAATCAGTTTAAATATTTTGCTATTCTGTCAGTAGAGATGGGTTCGATACTGAAGTATAATACAGACTCCAATATATTTAAACTGATTTTATCATGGTAAAAGATAGAGTATTTTATCTCAGGGAAGTAATTACAGCAAATAAGTTACCCGTATATACAACTGTTATTTTATTTAAATTACTATAAATATAGAAGATTTGAACTCAGACTTTCAAGCAACCTTTAACGATCCACACTATCTCATACCACGGATCCACATGGCCACACATAATCACCAATATATGTATTTCGTGCTGAACCAGCACTCATCAGTTGGTCCAGATTATCATCTTCCACACACATATATAATCAGTGCTCAGTTTATATTAAGATAGCAAATCTTTATTATACTTTAATGGACCGACTTCAATCTACTTCAACCTCCAACTCTTCAGCCATCCATACCATTGAAAATCTGATGATAGAATGCCCAAATCCCATGCCGATGTCATTATTGTTGTTATGCTCATATTGACTTCAAGTCACTCTGACCTCTCATGTATAGGACAGTATCCATTTAAATGCATAGAAGAGGGATGGGCAGCATGCAGGTTAGAAAAGTAAGATTTGGATACTCTACTGGCCCAATATAAGGTCATTAGAAAAGTTTCATTTAAGAATATTTTGTAAAATTTCAAAAATGCTAAGGTAACATTATAAAACCAATCAATATGTTCTTCAATATTATTCAATAGAATTGGCTGTTGTAAAATCACACTTTCATTGCATTGGACATGTAAAATGAATGAATAATGCAACACGTCTCAAAAGGGTGTTTTATGATCAATTTGAGCATGGTTTTTGTGAGAGAGATAGGCGCTGTTTTCTTTATAAAAATTATCTCAAAATTATTCTAAAAAAATGCAATATCAACTGTTTTCACTGAGACAAATAAGACAGAGAATAGAATATATAGACATGGTATAGAAATTTTTTTTTGGGGGGAGGGGGGAGTTGGCTGAAAAAATTAAAAGAAAATATCTTAAAATATAAACAGAAAAATATACCAACATTTTCTATATGTACAAATTCGTGTTTCACAGATTAGTTTGTATAATTATTGCAAAACTGATTTCTAGTACTCTTTTTCACCCTCCCCCCCCCCTCTCCTTTTTTACCTTGTTTATTTTTTTAAAAGTTAAGAATCACCATATGAATTTAGGAGTGGCTGTTTATCATTATTCAAATAAAACTAAAATTACATGAATAATATTTATTTTAAAAATCTTAATTAACAAAAAAAAAAAAAAACTGCAGTATATCCATAATTTTTATTAGTCATTCATTAGACTAGAGATTAGCCAGTAATGAATATTTCAGTAGTGTGCTTTTCACTACATTACTCTCCACAAGTTAGAGCTGGTGTCTATCCACTTTTAATACCTTATGGAGGGATGTAATCATAAACATATGCCTAAAGACGTGAACAAGATCTCACATCCATCCACAAGTTGTTAAAAGCAGATAGAAATCAATCTTTACCTTGTTTGAGAGTGGTGTAGTGAAAAACTACAGAAAAATTATTCATTATTTGATAATCTCTAATCTAATGACTGACTAATAAAAATTGATAATATACTTTTATTAAAAGATTTGTGACAAAGTTATGAGGACAGCACATTTGACACTTATCAATTAAACTGTAGTAATTTGCTATATATATATATATTGTAACCGGACCCGCATACAACCGTTTTATTACGTCAGCTGTAACAATTTTCTGATGAGCATGTTGTAGGAAGGAGCTATCAATTGACATTCCTAATGCAGATGTTAATGCCTCCTACAACAATATTTCCTGCTCATCAGAGGATGTAGTACGATAGAGACTGGAAACATCTAAATATTTCTATGTTTGGTTTCCCAAAAAGCGCCATTAGAGTTCCGTCTCACTACAACCTGACTTGCCTAGATCTAGTTATGCCAGACATAGCTCAGAAGGCATGAGATTCTCATGAACAAGTGCTATAACTGATGAGTGATGCAATAAAACAAAACATAATTGGACAACTGGATAACCAATTTAATTTTTAGTAACAAAAAAAAAAATTATTAAATAACAATTAATTTGCAATTTCTAACAAAGTTCATTTCTATTCACATGATAACTCATCTTCATTTTTACTTATGAAAGAGTTAGAAGCAGTTCCTTTTTTTTTATCAATAGTTCATTTACAAGTTCATTTATGAGAAGACGTTTGGAAACAGTCTAATTCAACAATAGTTCAATTTTGAATTCCTTTATGAGAAGAAGCTTGGAAATATTCTAATTCAACAATAGTTCATTTTGAATTCATTTATGAGAAGAAGCCTGGAAATATTCTAATTCAACAATAGTTCATTTTGAATTCATTTATGAGAAGAAGCCTGGAAATATTCTAATTCAACAATAGTTCATTTTGAATTCATTTATGAGAAGAAGCTTGGAAACATTCTAATTTAACGATAGTTCATTTTGAATTCATTTATGAGAAGAAGCTTGGAAACAGTCAAGCATTTATGGTTTATACAGCATTTCATTATTTTATGAATCATTATTGATTGGTAAACATTTAAACTTAGCAATTCTTGATTTGTGGAGCATTTATCATTTGGTAATTGCAGCATTTATAATTTAGTCAAATATAAAAGTATATTCATACACATAAACTCTGTTTGGCTTGTGGAGCATTTATCATTTAGTAATTGCAGCATTTATAATTTAGTCAAATATAAGAGTATATTCATATACATAAATTCTGTTTGGCTTGTGGAGCATTTATCATTTAGTAATTAAAGCATTTCTAATTTAGTCAAATATAGAGGTATATTCATACACATAAACTCTGTTTGGCTTGTGGAGCATTTATCATTTAGTAATTGAAGCACTTCTAATCTAGTCAAATATAAAAGTATCTTCATACGCATAAACTCTGTTTGGCTTGTGGAGCATTTATAATTTAGTCAAATATAAAATTATATTCATATACAAAAACTCTGTTTGGCTTATGGAGCATTTATCATTTAGTAATTAAAGCATTTCTAATTTATCAAATATAAGAGTATATTTATACACATAAACTCTATTTGGCTTGTAGAGCATTTATAATTTAGTAATTAAAGAATTTCTAATTTAGTCAAATATAAGGGTATATTCATACACATGAATTCTGTTTGGCTTGTGGAGCATTTCTAATCCATATAGTAAATACATTCAAATATTTTTATAAATAAATTTGCGTATAACTATTTCATAATTTCATTTTATAACGTATGATAAACATGTTCTAATATTTTACAAAATAAATTCTACGCAATTATTTCATAACTTCACTTTATAACATATGATAAAGATGTTTTAATATTTTTATAAGACAAATTCTAGGTAATTTTTTCATAACTTCATTTTATAACGTATGATAAAGATGTCTTAATATTTTATTAAACAAAACGTATGCAACCGTTTCATAAATTCACTTCATAACATATGATAAATATGTTTTAATATTTTATAAAAATAATTTTTATGTAGATATTTCATGATGTCAATTTATAATTTATGGTAAAAATGTCTAAACATTCCTATAACGTAATTACCTTCCAGTTTTGCAGTCTAGCTTACTCTAAAGAAGGCAGGTTATTTCATCTATGGAAAGTCATGGCATAGCGTGGAGAGAGTGAAGCCGCTAAATTACCCCATTGTTATTATAATTCCTCTAGTAAAGCTTTCTTTTTCCATTTTCACGTTTTGTTAAAGCTTTATTTTAATGTATCAAAAGAATTAAGTAATACACTTTTTCTTTTTTTTTAAAAAAATTTAATATGTTCTGCTTCTCTGTGTAAGACGTGAGAAAAAAAAATTCTTTTCTTCCGACCACGTGCCTGATTTGAATATTGCCTCAGTTTAACTCAAGTATCTTTTTTCTTTCTTTTTAATGATTGGATAATTAATTTCTTTTCTTTTTATTGAGACAGATAAAAAAAAATAAGATGACTTAACATTTTATTCAATTCCATCAATCACAAAATTAAAAATATGATTTTTTTTAAACAAATCACAGCTTTTATTTCATTCCCAATTAGACTGAATCATGCTAGACATTTTTAAATGGGGGGGGGGTTATTGAATATTTATATGAGGAACAGCATATCTGTTTCAATATATATATATATATATATATACACTGAACAATGATAAAGATATGTGTAAGAGATGTGGCCTGGGCCAACTGATGAGTACTGGTTCAGCACAAAATGTACATCTTCAGAATCAGATTTTTTCACATGGCTTTAGTCATATGTTTATGATTACATTCCTCCACAAGTTATTAAAAGCTGATATAAACCATCATCTACTTTGTATGAGAGTGTTACAATGAAAATTATACCACAGAAATATTATTTATTATTGCAGTATATCCAATTTTGACAATTACAGTTTTATGTTACAAGAATGATTAACAACATGTCTATGTTGATATCAATTAAATAATGTTCTTTATGGTTTATTATAGCAATTGATTCTGGAATTCTTACAGATCAAAACTCTAGCTTTCTCATTTCTATGCTCAAAATCAATGGTGGATTAAGTGGTAAGAAGACAAAATGGCTGCATAGGGCCTTGGAATACTAAGGAGCCCCAAGATCTAAAATGTCTTTTGATTAGGATTTGAGGAAAATTATGTTTTTTCTATACAATAAACCCTCCTATAATGTGAATATTTTTTGATTGGAAGTTATGGAATAGAAGAAAAAAGAACATGATAAAAAAGTTCAAGAATATTTACAAAAATGGCATTGATGTTTGTATTTTTGAAGATGAATTTCATCATTTTTTTAATATTTCTAAAAGAAAATGAGGCCACCATAAAAACCACATCAGACATCTACAGAGCTGCTAAAGAATTGTCTTGCATATTTCCAAATATTGTAATAATATTGAATTTTTTTTAACAATTCCTTTATCTAATGCATCAGGAGAAAGATCATTTTCTGTTTTAAAGCATACAAAAAATTATTTAAGGAGTACAATGGGAGAAGAAAAATTAAATAATATAGTCATTCTGTATATAGAGCAGAAATTTGTAAGCCAAATTGACACTACAAAAATAATTGATAAATTTGCACGAAATAAAGCAAGACAGAAAGTCATGTAAAAAATATGTTTTTTTAGTTTTGTACATTCATTATATGAAATTTTTGATTATTTTTCTTTTTTTTAATAACTTAATGAGAGTTTTCTTGAATTTTTTTTTCTAACTTGAGTTTGAGGGCCCCAAAATTTTTAATGCTTGGAGCCTTCACTTGGCTTGATCCACCTCTGCTCAAACTTCCTATCAACTTTTGGAACAGTAAATCATTCAAATTTCTTTTTAATTACTATATTATTTTGAATATAAGCTACATTTTTTTTCCAAATTTTGGACCCCTAAAAGAGGGATTATCTTAAATTTGAAGGTAAAAAATTTAACATCTTATTTCTGTGGATCTTTGCTTTATGATATAAATGCACATAGTATTACAATTACTTCCTGTGTAGAATAGCCTGTTAAATCTTTATTAATCAATATTTATTGGATTAATATGGTACATGGCTTTAATTCTGCCTCAAACTGCTACTTTTTATGTTATTTTGCTGGTATTTTATTGAGAAAAGTTTATAGAATAACCTTGAGAACATTTTTACAACTAAAAAATCAATATAACAATGGGATAACAGCCTGCCTTCCAAAGCGCTCATTGTTGTTTGTTCTTCAATACAAAAGAGTGCTTATCAAAATTTTGACAATTCCGATGTTTTAATTTTGATTTTTAAAGTGAAAATAAATATTTTTAGAGTCTTTTAATATTATTTTACTGATATTGATAATTTCGATATTTTCATATTTTTAACATTATTTTGTCAATTTTGACAATTCTATTTTCATTTCGATTATTAAAATGAAAAAATATTTTAACATGCCAATTTTACCAATATTTTATCAAGAAAGCTTTACTGAATAACCTTTAGAATAATTTTACAACTAAAAAATCCAATATAAAGAGATAAGAGCCTGCCTTCCAAGGTTTATTGGTTGTTTGTTCTACTCTACACAAGAGGGCACCTGTCAAAATTTTGACAGTTCCGATAGCTTCCTTTTGATTTTTAAAATGAAAAGAATCTTTTAATGTTATTTTATTGATGTTAACAATTCTGATGAAATCATTTGAATTTCAAAATGAAACTAAATGTTATAGAATCTTTTTTTTTTTTTTACACATTTTTAATTTATTCCAGAAAATATTTGTAAAAATATAAATTATTTTAAAAGAATGATTCAGATTTTAATAGGAAAATGTATTTTTACATGAAAGCCAATTGACAAAAAAATTATAATGTCCAGTTGTAATTTAAGTGGTCTGAAAATGATGTACCTGATGAAATAGTGAAAATAAGAATTCAAGTTCTGAAAGTAAATATACAGAAAATGAAAGTCCCATATATCTAAAGATGATTTACAATACATTAGTGAGTTTATTGGATTTATATTCACTTACTATTTAAGTACATATATGCAGCTTAAATTTGGGAGTTAAATTTTTTGCCCATTTTTTGGGTTTAAAATCTTACTGTCTTGAATTGTCAGAGGTGGCTTATATTCAAAGTAATATGGTATATAACTTATATAAAAAGCTGCAACTTACATGAGTTAAATCATTGAAGCATCCTATAATACAAAATAAAATATTATATTTTATATAGTAATATCCAACTTCCTAAATTGTAAACTATGACAAGGTGATCTACAACTTTTTCATAAGAATTCACTTCAACTTCATCCACTGTGAAAAACAGTAAGAAAATGCAAAAAAAAAAAAAAAGAAATGCTATCAGTATTTATTTGACACTAAATAAATAATAGTCTTCATTAGTTGTTTTTTCCACAAGTCCCTGCATGATTTATTTTTATGCGTACATCATGCATATTCTGATTAAAATATAATGATCAACAATCAATAATCACCAAAAACCTTTAAGTCACTTCATTAAAGTGTTTAATGTGAAGATAGAACTGGTTTAGGAAGGCAGAACTTAGTTTAAATCATATTTACTTAGTAAACAATTGTTTTAGAAAAAAAACTAATTATATTATTAAATCTTATACTTAATATTTAGTCATTTTTACATTTCCTACACTGTTTAGTGCAAAGATATCAAATCAGATTCTGGAGGTCAAGGTTCAATAATTTCAGTTCCAGATCTGCCTTTAGTGGTGCTTAAACTTCTTATGAACTGCCAAGAAATAGATCACTGGATTACTTTTTTTATATACACTTCTATATGAAGATAGACCTGTTTTGAATATGGAGGTAAGTTAGACTTATGTAATTAATGCTACGAAAAAATCACAGTATTAACTTAAAAGTTTTATTTATTAATGTAATAAAAGAGTAAAAATATCAAAAACAAATAATTTGTTATTTTAAAAAAATATACATTGTAATTCAATAAAAAAAAAATCATAAGACCTCATGCTTTTTAAAACAAAACTATACTCAGCTTCAATTCTGCCATCTATTATAAGATTGATTAATCAACCGATGCTAGATGGTAGTGCTTACAAAATCCCAATTCAGTTATAAATAAGGAATAAATCAACACAATATTCAAACTTGCAATAGATGGTTTCTGAAAAGAAATTACAAACAAAAAAAATATTAATAATACCAAAAGCTACGTTCAGTCAAGAAAAAAAAAACATTTAAAAAAGATTAGCAACATGATCTGAACTATTCCTTTTCTTTCTTCAAATAACCAAGCTTATGATTATAGATAAAAAATGCTTTAGTTGTGTCTTGGCAAATTATCTTGTAATCACTAGACTCTTCTTTTTTGTTGTTATTGATAGTAATATTATGACAAAATTACTTTTATTTTTACTATTTTGTTTGAAATCATTTTTTTTTCCTTAAAAAAAAAAGTACCAAATCAAAACTAAGTACACAACATGAACGACATTGATAGAGTGTGTGTCAACACAAAGATGTTGATATTATAAAAAGTAATGAATCTGATTAGTGAAAGTGATCTAATTTGTGATTCATATTAATTGCATATGCTGACACTAGATAGAAAGTTGTCTCATTTTCATAAGTCATACCAATTGATTATTGCCTTACTTGAAGAAACATTAATTGCAAGTAATATGTATGTGCTGATAATGAAGAAATCATTTACATTTATAGATTACACAATAGTATTTGGAGAATTTACAAAATCGTATGAAATTTCAAAAAGCATGTATCAATAGATAAATAAAATATTAATGTTATTAGCCAATCACATTCAAACTGATTTCAAAAAACTCACAAGCAATAAAGTAGTATTTCGGTGACATTGTAACTTATCAAAAATTCCATTGATATTTTAGTGAAAGTTAAAAGTCCTCAGAAAAGATTATCTATATATCTTTGTACAAGGGATTAAAACATAGCTGCAGCTAATTAGAGTTAATGAATTTTATGGCTAACTAGGTAGACAGTGGATGATTATCTAAAACAAGCATTTTAATTAAAAAATACCCAATTCGTTAAAAAACTTTCGAAATTTGAATTCAAGTTGCGGGGTGGAAGATGGACATGTAATAATTACGCAATGAGGCATTTCATCATATTATATAAATTTCTAAAAAAAAAAAAAAACGAGCTGCTTTATTAGTATTAGTAAAAATAAAACCATAAATTAGCATTTAATGCATCACTAAGTAATTTATTATATTTAATAACCACTGTTATAAAAATAAAAATCCTTTCATGTAACCTTTAATCATTGTTAGTAAATAAAAGGAACAAAACAAGGTATATATTTTATGATTAATTCGAAAAAAATTTACCAATGAAAAATTCATTTACTTAAGACTTTTTTTTAAAAAAAATGCGTATAAACATCTGTAATTATTTCCTTTCTTGTTATAAATTTATAAACAAAAATTAATAATAGGATTTGATATAAAACTAATCTATAATATATTTTTAAAATGATTCAGTTTATTGAAATAATTACATTCTACAATAATAAAAGTAAAAAGTAATTACAAGTGCTCTCAAAGATACGCATATTGAAATATATATATATTGCATTATACTTTTTATTTCATTTATAGGTAATAATGAATATAAGCAAGTTGATAAAAATCATTATTGGAACATTAAGTATTATAGAATCTCATAAACAATTTGAGTAATAGAACATGGGTTTGATGATTTGGAGATCATGGCTCTGTTCTGCCTCATCTGACTCTCAACTTTTGACAATCATCAAACATAAATCTATTTAGCAGATGGGAAAAATAGAAGTAATGAATCGACAATATATAATGATTTTATTCACACATTAAGTTCTTAATACTTTTATGCAGTTTTCGCTTACAATTCATATCTAGACTCTTAATATTAAAAAAGGGGGAGCTTTGTGTGATCTATTAAATTTAATGCTCATATTTATCTTGAGTATTTAATTCCAATTCTAGTCCTCATACTTTTTAAAAGACCACAGTTTGAATCAATAGAAATCAAAGATTTTCTGTCTTTTAGTATGAAATTAGACCAATGTTCAAACCTGCTTAATCCATTTCTACTGAACTTTCAATAAACTTGGAAAATGAATTTTTCATTATATAATAAAACTATAATGATGAGTTGCAATTTTTTAAAAATAAAAACATTTTTTATATATTGTAAAGTACTTATCATGAGAAAAAGCTTCAGGTAATGATGGAATTATAGTTGATATATTAAAAGAAGCAGGTGAAGAAATAGAAATAATTTTAGCAAAGTTATATACCAAATGTCTAAATGATAAAGATGTACCAGATGATTAAAAGAATGCAGTATTAATATTAATATTTAAAATGGGTGATAAAGAGCCTTTTATCAGTTTTATACAAAATTTTTACCAAGATAATTACAACTCATCTACAAAGAACATAGGGTTTCTACCAACCAATAGAACAAGTGGATTTAAAAGTGGTTTTAATACAGTAGATCATATCCAGGTATTGAGAGAAGTTATAGAAAGAGTAAATGAATATGAGTTGTCATTATGCTTTAGATTTATAAATTATAAAAAGGCATTTGATTCTAAAAACATTTCTTCAGTGATTAAAGCATTGGATCCTCAAGGTATAGATCCAGAATATTGTGTCATATTTTAAAGAACATTTATAAAAATACAACAGCAACAAGTAGAGTACATAATGATACTAGGAAAGTCAACATTGTGAAGGGTGTAAGAAAGGGTGACTCAATATCTCCAAAATGTTTTAAAGCAGTGCTGCAAGAAGTATTTTGTGGATTAAAATGGAAAGCCAAAGGAGTGAAAGTAAATGGAGATTATTTAAGTCATTTAGATCTTGCAGATGATTGTTTTTGCAAATAATGCTTAGAGCTGCAGGAAATGTTGCAGGAGTTATCAGATGAAAATAGGACTAAAGATAATTGTTAAAAAGACTGAAGTAATGTTTAATGAATTTTCTCAAAATATGAAAATAAATATTGATTATAATGAGTTAGAAGAAATTAACAGTTACAAATACCTTGGTCATATTATTAATACAGATGGAAACATAATGGATGAAATTAATCATAGAATTAAACTTGATTGGAGTGCTTTTGGTAGAAATAACTTGATACTAAAAGAAAATATGCCTATGTGTTTGAAAAGAAGTTTTTAGTAAATGTGTTTTACTAGTTCTTACTTATGGATCTGGGACTTGGAAATTTAATAGAAGAGCAACAATACAGAGAATTCAGACCACTCAAAGAAATGTGGAGAGATGCATGTTAGGAGAAACAAGAAGAGGTCAAAAATGAAATATATATGCAAGAGAGAACAAAAAGATATTATTGTTATCATTGAAAGAATTAAAAGAATCAAGTGGAGTTGGGCTGGACATATTGCTAGAAGAGATGATAATAGATGGACAATTGAAATTTTAAACCGGATTCCAAGAGATTGTAAAAGACCCAGAAAGAGCCCACATGTGAAATGGACAGATGAAATAAAGTGTGCAGGAGTGACATACAGAAGAGAAGCTAAATATCAAAAAAGATGGATTGAACTTGGAGAGACTTTCAACCTGCAGTGGATTGATAATGATTGATGATGATAATGATGATTGTTGTTGGCACTTTAAGTATAGAAATAATTCAAGATAATAGGCTCTAAAATTTATATTTACACCCCTTATATTAAAAGATTTAAAGGATTTAGATTTTCAATATTATTATATATATTTCATACATGTAATGTTATATACTTTAGTTTTATAATATATATTTTAATTCAAGTAAACCAATTCAAAATTAAATCATGTGCCAAAATTTAATTTCAAAATTCATATGACTTACTTGTTGAGGTAAACTTCTGGAATGCCAAATCAAACAAAACAAATATATGCTAACTGCCTTCCTCCAATTCCTTCCCCTCATATTCCTATTATCTTTATTATTAAAAGAAATTTTAAACAAATTAATAGCTTAAGAATCATACATCATTATCAAAAAGATTTTATTATTTCTCTTTTCAGTCTTCTCAACGAAGAAGGCAAATTTAGTTATTCAAACATAATCGTATGGCGTGTATTTCTGCTATGAATATATATAATGCAGAAGTAACACATTTTTTACTCTACTTTTATACATTTTTACTCTTTCATTTAAACTTAGATTACACTGGCCTATATATAACATTATTACAAAAACAAGAAATAATATAAACAACTCCAATTATTCCTATAAATCCTTTCTTAGGTATTATTATTTCAAATAATATAAGATTTTATATTTAATACATCAAAACATCTGCTTTCAATTGCATGATGTTGAACATTATATATTTCTTATATTGAAAAGATTCCAATACCGTAGACTTTCAAATTATTATATGTACTTCATAATCTAATATTTTTAAGGATTTAATTTTACACTTTATACATAAATTTTAAAATATTCATTTATATTTTGTACATTGAAATATTGCTTTCAAAGTTAAATATTTTACACTTTTTATACTGAAAACATTTCAAGATATTAAACTTCAATATTATTAATTTGTATTTCACATAGGTTTTGAATATTTTTATTATAAATATTTTGTACATATGATGGTTTAGGATTTATATTTGATATTTTAAATATTGAAAAATTTTATATTTCCATTTTACATATTTAAAAAAAACATGTACGGTTTTATTGCTTGGGAGCTCAGAAGAAGTTTGAGTGCCAGAATTAATTTTGGGGCTTCCTACCCCCAAATTGAATGGTCTACCAACTGCACCAAACCATGCAGGGTATTTTACATGTACTAGAATTCAATTTTTTTTATCTCTCCGTTAGAAAAAAATGTTTCCTTTTAATTTTACAATCATATAAAATATAGAATTAAAAATTTAAGCTGGTAATGATAATTATTGTAGCATTCACAGCAAAACCCAGTGACTTCTCGCTCGAGTGTTGGTAGCCGAGAGGTCAGTGCAGCAGCCTTACAAGCAAGCAGTTGCTTGCAGACACAGTTGTCACGGATTTGCTTCCCAGCCAATGCGTTGACATATGAAAAAAAAAAAAAAACCAATAACTTCAATATATCAGTTTGGTTATAAATGTCTGACTGGTGAAATTTATAATATTTCTTTTCACAAACTATTACATCAACCTGTAGTAATCATTTTATAATCATTCTGATATGTTTCGATGTACTTTCTTTCAGAGTGCACTGATTCCTGATTACAGTTTATTTTTTAAAAAAATTACTCTTCTTTGAAAATGTCAATCATTAAACAATAAACACTACAACAGTTGGGATAGAGACTACATTTTTACACTCATTTTGAAGTCCAAATAAAAAAGACATTTTATTTGAGAGCCACATAAAATTAATACCAATTTTCTATGTCAAATATTTCTTCCTATCTCTTTGTAATTATATATTTAAACAATAAACCATTACATTGATATGTGTTTCAATTTCAATACTAAGTCATATAAAATATGTAATGTTTATTTAACTGGTACTCCAATATTTTGCTTAGTTTCTCTGTAAAGGCATAATAAATTATATTAGATTAGTAATAAAATAACTCTAAAACAAAAAAAAAAATATTATAACGAAAATGGATATTCAAGGTTGGTGATGAACGTTTTAATATATGCAAATGATATCAAGCATATTGCCAGAAATGGAAAAGGTTTGAAATCACTGACAAAAAAAATTATGAAATTAATGATGAAAATATAGTTAGAAATATAAAAATTATAATAATTACAGCAATAAGAACAGGAGCTGTTTAAAAAATTTTGGTAAATTCATAAAAACCATAGGCTATTTTTGCCTGGAGCCTAATCATAAACAAATAAAGGAGGATTCAGCAGTTAAAATATTTATTGTAGAATGACACTGGTCGGAGTTGAATAAATCTTTAGAGATAGAAACATATCTTTAAAATAAGAAACAAAACTGTTCAAGACACAAATTTCTATAGAAAAGAAATGTGACAGTAAAAAAAAGAATGAAGAAAATATTTATTCCAGAATTTGGACAGATGAAGACTTATAGCAATAGGAAGAATAACAAATATAATAAATAAGTTAGTACTATATCAGAATACACATGAATTTTTGCCCTGAAAACAAATAGACACATTGAAATTGTCCTACTACAATCATTTTAAGTAACAGTTTAATCCATTAAGAAGGTATATAATATTGAAATAAGAGACAAAGAGAACAGTCAATAATGAAATAGACTGGTTCTAACAGCACAAGAATGATTGTACTATTGAGAAATATATAAAACTTAAACATCTAATAAAAATATAAATCAATTAAAAATAAATTTACAAATTATAAAGAAAAAAAAGATTAAAAATTGTGAATATCACACCCACCCACCCCCACCCCGCCATGAAACCTCTTTGAAATAATGAATATTTACTATTGCCTAGTTATATTTTTCTTTTTATTTTGTTTATATTCCGTTAGAACGATTCTCGATTATTTAAAACAGAATTTGAACATTAATTCTTATTGAAGTTTAAATTCTAAAGCACGAAGATAAATAAAAATTGATTGCAAATAAATAAATGAAAGAAGAAAAACAGGATTTTAAAAATTCACCACGTGATTTCAATTGTGTTCAAGATTATCCCTTTTTTTTCCTATTCCAACTTTTGTGAAATAAATCACATCTCTGTAATTAAAATTAAAAGCTTGTTTACTTCAGGGATGAAATAACAAACAAGTTTTTTTTTTCTTTTTTAATACAATATTACCATCAGCAATACAATAACAACAACAAAAACTTAAGTAATATTGATGAATTCATTTTAAAATGAAAATATCAGCCAGATGAAACTCTCATTTCCAGTTATATTAATAATTAATATGATTTTTTTTTAAAGCTAGCAAATAAATATTTCCAACTTTTTTATTATTATCTTTTAAAAAAAACTTTTTTTAAACAATTTTTATCAAAAGAGAATTTAGGATAATTAATTATATACTTTATACACATCGGTGCACAGATAAATAGATAGATAAAGTGAACATAATAGTAAAAAATCCAATTTATTTTATTACTTAAATAATATTCTACTAGCTGTTAATTTGACATATTATTTAATTAAAGCAACCCCTTTTTAAATTTGTTATTTTGCGATGTTCAAATATTATTAATTAATCTGACGTTGCAATTGTTTAACAAACTTCATTAAAGATCCGAAACCAAAATTACACATATTCTTATTTAAAAAATATTACTTGGTATTACATTTTATACAAATTCAACCCATTATATTCATATGCATATATATATGTTTTACCATATATCACAGCATCGGTAAGGGAGGCGAACCCACAACAACCGTCTGCATCCAACTGCTTGCTTGCAAGGCGGCTGCGCTGACCTCTCGGCTAACAACGCTTGACTATATATTTTAACAATATAATACAGCAGTCCCCAACCTTTTTGCTCTTAAGAGCACATTCTATAATACCGGCCAGGTGGCAGGCACCATTTATTTTTTCAATGTAAATTTATAGTTGGATATTATTAATGATAGACTTTTTTATGCTGTAAAAGTATTGTATGGCCTACAATTTGATTACAATATAATACAATAATTTATAAGAAATCTTAAAAATTAAATTTATTTGTATCAAATAAATATTTTTTTATAGTGTTCGAATAGCAGTGGGCACACGTAAAATGGTCTGCGGGCGCCATGGTGCCCACGGGCATAGGGTTGGGGACCTCTGATATAATATAACCAACTGCTACAATTTAAACCTCGCTATCTTTGTTTAAAAATCCAAGTCTGAATTATGCCCATTATATAAAAAGTAGAGTAGTTGAAATTGTTGTACTTGGCTGTATTCTATTACTATATGTTTTCATCTAGTTTTATGTATTCTTTAATTTATTATTTATTATGTAATATAAGTCAAAATATAAGCTCTACTTCTCATAAAATTAATGCATTTAAACACTTATATGAAACATATTATCTCACCTAATTTAAATCTTCAATGAATTTTATTAATTTTTTTTGATTATATTAAACACATATTACACATACATGAATTCTGAAAAAAAACATATTGCAATCATTTTAATTCTTAATAAGGTAATACTTGACTAAGATGTATATTTCAGCTCTAAAATTGATATGCTAAAATAGATTTTACATAAAGAGGGAAAAGGTATTGAAAAAAGTGTCACTAATAACAATCGATACCGTTTGATTATCAGAAGAGCATAGATATCTATGCAATACTATATATATATATATATATATATATATATATATATATATATATATATATATATATATATAGTATTTATTTAAAAGTCAATAGTGCTGAATATTTCGAACTTTTTATTCATTATTTTAACTAAGTGTTTGTTTGTTTGTTTTTTAAAAAATAATCTAATATTTATTATATATGTAGAAAATATAAAATCTATTATTATTTACTTCTTTTTTTTTAATTGTTTAGCTGTTAAACAACAACAACAAAAAAACTTCACTCTGGTCCTAAGCCATGAAATTTTGATAATATGATGGAAACAATTTCAAAACAGATTTAAAAAAGAGCTTTTGATACAGTGAATGCTCTAAAAAACAGAGGCAAGGTTAAAAAAGGCCTTGGGATACAATGAACGTACAGCTGGTTGCCAAGTCCTTGATTTGGGGTTCAACTCTGGGTTAGATAATAGTTATTCCTTGAAATAATTTCATATACTTTTTTTTTTATGGATTTCTACCTCATAGCTAATACAGTTAATCATCTCACTTTACTTGAATAATTAGTAAAGATATTAGATTAATCACCTTTAATACAAACCATATTTGGGACCATGTTTTGTGATGGCACTAAATGTAGTTTTTAAAATCACTTTCTTTCACCACTTTAAATATTTTTCCCCTTTAAATTTAAATTTGCTGTAAAAACATGAATTAATACTAAGTCATTAGTTTAAAAAAAAAAATCAGATGTCAGTAAATTAGAGGGAAAACTTTAAAAAAAAACACTGTATTTTATTCAATTTCTGAGTGTTCCAGTCTTTGATATCTTGAGGATATACACAAACTCATCATTGTGCAAAGGAACAGTTTTTGCCTACTTATTTAAATACTTAAAATTAATTTTATACAATATTTTCATAACAATCAATAAAATATAAATCCTTTCATGTTTATAATAAAGTTTTTTTAAAAATATATTTTATTTTTTAAAATGTAAGTTAAACAAATTCTTTGATACATTAAATAGAGTCACAACTGCAAAGATAAATTTGAATTCTAACAGTAGAGAGAGGTTTAAAAACTAAAATAAAATTTGAACTTTTCCGTTAAATTGTAATTAAGTTTTGGTAGGAAATAATTGTAATGCAGAGTAGTTAATATAAATAGTTCTATGCAATGATTCTAAGTATAAAAATATATAATAAAAATGTGCTACAATTTTTATCATCTATCAAGATGTAATATTCTAAGAAATGTTGATTCCATAGTTATCTAAACCTTTATCTTAAAAATAATGTGAAGTAATACATTTTATATATTTGTGATATTTTTATTTATTACATTGGCCTTTTTTTCTTATAGTCTGTCATAATTTTTTAAACAAAACAATATTAGTTATTTTAAAAAAACATGTATCTCAGCATATCTCTGAACTCATTTTTATCAGATCCAAACATTATTGATAAATTGTGAATATAATAATAAAAATAAATATAACAATAATTAACTATGATACACAGTCTTTCAATACATAGAAGCACTTTCAGTTAAGTACTTAACCCTCTTCAACTGCCATTAAATTCAAAATAAATAATGGAAGAAAATATCATCAATTTCAAATCCCAGGATTCCTAAATTTTAACACTAGTGGTTTGTCTATTCATTTTATTTCTATTTATGAAAATTGCCTCCTTAATTTTTATTTTATTATGGTGTCTCTCTTCATAAAGAATCTTAACATTTCCAAGATCAAACATAAATTTATATTTGCACGTTCTTTCGTGATCCAAGAAAACTGAAGCAGTCATTACATCATTATTATTATTACATTTTACATGCTTATATAACAATTGATACTCTATTAATCTTTTCTCTATACTGCACCTTGATTGACCTATATATTATAACATACAACCACAAAAAATTTGATAAACAACATTATTTTTTGAGATATGACACTTTTAGAATTCTTCTCTAACTTATTAATGTTATTTGTAACACAAAATGAAAAATTAAAGAAATCCTTATATATTTTTTCTTAAATAATTTCACTTGCTTTCAAATACCGAAGTGAAATTTTTTATTATATGTAATGATATTTTTAATAGTTCATTTTGTTACAAATAAGATTAATAAGTTAGTGAATAATTATAAACATGATATACTTGCCAAGCAAAAAAGTAATCAATCTTTTTTTCCCATGTGTCATAGCATCACCCGGGAAGGGAACCCACTAACCTGGGACAACTGCTTGTAGCAGTTGTGCTGACCTCTCGACCACCAATGCTTGACAAAGCAATCAATCGTTGAAACAGAAATATGTCCACAATTCTAAAATTGCTTCATTATATTGATCATTTCTAAAATATATTTATTGTGTTCTATTTTTGGCCAAATCCACCACATAATTAATAATATATGCAAATAAAGTGAACTCTTGATATAATGTTTATACATAAACCATTCTATTACATTTATTGTTTGCTTTTTTTTACTTCCAAAATCAGTACTTTATAAACATGTTACTTTTTTGTTGGTGCATTGTTTTTCCATAATCATTTTTTTTGCATCAAATCTAATCTCTATGCAATATCTTTCTTCTTTTTTTTAATTTGAAATGCAAATACACATTATAATTATTTTGTTCATTAATAAATAATATTATGGTATTGCATATATATATTATCATCAACCATTATCAATCCACTGCAGGATGAAGGTCTCTCCAAATTCAGTCCATGTTCTCCGATCTTTAGCTTCACTTCTCCACATCATCCCTGCACACTTCATACATCCATCTCACATGTCGTCTCTTACTGGGCCTTTTACAATCTCTTGGAGTCCCATTTAAGATTTCAATTTTCCATCTATTATCATCTCTTCTAGCAATATGACCAGCCCAACTCCACTTCAGACTTTTAATTTTTTCAATGAGGTCAGTACACCTGTTTGTTCTCTTGCTCATATATTGTGTTTTCATTTGATCTCTTCCTTTATACCCACATAGAAACATAAATAATTAGGTTCCTCATTCCTTAATAAAGTTCTGGTAATTAAATTTTCATAATTGCCATTATATATAATAAAACAATATATATAATATTCTTATAGTTTTCTTGAAAACATGATTATCTTTTTGTTTCGAATAACATTACTTTCAAGTTTACTGAATTCTATTATTTAACAGCTCATTATAGAGTTATAATTATTTATTAAGTGCACAGGAAGTATATGTAAATATTTTCAAGACAGGCTATAAGCTGTATCAAATGTGCCTTGAAAATTATAATAGTCAAGATATTGCTTGAATATTATAAATTTCAAGGCACATTTGATACAGGTTATAGACTGTCTTAAAAGTATTTACATATACTTCCAGTGTGCTTAATAATTACAACTTTACAATAGTTTATATATTTCTAGTATAAAGACTGTAATATTAACTCATTGTAAATCGCAAGATTTTGTGAATGTTAATTTGTATAGGAAATAATGGACTTAAACAGTGAAGAGAACAGCTTTATGCTCCCAAATCAAGATGTTTCAGATTGGCCTATATAAGTGGAAAGTTAGGTTAAAGATAAGACGCCATTCTTATCTTTATAAAAGTTGCTGTCTTGTGCCATGGTTTGAGAGGTCCTTCTTTCGGCAAAATAAAGATATTGCTTGACTATTATAAATTTCAAGGTAAATTTGATACAGATTATAGCCTGTCTTATAAGTATTTAAAAGACCATTGGAAAAAAAAAAAGCATTCAAACTATTCCTTGCCCCTGATAATATTCTATTCCCCATTTCCCGAATGAATCATTTATAAATAGACGACCAAACCCCATATTTCAAATAAGCAAATATTTAAATCATTTTTTTAAATGAAATAAAAACACGTTGAATATAAAAAATATTATATTAAATTGTATATATATATCCACGTTTTATTTTTATTTTGCAAATAATAAATGTAGAATGTTTTGAATTATAAAACATGAGTTACATTTTACATATATATATATATCAATGAATTATCATTAAATGGTTTTTATCTATAATTTTTTATAAGATTTCATTCAATCGTTTTTTTTGCATCTGTCATTTATTTTCCCTGGGCCCTTACAGAAAGAATGAACTGAGAATTCACTGTATATCTATCTCATAGTTCTAATATAATATGTCCCACAAACTGAAGCTAAACAAAAAAGATAAAAATTAAAATGTATTGTGAATAAACTATTACGCAAACTTTGGTTAAAATAATAATAAACTCATTGAGTACTGGGTAAATTTAATATTTTTGAAATGCTATAAAAAAATTCTGAATCAAACAATGTACTGATTCTTTTGAAAGCTAGTCTATAGATAATTAAAAAATTTCAATTTGTATTCTGAATATTTGTGAAGAGTGGATTTCCAGAGAAAGGGATTGCTGAATCAATTCATGATTGAGAAAAATTACAAACTGGATCACTCAACACAATAAAACTACTTCATTGTATTTATTACTTCACTAAGCAAGTAAAGTTATGTTAAATAATTAGGAGAAGGAAGAAAAAGAAAAAAAAAGAAGATAACTGTGCTGGCCATGTAAAAATGACAACAGATGATCACCTGAAAACTTAAATTAAAAAGAAAGAATATTTAACAGAAGAGAAATATAGAAACTTCAGACCACTCAATAAACTGATGAGTAACAAAAAAGAATCAAAAATAAAGTACATGAGTGAGAGAACAAACAGGTATTACTAATACCAATGAAAGAATTAAGAGGCATAAGAGAAGCTGAGCTGGATACATTGCTAGAAGAGGCAATAATAAATATAAAGTTGAAATCTTGAACAGGATCCCAAGAGATTGTAAAAGATTTAGAAATAGATCGCATGTGAGATGGATGATATGATGGGTGAAGAATGGGTAAAGGAAAATAGAACAAAATTACTAAACAAAAAAAAAATATATACATTCTTAAAAAGTTCTGGCAATTACCTTCATAGAAATTACATACACAATATATATATATAATTAGAAATAATTCATTTATCTTAAAAAAGAGGAGAGAAGCACTTTTAAATTTTAATATCAAACATTTCCAAGTCAGTGAGAAAAAAGAACGAACTAAGCAACAGGATGAAAAATGACTGATGACTTATCCACGCACGCATTCATAATGTATATGCATTTACGAAAAACGATATTGTCGCCCCCCCCCCCTCCTGACTTCAATTTTTTTTTTGTTAGTGAACTTTTTAAATCAAAGTTCCCGTTTTTAATTAACAATGACAGCTTTTTAATTAATTTCTTAATTTTTAAATTTAATATATCCCGAAGTCGAAAACTTTCAAGTCACCAAATATTCAATAAGTAGGTCAACTGTTTTAATTGCTCATTATTTGTAGATTAAAATCACTCAATCAGAATCCATGCGCACTTGCATCTTTTTGAGATGTAAGTGATTAATTAAATTATCAAAGATATCTATTTACACATGAACAGCATCACAAGCATGTTACGAAAAGACTTATTGGATATAACATGGAAAATATTTTTAAAAATTAATTTAAATGATGAAAAAGAACAAATGAAATGATTGCTCGATTGTAATTTATGCTAATCCGTTTGAAAATATTAAAAATACATTTAATGAATATTTTTCTGATTTTCAAAACTTTTAACATTAGATAATTCAAACTTTTTCCTCTCTTGAATTATTTAAAACTTGGTGTGCATAAATGGTAAATCCTAAAACCATTTTACAAAATATATATATATATATTTAGATAAATAAAATAAAGCAAATATATAATTTCTCTTTTGCTGACTTATAATCTATTGTATTTTTTTTTTTTTTTAAAAAAAAGGCATAGTTGACATACGACTTTACATTTCGTTAATGTATTTATATATAGTACTTATAAATTTATTAAACGCACATTGATTACGTAAGTAATATATACTGAGGCTATAACCTCGATAATATGCGTATAAAATGCGATAGTAGGGACCTCTACAGGTGTTTTAACCACAAGCTTACGCTATGGAAGAAAAGTGGGGAACCCTTCTTTACTTCAACCTACTTTCTATTTAAATAGGTGAAGCTAAAGCGGTTAGATCTGCAAGAGTGAAGCTATTCAATACTTCACTGATTAAGTCCACATTTCTTATTATACATTAATCTTGCGAAATCTTCACGCTCGCAGATCTAACCGCTTCAGCTTCATCTATTTAAATAGAAAGTAGGTTGAAGTAAAGAAGGGTTCCCCTCTTTTCTTCCATAGCGTAAGCTTGTGGTTAAAACACCTGCAGAGGTCCCTACTATCGCATTTTATACGCATATTATCGAGGTTATAGCCTCAGTAAATATTACTTATATATAGTACATTAATTTTTAATTGAAAAATGTTACATTTAAAATCAAATAAAAGCGTAAAAATTAGTACTTCACATATCATTTCCCCTT
This sequence comes from Epiperipatus broadwayi, assembly GCA_028023455.1. Lineage (NCBI taxonomy): Eukaryota > Metazoa > Onychophora > Udeonychophora > Euonychophora > Peripatidae > Epiperipatus > Epiperipatus broadwayi. Next base: position 106,521 of record JAQFVV010013263.1, read on the forward strand.
CTCTTTCAATATAAATATATAATTTATGATAAGGCAATTACACGTAAATAATACTAACATTCTCAAACACAAGATAAAGTCTTTAGAAAAGGTAGAATGAATCCATCTAACTTTTCGACCCAAACGTTTAAGTATGGGCAAATCTTAAGTGTTTGGATATGAGAGTGTGACAATATTAAACAGTCACTTTAAATTACTTTAATATGTTTGGATGAATGACGCTTGTGAAATTATTTAAAATGTACTATACGTCATTCTTCATTGAAATTAAACATATATATATAATTAAATATTTATTTATACAGCTCTATGTTGATAAATTGTAAATGTAAATTAGCGATCAGGCTAATGCACATGCACTTTACAGATAACTGTAGGTAAATAATACTAACATTCTCAAACACAAGATAAAGTCTTTAGAAAAGGTAGAATGAATCCATCAAACTTTTCGACCCAAACGTTTAAGTATGGGCAACTCAAATGTTTAAGTATGGGCAAATCTTAAGTGTTTGGATATGAGAGTGTGACAATATTAAACAGTCACTTAAACGTTTGGGTTGAAAAGTTAGATGGACTCATTCTATCTTTTCTAAAGACTTTATCTTGTGTTTGAGAATGTTAGTATTATTTAAGTATAGTTATCTGTAAAGTGCATGTGCATTAGCCTGATTGCTAATTTACATTTACAATTTATCAACATGGCACTGTATAAATAAATATTTAATTAGATAAGACAATTAGAAAATTTGCCTCTAATTCTTCATGACCTAGGATTCTAATTCAAATCAGGTGAAATTGTTTCCAAGTCCTAATCAGATTTGAGAATTGTTCTTTCGCATAGATGGTCTATATGTAAATTGGCTAGCTATTGGACATTAAAATATAAATATCTAATTATATTTAACTAAAGTATAAACCAAGGATAAAAATTTGGTAAATCATTCACCGTTCTTCACTGCTTCTTTTTAAAAAGGATGTTGAGCATTTTTCTCTGATGTGAGTTGAAGGCTTTTATTTTTATAAATTTACATATACATTAGTCAGAGAATTTTCTTGTATAATATTTATTATTTTTATTCATTTCATAATTTAATGTTTTTAAGCAGAAGTTCGTCAAAATGTGGAGTCTTTTTGTTTCACAAACAAATGCTTTCTATTTTCAGGGTTAGATGCAGAAAAGATGCCATTCATCTGAGCTTCTCTTTCACAAATCCCCTTTAATATTAATCAGGAAAATCCAATAGATGTTGCGAACTTGGATTAAATAGGAAAGGCTCCAGAAGTAGAAGTAAACATCTAGAGTCTTTTAAAAATTTAAACCCAAAAAGGAAAGCATATTACTAATATAATTTATATATAATGTATTCCAAAAAATTATCATAAAAGCAAGAAATAACAGTTGTTTTTTTTTAAGTGTGATAGCATCGGCTGGGACGCGAACCCGCAACCCGGGCAACTGCCTGCAAGTACAAGGCAGTCGCGCTGACCTCTCGACCACCAATGCAAGACAAGAAATAACAGTTTTGAACTCAAATAAAAGCAAAGATTCAAAACTTATTGTCAAATGATATTATTATATATTTCCTATAATATAATTGAAAAAATCATGTTAACAAACATTTTGCCAATAGTTGAGAGTTATCTACCTACACAGCAGGCTGGATTTATGCCAGAAAAAGCTGCTGTAAAAAAGATTTTTAAAAAAACAACATCAAAAAACACTAACAAAATAAATTAAAAGCTGAAGTTGCTTTTAATGATATGACTCTGGAAAAATAGATTTCTAAAATTTTATAAAATTATTAAATGTCATAAGACTATTATTTTACTTAAAAATTCAAATGATACTAAATGGCAATCATAATAGATACAAATTAATAGAATAGTTCAACTAATAATCCAGTTCTCTCAATTATTTTTTTCAAAATATTCATCAATGATCTTCCAGAAATAGAACAAAAAAATTAATCTAAGCTGATATTGATTTGACTTTTCAAAAGAGATCCTTTTTTCTGAAATAAAAGTCTCTAAATAAAGATATGAAAAGAATAGTATGTGGTTTTCAAAGATTGCATCTTATCCTTATTCTAATAAAGACAGTACATTTCATATTCATCTAATAACAGGTAAACATTTTATACCCTGAGTATGACCTTTTGCAATGATGAATTGAAACACAATCCTATTCCATGATATTTAAAATCTAACTTATTATCCTTATTTATCTATAGTTAATTCAAAATTAAGTTCTAGAATTAACTACCTTAGAAAATTGATTGGTATTTCTTGGGATTGTGATATCTTTGCATTGGCCAATAAACATCACATGACTACCACTTCTTGTCTTGCATTAGCATATCTAGCTGGTAAATAGTCTACCTCTGTTTAAAGAAAAAATTTCAAATTAAACTTCTGGTTAATCAATTAAGTATTTCTATGATGAATGTTATTCATATACATGACTACTTCTTTGAATTGGTTTCCTATTCATTTATATATTCCTCCATCAGATATTAAAAGAAAAGCAAAAACTCAAAAAGTTTCACTATCTAAGACTCATCTCAAATAAAGATCCAGTTTTTTTATTGTTCAAACAAGATCCAAAACAGACAGTATGGTATATAAAAATGAAATCCTTATGAGATTTTAAACCAATATCCTTTTCCAGATCAAATTATAAATGCAGATGTATTAGGAATTTTATTAGTCAATCATTAGACTAGAGATTATCCAATAATGAAATACTTCTGTAGTGCAATTTTCATTACACCACTCTCATACAAGGTAGGGAATGAACAAGGTAGAGAATGTTTTCTATACACTTTTAATACCTTGAGGAAGGACATAGTCATAAACAAATGATCAAATACATGTGAAAACGATTTATAATCCCAAAGATGCACATTTCTGGGTGAACCAACATCCATCAGTTGGCAAGACCATAATCTCTTATAAACATATCTTTATCATTGTTCAGTATATATGTAGAGAGCAAATTATTACTTTATTTGATAATGTCAAATGTACAGCTGTCACAACTTCAACACAAATCATTTATTGAAAATATAATAATATTTTTATTAGTTATCCATTAGACTAAAGATTTTTTCAATAATGATTAATATTTCTGTAGTGTAATTTTCATTATACCATTCTCACACAAGGAAGGGAATGTTTTTTTTTTTCAGTGATGAGATGTTTATTCATAAAAAAAAACAACAGATACAGTAAAACAAATGAAATTTCAGGAGCAACATGGTAAGAGGGGAAGGATACATGTAAAAATGGAATGAGAAGTGGAAAGGGGAAATGGTGTGTAGTCCAGGCTGGTCAGAAATGCATGTCTTCATGATTGAGTCCTATGACAGAGGCTGAGAGTTGGATTACCCAAGTGCCTGTGAGGAGTGGAGGTGGGGCTAGTTTGGTATCTCGGGTTTTGAAAATGTGAATTAGATCCAAGAGCTTTTGATTGACTGAATGTACTCTCTAGTCAAGGATAATGGCACATCAGAGCAACCAGAGAGCATAGATGAGAAAAACTGATAGTCTAATAGCTGCAAAGACTTCTGTTTCTATGGATTCTTGGAGGTTGAAGATGGTATTCCTGTGTGAGGAAAGGCAGGAGTTGATGACATTTCTCATGCCAAGCAGAAAAGGACATTTAAGTAGGAAGTGTTGGAGGGTTTCGTTCACAGTTTTACAGAGCTGGAAAATGGGAGAGATCTTGGTGAAACCCCTATGGTTGACGAAAAATTGATTCGTGGGAAGGGAGTGATGATTTTGAGGAGGAAATCGGGGAATTTTGCTTCAAGAAACCACCTTTTGAATTTGCAGATTAATTGGGCATTGGTAAGTTCGAGGAATGTAGGGGACACAATGGAGAAGTCTGCGGTCTGATTGAAAACCTCCCAGTACTTTAGTTTGCTGCTGATGGCTGGTATAACAGGTAGGGAATGTTTTCTATCCAATTTAACATCTTGTGGAGGAATGCAGTTATAAGCATGTGATCAAAGACATGTGAAAATGATCTATGATCCCCAAGATGCACATTTCATGTTGAACCAGCATTCATCCATTAGCCCTGACAATAATCTTGGAGATCATAAATCTTTTTTACATGTCGCTGATCATATGTTTATGACTACATCCCTCCACAAGGTATTAAAGTGGATAGAATACATTCCCTACCTTGTGTAAGAGTAGTATAATGAAAATTAAACTACAGAAATATTATTCATTATTGACTAATAAAAATTATTAATATACATTCTATAAGTGATCTGTATTAAAGTTATGAGGGCTGCACATTTGACCCATTATTTAAACTATAGTAATTTGCTATCTATATCTATATATTGGAAAAATTATAAAGATATGTGTAAGAGATTGTGCTGTAAGCCAACTGATGAGCACTGGTTTAACATGAAATGTGGATCTTGGGTACCATAAATCTTTTTCACTTGTCTTTGATCATATGTTTATGCATACATATCTCCACAAGATGTTAAAAGTGGATAAAAAACATCCCCTACCTTGCATAAGAATGATATAATGCAAATTATACTACATAATAATTATTCATTATTAGATGTATTCGGAATCTCATTAGCAGATTCATGTCAACACAGTCACATTGATCAGCTGCTTCATAAATACAATTCAGCAACTATGATCTATGTAGATGTGCATGAATCCAACTAATACACTATATAATTAATGACTGTCACATCTATGGTTCCAAAGACAAAATTGAAGAATGGCATCAATGAATATGTCTCTTGGTTGAAATTATTATAAACTACTTTATGATATTTTGTTAATAGTTAAGTTGCTAAAAAAATCCATATGGAAAATTTACCCAAGAATACAAGCTTGAATTTAACACTGACAAATCATGTGCTTAGTCTATATCTACAGCTAATATTCAAGAGCAATACTTTACAAAAATACAAATGCCTTGTTTGGTTTTTCCTTATCTAAACTTTTAATCCACGTGAAATCAGATTAAAAAATACTTACTGACAAAACTGAGAAACTTATTAAATCACTTTCTAAATCTTATCTCTCTTTTTATTCTAAAAAACACTTTTAAATATGCTTATTATGATCAAAATCACATACTTCTCTCCCATTATTACATTTACTAAAAAATTTAACTACATATTGGTGGAATTTTGCTTAAACAACTTCAAAGATCTCTCACCATAATTGTCTTAGGTCTCCACTGAATAAACACATTCAGGACTTGAATAGACTATCTTCAGTTAGAGGTATTACTAAAAATCAACTCTACAAATAGACTCTAGCCTGCTTAAATTTTGGAAAAAAAATCCATTCTCTTTTTTTTTTTTTTTGCATTATGGTATATTAGATGTACCTTTGTATACAACAACAACACCAGAAAGTATTCCAATATCTTAGTCATTAAAAAGATAAGAAACTATCCTCTGAATCTATATATAAAGACATATGCTACCTTTTAAATCTATATCCAATACTATGTAGGGTATGATCAAATCTTACTAGCAGTAACAAAATACATTTGTATTACTATTATCATCATTATAAGAACACCATTGGTATTAATATTGTCTTATAGATTTGGAGTTATTTATAGAATCTTTGAAGTATGACATCACAATTTAAAACTACATAATTAATGCAAGAATTTTAATAAAAGGGACACCATTTCCTTTTTTTGATGTGGATATAAAATAATGTATGCTCAATGTAACAATGTAAATTGATGTAATCTTGAATACTTATTAATTAAGTCCTTTGATGACCAAATAAAAAATCTACATGCTAACGACATAAAAAAAACCCATATATCTTATTCATCTTTAAATCTATAAAATAAATAAATATTTACCATAAAATTTAAACTAGAAAATATATTATTTTAAAAAAGTGATATTTACAGTTATTAAATGTGATTTTTTATGATTTACAAAAAAAAAAAAATATGAAAAAAATAGATAAAATATTAAATAGAATAAAGCAAACTTTAAAATTATCTCCAATCTATTTTTTTAATAATAAGAATAAAAAATATTTTAAATTATTTTAATCTATAATCATTAAAGAATATACAAAAACAATATATACATTATGTTTTCTGTAAAAAAAAAAAGTAAAGCTAAAAGTTAAAAAAAAAACGGGATATAATCTTATTTTTCAAATATTCTTGTTTTGGTTAATAAGTTTATCATATTCTATGAAACTTCATAAAATTTTGATTTAAAAGAAGAAAAAAACACTTAAAAAATATTTTAAAACTAAATTCAGTTAAAAATTTAAATCTAGCTTCTTTATTGCATTAAAAGAAAATAATAAAAAAAGTAAAATATAAGTATATCTTGGCAAGTAAATGCAATTTTCGAATGAATTGGAAGAATTTATTTATACTACATAGAAATTATTAATAAAAATATTATAAAATAATAATAATAAATGCAACAAAATGTAAGTAATTATTATTTTTTAGTACTAAAACAAATAATATATTTTTTTTATAGATTTTTCAATATTTTTTTTTTTTTCATTTCAAATATTGAAGTAAAAATTCAAAAGGACATAAAACTGCTCATTTGATATATGCAAAAATTAATTACTTTAATGGTTGATCTAGGACTCTAGAAGAAATATCTACCTTCACTTTAATAAGACTTGTATTTTTTTGCAATTTGTCAAATACTAAATTTATATTTTTATATTTTATTGTACAAAAGAGAAAGTTCCTATTCATAATAAATAATAACCCATAATATTACAAAATTTTAATTCTACATATAAATGATTAAATCTTTAATGAGACATCTATTATATTTTATATTTAATTCCATATATTGCCACATTATGAAAAAAAATAACTATTTACTGCAGAACATGTGTTTTAAGCAATGACAGATCTTTTTTAATACCGTTAAAGGTAAATCATATTTCATTAACATAGTAAGATCATTAATATTTAACTACTATTATTATGAACTATTTCACACTAAAGTTACAATGTATTTTTTAATAATTTCATATTTACAAAAAGGCAGAATTATACAGACTTTTTTCATAAGAAACTTTGTACAAATAACTAAATAAATAATACTTTATTAAATATGTAATATTAAACCTTCAATTTGCTACAGAATTAAATAGAAAATATAATGCAATAGCCATTGAAGAGCTAAGTGTTGATAAATTGTTAATTATATATCATCATTGCAATCATTATTAATCTATGATATGATGAAAATCTTTCCCAGTTTTGTCATTTCTCTGATCCATAGCTTCTCTTCCAGCACCCCAAATTTTCTTATTTCATCCAACTATCAAACACGTGATCTTTCTCTAGGTTTTATACACTCTCTTTAAATCATTTTTAAGACTACAATTGTCCATCTATTATCATTACTTTTAGCGATAAGTTCAACCCAACTTTATTTTAATGTTTAATATTTTCAATGAAGTCATAGATACCTGATTGTCCTTTTAACCACATATTTTGTTTCTGACATCTCCTTGTTAACCCTAATACATATATCTCTCAATACTTCATGAAGTAATCTGAAGAAGTAACAAGAAATCAAATTTATACAGAATATCTTTAAATTGCCTTACCTAAATAACATGTCATGTCTTACCCTCATTAACAATACTTAAAAAAAAATATGTTTAAAAGAATCAATAACACAAATGTCATAACTGGAACTCTGAGCAAATAAAAGCACAAAAATCTATTATTACCAATTAAGAAATGTTTAGCAGTCTGAAAATAAAAGACTAAACAACCCTTCATGTTTTTGGTTATGAATTTGTTTAAATTTTGATTAAGCTTAAGCACTATATCAGCATTTCATTTGTATACAAATCATTCATAAATTGTAAATTAAAACTGTTTAAAATATTAGTTGTTATTTTAAGTGCTAACTATAATGTGTTTTGTATATATATATATATATATATATATATACACATCTCTTCTCATATATATATATATATATATATATATATAGTGAGAAGAGTATAAAATATCTTGATTTGATTTTATGGAGAGAAGGTAATAAAATTAATAATAAAATGGTGTTGAAACCATTATCAATTAGAGGAGTTGTTTTTCCAAATTCAAATGTTCCACTTTTCTACAAATTGGCTGGTTTTAGAACATTTCTTTTTAGAAATGATGTTTTGTGTAAATTTCAAAGTGATAAAATGATTAATATTGAAAGATATGTGAATGATTTATTGGGTATGGGATATAGTAAGACAAATATTTTATGTGCACTATATAGGTTTAAAAATAGATGGAGAAGAGATAATATGGAAAAGAAAAGGTGGATAACATTGTCTTATGTAAAGGATATTGTTTGTAATAAGAATACATCATTGGTATTGCTGATTTTAATATTGCCATTAAAGTGGGTGCAAATACTGGAAGATTGGTTATTGATGGTAAAGATTCTATTGATAAAAGCAACAAATGTAATATTATATATAAAGTAGTATGTCATTGTGAATATAGTTACATCAGGGAGACTAAATGTGCATTGAAAAAGAGGATTAGGGAGCATGAATTATTATAGAAGTTGTATTGTTCTGCAGATAGGTATAAATCTGTTTTAACAGAACATGCAGTGATTTGTAATGGAGAATTCTTCTTTGATAGAGTTTTTATTTTGCATATGAAAAATGATTTGAAGAAAAGAAAAATTAAGAAGTCATATTTTATAAATAGTATGGATAATGTATTGAATAAACAGTATACTTGTGTTAATATTCACAATTTATGAAAAGTAGGTAATTCATGTGGAAGCATTACTGGTGTGAGTTTAATAATATTTAAATATTAATATATTGCTACTTAAGATGATGAAATATGCCAAAGCTGGCTATAGCAAAAGATATTAATCTTCAATTTTATATAGGCATTTTTTAAAAATTTTGTAGTTTTATTCTAGTGGATTGTTATATATATATATATATATATATATATATATATATATATATATATATATATATTTGTAGTAATAAGTTAATAATTAATATTTTAAATATGCAACTTTTCAAATAATAATTTAATTTTATGCTTAAACTATGAAATCCTTGTGTAGATTTGTAGGTGTTTAACACTATTGAAAATAATATATTTCTTAGTTAAATTTATCAGAATTTGAATTGGACAGTATATAAACCATTCTACCTTTGAGCATCATAAAGTAAGTTTACATAAATTCATGATATAGCAAATGAATGATCTGTAAGAGGAGGTAAGCAGTTAAGATCATTAGATATTGTATAACCTGAAGTTAAATAATTCTTTGAAGTTCATCCTTATATATATTAAACGATGAAATATTTTCTATAACATTCTAGAATTATGTTATAAAACGATAGTGCAATTTAAGAAAGTCAATATATTGATTATTATTATTTTATATTGTTTACATGTGTTTGATGAGTTTTATATATACATAATAGTTATGTGAAGTCACATTGTATATTAAAGGTGAATATTAAATACAAAAGCTAATAATTAACAGCATGTTAATTATTAAACCTTCAGTAAGTAAAAGGCTAAATGATATAACCTAATTAATAGCAATGTAATTCTATAAAACATCACTAGATGAAGTGTTTTATTCCAGTGTTGTGAGTGTGGAAGCGGGTGTTATTTCCATTTTTTCTCAAACAAATAGTTCTATAGAAAAAAAAACGATTATGTTAACTGATTATAAAAAATAGGTTTGGAATAAAAAAAGAAAAAAGTTTGATTAAAAATTATTTGTGATAGGAACTAACTTTCAGGGTTTAGAAAATGCAGTATTTCAAAATGATTAAGTTTATGGTATTAAAACAATAAAAAATATTTTTTTTTATTTTTTTCTCTTTTTTCTTTCTTTATTCCGAATTGAGATGAATCATCATAATTCTTTTTTCTCTATTCCGAATTGAGATGAATCATCATAATTCTTTTTTCTCTATTCCGAATTGAGACGAATCATCATAATTCTTTTTTCTATGTGTATATCAAAAAAAAAATAGACATTGGTAAAAGTTGTAAAGGAGATTTTTTTTTAAATAATCCTAAATATTGATAAACACATTAAAGAATTTGAATGAAAGTAATTAAGTCTATAATATATAAAAAGCTGTCATTAGCCCAGTCAGACATATACACACTAGAAATTGAAAAATAAAACAAAGTGTGCAATTTAAGTCAACTATACAATGGTTTAGAAACTTATGTAGTTCATTCTTCAACTGTGCTAGGCTTCATGGAGGAAGAAGGTGAAATGTTTAGCTGAATAACTTAGCATGTAAAAAAAAAAATGGTGTCATTCTGGCTCTACCATATGTAAATAATTAACCATGCCTTATTTAGGAAAAAGAAAATGACTGAATTATCAGCTAATCATGAACTGATCATTGGAAATGCCACATTAAGTTTATTAAACTTAGCAGAATTCACATTTCTTTTAAAAAAAAAACCGCATGGATAAATTTGAGTGAATATACTCTGCATAAGAATAAATAGTAAACAAAGAATTCATTTTTAAACTGTATTTAAATAAAAAATATACATCAATACTCCATGAAGGGGAAAAATTAAAGTAATTGCAAGAAATATTATAAATGGGCAAAAATATTAATTATCTTGTATGAATAAATGTTTTGGTTTTTTTTGTATGACAAAGAACATGGTTCAAATACAAAAAAAAAAACTAAGTACAAGAAATGAAGTAAGGTACACTATTTAATTTGATTAATATAATGAGCATACTAATAGCTCTAAACAAGTTTTTCCGATAAATGTCACAAGAGAAAGCATTTAAAATCTCTATGTAGAATTATATCTATCCCCAAACTGTTTTCGAGCTAATGGCTCTCGTGAGTTACTAGGATATTCAGACACTAGATCTAAAATACCAACTCAAACCCAATATTTATCTAATAACTTAACTGTTAAATAGAAAACCTGAAAATTTCAGACACCTATATATCTTTGAATCCAGCTATCTAACTTAATTAGCTATATATGTCTGAATAATTTTCAGCTACCCCCATATATTATTTTATAATACATCCTTATTAAGTTAAGACGTGATGTATGACTTGCTTTTCTTACTATTTTAGTTTTCACTATATTTATAAACTTGTATAAATATTTTTAAAAAATCTTCCTCCAAATTGTTAATTACCAAAATAGTAATTTATATCTATTCTATATTGTGTACATTATTTACTTTATAATCAGATATGTCTACATTATATATTTTGTTGCTTTTTTAAATATGATTGGTGAAATTCTAATGATTTGACAGAGTGTTAAATATGACTTACACATTGCAACTGCAACAAACTATTATTGTTATAAATGTTCTGCCCTTGTTCCCTTTTATTTGTGCATTTCAACAAGTTAATTAATGAATGCAACATTACCATTGAGTTTTAACTATAGCAAGAGCTATGATCTAGAGCTGATATGATCTCTTTAAAAAGAATAGGTTTAAACCTATTTTGCGAATGACACCATTCTGGAATTTAATAATATGTCTTACCAGAACTAATAAATATCTTAGCATACTTAGGTAATATGAGTCTGTACCTAGATAATAAGAAGGAAATATTACTATGTACAGTTAACATTATCAGCAACAGGATGTAAGCTGATAATGTCCCTCAGTATACTCACCATTCTTAATGATTTGGCTATGAAATCATTTATAATTATTACCAAAGTGGCCTGATTGTATGATACCTATGTCACTAAACAGTAATATGTAGTTGTTGGAGTTGTGGTGCATTTAGCACTCGTCAGTTGGTCCAGATTATCATCTCCACATATATATATACAATCAATGCTCAGCTTATATTAACATAGCCAATCTTCATACTTCAATGGACAGGTTTTAATCCACTCTACCCCACAACTCTTCAGCCATCCATTTCATTGAAAATCTGATGATAGAATACTCAAAGCCCATATTGGTGCCAACCTTCTCATCCTATCCATTTTAATCCTGTCACTGTGACCCCTCATGTACAGGACATAATCCATTTACATGCATATACAAGGGATGGGCAGACATTACAGCACTATATTTTTAATATATGAACTTTTTCTACAGTACAGACTTTTTCATACCTGCACTCCAATATGTAATATATAGGGGGTTTGAACTCAGACTTTTTTCATGACTCTCAACTATCTATGCTATATCATACTGCTGACACACTTGATCACACATGTCAAAAAGATAAACAATCACCAATATAAGTATTTTGATGGTTGGTCCAGACGATCATCTCCACACATATAGCCTGTCCATTAAAATAAGAATATTGGCTAACTTAATAGAAGCTGATCATATTTGTGTGGAGATGATAATCTGGACAAATTGACAATTGCTGTTTTAGCACTAAATATGTATATTGGTGTTTTCCTGAAGGTTTGTGATGACATATTTGATTATTTATCTTTTTGACATGTGTGTGATCAAGTGGGTCAGGAGTATGAGATAATATGGATAGTTGAGAGTCATGTGAAAAGTCTGAGTTCAAACCCCCTATATATTACATATTGGAGTACAGATATGAAAAAGCCTGTATTGTAGAAAAATTCATATATTAAAAATATAGTGCTGTAAGGTCTGCCTATCCCTCATATATGTATGTAAATGGATTATGTCCTGTGCATGATGGGTCAAAGTGACTTATCATCAACATGTGTAGGATGATAAAGTTGGCACCAATGTGGGCATTGAGTATTCCATCATCAGAGTTTCAATGAAGTGGATGGCTGAAGAGTTGTATGGTGAAGTGGATTGAAGCCTTCCCATTAAAGTATGAAGATTGGATCTTAATATAAGCTGAGCATTGATTGCATATATGTGTGGATATGATAATCTGGACTGACATGAAATACATATACTGGTGATTATTCATCTTTTCAACATGTGTGTCATCAAGTGTGTCAGAAGTATGAGATAGCATGGATAGTTGAGAGTCAAGTGAAAAGTCTGAGTTCAAACCCCTATATATTACATATTGGAGTGCAGGTATGAAAAAATTTGTACTGTAGAAAAAAATGCAGCTTAAGTAATTGAAAAGTGTGAATGCTTCTGTTGGTTATTTATAAAGATGTTGAGTTAAAAATTTCCATGTATTTAACATTATTTTCATAGATAATCAGTATTAATGACAGACATAAGAATCTAAGTTATTAAAAATTTAAAATAATGATTATGTCAGTAATTGTTTTATATTGTTCTGTCTTAAGTATATAGAAGCAGATGTAGTGTTTCTGCTCTTATGTTGAAAATAATGATATGCATGTATTCTGTTTATGTATAAAATATATTCCACATTAAAAAAACTATAAGTAATAATTTTGAAAACATGTCTGTTAAAAATATTTTTTAACTATAAAAGCATATTTTATTTTAATATTAAATTATTTTTATTAAAAGCACTCTACTGAGTTTAATTCTATGATTAAGTTCTTCCATTACACTTTTAATATTTTCTGCATCAATTAACTGTAAAAATCCCTGTTGGCAGATTGGATTAAAGTTCCAAACTTTTGATTGGTCAATTACAAAATCAACAGTGAACATGATTGCCTTTTAAAATTATATTTGTTTTAATTTAGTTTCTAAAATGCAAGTTAATAATTCATCAATTTATTAAAGTAAATGAAATTTTTCTAAAACAAATAAATTTCTATTTATAATTAACAAACATAACCAATAGTGGTTAACATAAACATATTTTTGTCATATAATTACAAATTGGCATGATTTCCTTATCAATTTGTATCTTCTTGTAAAAGTAAATATCTTCCACTAAAATCTGAATTATTCTTCTAAAATAATTAATATTTCAAAAATATTTTATGAAAAAAACATGTAAAAAAAAGGATAGAAAACATGTTTTCATTTTCAAAATCAAAATGAAGAAATAGAACTGTAAAAATCATTGATAGGTGCTCTCCTGTGAAGAAACAAGACTACAAATCAGCACCTTGTTTATTAGCTTTAAGAAAGATTTAAAGATAGCAGCATCATTCAGTACAGTTTTTCCTATAAAATAAGTAAAAAAACCATCAAAGCAAAGCCATGGATGTATTGGCATGTTCCATACTATCAAACCATTGTGTCAATATCAGATCAAGATATATGTAATTATTAATTCTAATTCACCTTTATCAATCTTTTTTTCTGTCAAAATCCAAAGAACATACACACTTACATAAATATAATTCTAAGATTACCAATTGATATAATTGTTTGTTATTACTCTTGTTAAAACATATACAGTTCAATGGAATTTCAACTGGCAAGATGGTAATGATGAATGAGTAAAAGTTGCTAAAGACATTAACAATAGGAAAGATTATAGATTGCCTGTTGACTGATATAGCTATTATTTATTTCACACATTATAAAAATTTAAAAATTACATTAAAAGTATGAATGATGTTATAATATTAATATCAAACAACCACAGATGGATGAAACCAAAAACTATATATATATATATATATATTATTATTAAACTGTGAAAGTCATCATTTTAACAGTTTAATGAAATATATATACTATATATATATATATATATATTATTATTAAACTGTGAAAGTCATCATTTTAATATATATAAATACGCAAATGGCATATAATGAAAATTATATATGATGTATTTTTGAAATTAAAAAATTAAAATATTTTTTTAAAAAAGAAAAACAACAGAAAAATACCATAACTGATGGTCAAATGGTTTTTTTTATGTGTCAAAGAGAACCCTGGGACAACTGCTTGTAAGGCAGCTGTGCTAACGCTCAGCCACCAATGCTTGTTGTGTTGCCTAATTACTTTTTACGTCTACAAAAATAAAGAAAGCATATACATATAGACATACAATATTCTAACAGTCTTTTTTTTTTTTTTGAATATAATCAATCATCAGTCAATTTATTGTAATAAATATCTTATTTTCTTCTAAAAAAAAAAAAAAAAAAACTTGATTTCTTCTAATAACTTTCAATACTTCATTCATTATAATATATATATATTGTACATATATGTATGTTCTCATGTCCCACACATATTATTTAATTGAGAAGAAAAAAAATTTCTTTTATATATATGTGTAATATATAGTTGATAAATTAATAGGTGGTGAATGAATATAATGTTGTAAGAAAGGATATTTTAATATGTTATTTTTCTTATTAAATAATTAATATATTCAGTTATTTAGTTTTATTTTTGGTTAAAATAAAGCAGATCAGAAAGAAAGTGTCAAATAAAGTGATCTAGATAAGAGATTGAGATTTGAAAATGTACACATGCAAAAGAGTGTGAAAGAATGGGAACGTCTGTTTAAACATAAAATGTTTTTAACACCTATTTGTAATGACTATGGATTGCCAGCTTTATTGTATTGTTTTTATCTGTATCTAAGATTTTTTTAAAGGAGAGAGGTGCTTTGAGGAAGTAAAGGTGATTATTAATTTTCTTGTAAAATCGCGATAGTACATCAACTTGTCAAATTCTGATTTTTTGTCTTTTATCTCAAGATAAGATATGCAGGTGGTCAGTTTCTTTTGACCAAAGATTGGCAATATAAATGATTGAAACAATGTTTAAAGAACACTCAGTATGATTATTTTAGAGAGATAGACAGTCACGCAGTAATTATTATTAGGGAGAGATGTAACTCAGTCACTTATTAATTTAGAGACTCACTCAGTCATTATTATTAAAGAGAGATGTAATTATTAAACAGAGATGTAACTCTCACTCAAATTTTTCCTGTTATTAATGTTGAAAAAAGGGGAAAAAAGTGGGCGATTTGATTTTTTTTTTGCTCTTTAAAAATTGAACAAGAGAAAAGAAGGAAAAGACTCTTGTATAAAGTCAAAATAGATGAAGATGTGCGGATATACAAGTAATCTCCAGAAATATTAATATTGAAAAAAGAGGGAAAATGGATCAAAATTGAATTTATAAGAAGTTATTGACAATTCTATGAAATGAGATTAACATATTTTTCTGAGTATAATACCATGACTCTGCATTGCTAAACCATTTTTTTCTGCTTCCTGATTAATACAGAATGAGTTAAAATCACTAATCTACTGTGGTCTCATATACCAATCAAATAATAACCAACAAAATGAAAGAGTTTGAAGCCAACCACACAAGCTATATGAAATGCTTCTTTTCTGGCTCCTGGTCTATTCTAGGCTCATTACCTTTGGATGGATGGAGAAGAGGAAGGAAGAGGAAGAGAAAATATATAAAATCCATATATAGCCAAGTTTGAAGTCATGAATCAAATTTTTGTTAAAGTTTACCTCGGTCATCTAAAGTGTCTACAGCGATTATTTTTTAAAAAAAAAATGGGAGAGACAAGCAAATCCACCAGTACATACTTATTAAAAAGTATTTATAATAACTCTTTTTAAAATGGTAGAAGGAAGCCAATCAACAATAAATAATTTTAGAATTAAAGAAACAAGCAAGTCAATTGATTCATGTTTATCTTAACAGTATCTGCAATAACTTTCTTTTTTTTTATAGAGCAAAGACAAGCAGTCTGAAAATTCAAAATTAAGACATTTATAAGAAGTGAAAGTGATCTGGTAACTATGAACTTTCTTTAACAGATTTTTATTCTTACTTATTAAAAGTAAACCTTAATTTACTGGTCAAAGCAATTTTTCTTTTAATACAGAAACATTAAAGACTTGTTTATCTATAGTTATTTGCAATATCACACAACATAGCACAAACATAGTTTAAGTCTTTAAACTTAAATTTTTCATTATTTTTTATTATTTTTTTTATATTATATATTGTAATGTTGAAATGTTTTTTTTAATTGTTCTTCAGTTGTTAATGATAATGAGCAACCTATAAATATATGCATTTATAATGTTGTTGTTTTTTATTTTATCTTGTTGCATATTAAAATTAATATCATGTATTTTATTTTCTTTTGCTAAAAGGTTGCAAAAATATTTTTCTATATGTAATTTGTGGGTATACATTTTTAAACATATATGTTAACATTACCGAATGTGTGCATGTGTAACTGCTTATACAAACATGTCAAGGAATAGGTTATATATAAATAGTTTAGGTATGAGAAAATTTAAAGCAAGGCTTACATATGAATGGAAGTGAAATAAAACACACATGATACATATGAAATTTATTCTATGATATAATAAGTTAGGAAAGACTTAAGTAAGCATTCCATAAAATGTATTTTTTAAGCCAGCTTATTTTAAAATATCCAGAAATGACAAACCTATATATTAAGTTTATTTGCTTGTGCTTATATAAATTTTTATATTAATTTTTGTATTGAATTAATGTAATAATAAGCCATTTATTTAATTATTGATTTGATTTTAAAGAAAACAAGAAAGAGTAATAGTATTAATAAAATATAATTATATATATCTTAATTGGTTTTCCGAGTTCTTATTAAAAAAAATATTGTTGTGTTTTTCTTGTCTTGATTCTATCATTTTAATTCATCATCATTGCTCGCAGTTATTAAGTGTTATCATTCGTAAATATTGAGCAATCACTTGCAAATATTAAGCGCTCGCAAAAGGTTAAGTAAACTAGAATGTTAATTTATCTTTGGGTATTTAAGGATTATGCTTGATAATAACCAAATTTTAGTAATTATAGTTCAACAATAGAAAGCTAAAATTATGTTGTGTCCGTGAATTATGATCATCCTCATCAAAGATGGATATCGTGTTATTGGTTAAAATGTTTCAAATAATACTATATAACAGTTGTGATCGCCATCATCATCATTAATAAATTATAATCACTCAATCTAACGGTTAACAGAAGTAATATATGTAGTAAATAAAGATTTATAGAAAGATGAATATCATGCAAAGAGATTCATGATGATCAATCATCATCACTAGTATTATTAAACCCTAATCTTAACTATAAAAGTATTTTATTAAATAACTATAAACTTATATAAATGCTAGTAAGTGTAGTATTTAAATCTCAGTTTGAAATAGGATAATTTTTAATAAATGCATATGAGTTTATAAAGATAAATTTATTGTTGTGAGTTTATTAATAAGCTATGGCTAGTATCATCATTACTATTATTATTATTATCATCATATCACTATTATTATCATTATTATTATTATGATATCACTATTATTATCATTATTATTATGATATCACTATTATTATCATTCATCATTATTATCATCATCATTATTACCTTTATATTGTGATAAATAATCTAGCTAAGTGGCCATCAATATCAATAATGGTCTTCAAATGCTTGTTTAGAAGCCATTAATAGGATTATACATGTCTGTTCATCAATATACGTAAATGAGCTAGCAATGTCTATAAAAATCTTTAATCTATAATATAAATTTTGGTAATATTGGGATCTTGTAATTTTATCGATATAGATAAAATGTAAGAATGTCATTTTTTTCATTAGTCATCCAAGTCATGTGTGATAAAAATGTACCGAATGAGTTTGAATTCAGTACACTCTAAACAGATATTTATCTAGATTTAAAACAATCTAGTGGCGCTCATGGGAAAACACATATACTTAGCTAAACGGAATAAAGAGTGATATAATCCCTTTCCATCTTATAATATTAACTTTATATAATATATATTTTATAAGTTGTCATGAATAGCACCAGGGTGTGCATATAACCATGAATGGTCTTATATGGGTGGAAAGAAGAATAGGGAGGATTCTTTGTTAAAAGAACCTAGTATGGGAGATAAGCATAATGCACTCCAGGAATCTCAAAGTGGGTAATTTTATTCAGTTGCTATATTAAAATATTCTTTTATTTGATGACAATGGCCAGTATGTTTTATTGTTCAAATGACATCCCCAATATTTAGATATTATTAAATCTTTAATGATGATATTTTAATTTTCATTGTTGTTATTTTATATGGAGAAATGAGATAACTTATTGATTTTATTGCTAATGTGACAGAATTAATGTGTGGGATAGTTGCAATCGGGCTATAATGTTAGATTTAGTTATTGAATTATAGCAACTATCATTTCATCACTCATCTATTTATCTATACTGTGACAATGTTTACTTACTGGTACAAATAACAGATTAGATAAACATATATGTTAATAATGGATCATTTTCTATCAATTTATTATTCTTTGTTACAAATGTCTTCCGTTTTTCAGTTACAAATGGCGCAAATGTCCTTCATTCAGTTACAATATATATATATATATATATTTACATATACTTCATTCATTATAATATATATGTAAATAAATTGTTTATTCAATAGATAATAAAAATAATAATAATAATAATAAATAAATAGATAATTGGTGGAGAGATTTTTCTTTCTGGTATATTATAAATATTCTATACAAGTATATAAATATTTGAATATGCTAAGTAGCATCATTCTCAAACAGCTAATCTCTCAAACTCTTGACTGAATGTAAGGTTATTTAATTTTAATGGACAATAGAAATGTCCCCAACATAGAATGATAGGTTACAACAATTTGAACTTCTAACCTTAAGATATAGACTAAATATTCTTAAAAATCATTAGCCTTATTATATATATTTTTCTTTTTTTAAAAAAGAAATCATAAAACAAAGGCTCAAAAATATAAGAATAAGACAGATTCTTGACTAGCGGTGAATGTGTTCATATTACAACTATATCCTTTATTTTCAGAATCAGGCTATCTATATCAGCAGTCTCCAAAGTGGGGTATGCGCACCCCTGGTGGAACCCAAAGTGATACTCGGGGGTATGCCAATATACTGTGAAATGTTGCATTATTTCAAAATGTAAACATTATTTTATTTAGCAGGGAAAATACATTTTTATAAGCTTTTTAGCAAGAAATTAATAATTTAAATTTAGCGGTTTTTTAGTGGGATTCAGAATTGATTTCTAGTAGTCAAATGAATTTCATATCTGGCAACACTCTTTCCACTCCAGACACTCAGTGTTTGCCATTGTACAAGTGGGTAATAGGTCATGTATTATCATCGAGAGAATTTTATGAACTGTATAAAACTTGTACAAATAGTGGTATGTATTATAATAACTATGATTAGTTGACCCTTAAATGCCATTGATTTTAAATCCCTCATAAAATAGATAAATGGTTAAAAAAATTGCTCGCAAAAAAACCGTGGGTTAAAGATTATTCTGATAGTGCTTCTACTTCTGGTGTGCAACAAGAAAATAATACTGTAGATATTAATAATTGTTCAAGTTCATAAGCAATAATGCAAGAGATAAAAATATTAATATGACATGGACAAAAACATTGTTACCAGGAAGTTTGAAATTATCAAGCAGACTACTTAAAATTTGGGTTTATATCAAAAGTAATCAACTATGAATCCTGTTCTGTATGAGTATTATGTTATGAGATGCTATCTAATGCTTATATGATGCCATCAATGTTAATAAGACATTTAAAAAATAAACATCCTGAACACGAATACAAGCCATTGCAATTTTTTTAAAAACATGCAATACTCGAACTAATAATTTAAAAAAAAATTGTTACACTTAATGATAACTGTTTAGAAGCCTCTCTTGAGATTTCTTTCTTAATAGCAAAAGATAAAAAGCCACATAACATTGGCAAAACACTTGTTCTTCTTGCTACAATAAAAATGGCGCGAATAATTCATGGGGAAGAATATGCTGAGAAATTAAAATGTATTCTATTGTCAATAAATATCATTTCTAGGCATATAAAAATTATTACTGATAATTTAAAGAAACAATTATTAAAACAAATTATTTAATGTGAAAAATTTGCTATACAACTGGATGAAAGCACAGACAGATGTCACCAAACTCTGCTCAGTTAATGGTATTTATTAGATATTATTTTAATAAAGAATTGTGTGAAGAACTACTTTTTTGTAAACCACTTAAAGAAAGATGTACAGGGGAAGACATCTTTTCAACAGAAAATAATTTATTTGTTACAAATAACATTTTATGGGACAACTGTGTAGGTGTAACCAGTGATGGAGCAGCTATTTTAATTGGAAGAAAAAAAAGATTCAAGGCAAAGGTATTGAAATAGCACCCCACACAAAATTCATACACTATTATCCATCAGCAAGCTATTGCAACAAAAAAATTAGAGCCAGAAATATATTGTGTGCTGCAGGTTGTCATCAGCATAGTTGTTAATTTTGTGAAAACAAGACCCTTGAATAGTAGAATATTTTCGATAATATGCAACAGAATGAGCAATTGCCATAAAAATCCCCTGTATCATACAGGAATTTGTTGATTATCTAAGGAAAAGTGCTAAAAAGAGCTGAAAGATGAATTATGCATCTTTTCAACAAAGATAAAAGTTGAAAGTTTGCCTGCTTTTTCAGTGATGATAATATACTTAGCAGATATTTTTTGAAAAAGTAAACATGCTCAATTTGTCTCTTCAAAGAAAAGTGACATTTTAACAATGACTGAGAAAGTAACTGCTGTCAAAAGAAAATTGTGGTGAGGGAGAATTTAGAAAAGGGATATTTAGAAATGTTTCCATCATTGTGTGATTTTGCTTCTAGAAATGATGTAAATGTAGTACAAATTAAATGTCTTATATCTACACATTTAAAAAATTCAGGACAAAATTTTGTAATTAATTTACATATCTTCCTGCTATTAAAACAGAGTTTCAATGGGTCATGCACCCATTTGATAAAAATATAAAAATAGATCATTTTTCGATTACATCTCAAGAACAGTTAATTGACATAAGAGAAAGAACAACGTTACAATACGAATTTTAAAAAAAAATCTCTTCATAACTGGCGGGTGGAATTGAAAACCCGAATATCCAGATTTAGTAAGCACAGCAACGAATGCAATCTTATCATTTGGTTCTACATACATGTGTGAAGTAGCATTTTCTGCAATGACAACAATTAAAACCAAATACAGAAATAAATTAGAGAACCAGATCTTTGAATTACATTAACAGAGAGCATCAAACCAGATTTTTCCGATGTTCACATTGCTCACATTAAATTCTAATTCAAAATGTAAATTTGTAATTTAATTTAAATGTATGTATATTGTTTAAAATAATAAATAATAATTAATTTGATTTTTGACTACACACAAATATATATTATATTATAGGGGATACAAGTTATAATTATTTTTGTCTTAGGGATACGTGATCAAAACAGTTTGGAGATTATTGATCTAGATTCATCAGGAAAACTCACATCACTTTTCAACCAATAATAATTATATACTCGCATTGAATGTCTATATGGATTGGCTAGAATAGTCTGACAAACGGGAATGTACAGATACAATCTAATCTATATGATAGCAAATTAAAGTTTTCTTTAAAATATCTTTCACTATTTTTTTATTAATCCTGACAAATTATATATATAGTTTATAAATCAAACAGATTGTGTATACATTTACACTTCAGAAGCCTCACAGAAGTTAATAACCCGTGTAAAAAATAAGTTTTAATAACGGTTTATATTACAACTTATTTAATATGAAAATAATATAAACCTTTCTTCTTCTTTTTTTTAATAGTTAGATAAGAAACTTTCAATCTGAGCGAGTTGAAAACTGAAAGGTTAAGTGAGATGGATTGTGGAAATCAATCTTTCCTGCTCCGAGTCTAGAAAGGGCATTTAAATAATGTACATAATTATCTTTTATAGAAAAATAGTACCCAGTTCTGACATTAGTTTAATTGCCAAATGCCAAAACCGTGCCATATATAGGATACTAGGCTTCCTGAAAAATAAAATAAAAAAGATCATGCCTGCTAACAATTTCAGAAGCAAAATTGAATCTCTTGATAGCCATTCCTATGTCATTTCTTCACAATGTGAAAGCATTATTAAGTCAGCTAATAGGAATGCTAAATGAACCTGCATTTGTACATCAATAATGAGACAGACGGAATTTAATACTCGAAGACGTCTAAAACACACTCAGCCTCATTTCAAAAGTAGTTTGTTGAAAAGAAAGTTATGTGAACGTAGTCTACAAACACTATTTTTCTCCATTAAAAAATAATAAATAAATTTCCTTTTTTGTTCTTTCTTTCTTTTTATTAATATGATTTCAATTAGTGAATTATTGGCTAAGAGTAGATTATCTTGCTGACAAGCAAGTGTCTGTGCACTTTTTTTATGGAAGGAGATTAGAGGAGGGAGGGAAATTATTCAAGATATACGAAAGTAAAGTTCTTTGCCTCAGCAACCATAGATGATCTGGTAATTTGTACAGAAATTTAAATTAGTGTTCGGACTGTAAAATGACAGCAGAACGTAAATAGCTAGTCCTTCATATCTATAAATTTATTAAAATTTATAAAACTGAAATTTTAGAATAAAATATAGTAAAAAATGATAAGCAATCACCAATAATGATTCACATCTTTATATAAGCAATCTATTATCTAGATAACCTTTTTGCCTTCAGATAGAAAAACCAACACCCATTTATAATATATATCAAGTGATCAGATCAAAACTCTCTATGTCCACCCTTTTCCAATCTTCATCACTGGTAATCAATTTCACTAATCAAAGTACTACTTTCCCTAACTATTACACAAGTAGACGCCACTATCTTACTCTTTTTAAGAGCCATCTACTGTAAATTTTGAGTAATTGAAAGACTTTCTGCCAATTAACTCCCTCAGTGACAAGAAATAATGACGGTCAATATTCAAAAACTTGTGGACAAATAATAAAATAGATATGTGATTAGATATAGTGGAAGAGTAGCAGATTCAGTATCTCAATGTCCACGAAATATAATTTCAGATTAGTAATTTCCAATATTAAAACTTAATTAACTCTAGAAACTTTTAGATCATAAGTCACATATTTAATATTGGAATAATAAGTTACCAATATAAAAACTATTCAAGCACTGACTTAATGATCAGAGATTCAGTTAATCACTCAATACAAAAAAAAAAAACTTTAAGTCATAGTAATGAGCAAAAGTATTAATATTAATAGATGCTTTAAGAGAAAGGCATTAACCTTTACCATATGTGCCTTGAATGTTTATATCTTTTTTTTTGACTATAGAAGAACCTTCCAAGCCTCAACACAAGATAATGACTTTATAAAGATAAGGACAGCCATCTTATCTTTAACCTAAATTCCTATTTATATAGGCCAATCTGAAGCATATTGATTTGGGAGTGTGAAGTTATTCATCCCTTCACTTTTTAAGTCCACTTATTTATTTTACAAATTAACTTTTGTGAAATCTTGCCATTTACGAGTTATAACAATTTATGTATTTGCAAAATATTTTCACCTGTCATAACTCTTGCCAATAAATGTTTGAAGAACTTAAGTTTCTTAACAACTAAAAATTATGGAGCATTATATATCATTCAAACACAGTAAATATTGCAAGAAATTATGTCATTAAATCCAAATCTTTCATGTATTATATACAGAATTTGTCATTTACAAACAAAGCAAAGCAAAACTCCATAGTAGTGCCACCTGTGCTAAACAGAGTAATCAATGGATGCCAGAAGGCTTGTGCATAAAATCCCTATCTAATGCCTACTCATCCAATATCCCCCACTAGTTTCTGGCTTGTGGCCTTCGTCAGTGAGGAGCTTTGGATCTGAGAGCACTGCATCTAGATCTTAGGATCTAATGCAACGCTCTAGCAACCACCTTTTATCTCTACTTAACTACAAAACTATGAGCATGAAATTGAAAACACAAAAAATATTTTCAATCTAAGCTCAATAGCTTATATAGTCATATTTGTTTATAAACAATTATGTGCTAGTATTGGAGATGTGATCATGTGATGCTTGCTGGTTTAATTGTCATTTAACAGGTAAAAATCATGTATATATAAATGCGCACATTAACATTATCATCATCATCTTCCTTGTATCCAAAATGTATAAAACTTCTAAATTAGAAAAAAAAAAGGAAATTGAAGTCAAATAAAGTGAAGTCATAACATACACTATTTCACTTACATGCTATTCAAAAAAAAAAAAAACTATAAATAAACAGAAATTAAAACATTAATATCCATAAAATTAATAAATTTTATAATGTAGCAGTAATCTTTTTCTTTGTCTTGGAGCATCATATGTTCTTTTATTAATGATATTTCTTTGGGATATTTTGAAAGCAAGTGTAAAACTAGAAATTTACAAAATTTAAAAAAAAAAAACATCATAAAATATCTTTCTTAAACAACAAAACAATGTATAAAGAATTTACTTAATAATATGACATGAGAAATTATTGTATAGATTCCAAACTCAACCCAACTGAAGAAACAACTTTTTCCAATAATAAGACTTCTATTTTGTTATCAAAGGGGATAAAAATATTGTCTATAGCAGTGTTCCTCAACTGCCTACATACCACAGACCAATAATTTATCTTTTATTATGGACCAAATGAAGTACTTAGCAACAAAAAAAGATGGAAGAAAGCATTAGTGTTCTTATAGTAAAACATAATTATTGTAGTGATTAACAAATTTAATATACATTTTTTTTATTCAAAAGAATAATAAAAAATATTGAATATTCAACAAAACTATACAAATGTAAATTAATTGACAAACAATTAAACTAATAATAAACGAAATCTGAAGAAAAACAAAGAATTATATTTAAACAAATAAGTGCAACATAACTGTAATTTTAAAATCAAAAGCCTAATGTGATTGTTACAATTCTATTAGTTATTGAATCTTGGGGATATATTTGTGACTGCTACATGCAAAACTGGATTTATTAATAAATGATTTTTTTCTTTTGATTTTGTGACTGTCACTTCCGAAAATGTCAATTCACATAAGTATGTGATTGAAAATTGCAAGACTACTCTTAAGGCTTTTTCATGTAATTCTGGATATTCAATTTTAAATTTAACCCAAAATTGAGTGATACTTGTCAAACATTAATATACTATCATTACTTAATTCTATTCATTTTTCCTCTTCCAAATAATTTAGGTTACTTTCTTGTTCAATAAACAGATTTAAAATCCACATATTGCCTTTCTGTAGATAAAATTGATCAAACATAAAACAAAGTTCTGTTAAACATCCATAAACAGTATTTTTCAATTCAATGATATTTATATCAACTTCATTTATCATTTCTGAAAATGAAGGAAACATGTTGTTGTTTTTTTCCTCTTATACTTTCTTCATAGTTTTAACTTTTTCTTGTATGCGTCAATTTTATTCCATGAATCAAAAATAGTAGTATTTCCTTGCAGGCTTAAATTTAGTTAAGTTATTAATGAAAATATGTCCAACAAGTAAATCAATGTAGGAATCCAATTGTTATCATGGAAAATATTTCTCAATTCTTTTTTTTTTTACTTCTAAAAGTGTTTCAACCTCTTTTCGAATTCATAAAGTCTTGTTAATATTTTCCCTCTCAACAACCTTTATACTTCTGCATGAAGTAGTAAATTTTGATTTCATTGCATAAATTTGAAAACAATCTCAAATTTAGTGTGATGCTTTATTTTTATTGACAGAGTAAGAACATTTGTCAAGTCAGAAGTCTATTTTTTAGCAGCTAAATGATCATATTGTATAAGACAATGAGTAAATATGATTTTGCCACCCGCTACTTCTTTGATTTTTTTTTTTGCAATTTCAGAATGTTTCCCAGTCATATTGGTCACTCCATCTCATCAGTACATAGTCCAATACAATTTTTCCAATTAAGAGAGTTCTTGTCAATGTAATAATCAATTGCTTTAAATATAACCAAACTAGATGTGTGATTAGAAAGTTCAGCACAACAAAAAAGATTCTTCTTTTACATCATTGATTTAGTAATCAACATAATGACTAAAATACGAAAGTATGGCTTTATTGGTAAAATTTGTAGATCCATTTATTTAAATTGCAAATAATGATTTGCATACTTTGAATTAATTGATATTCAACATTAGTCACTAATTCACTAAATTATATATCGTTAGAAAATGGCAAACATTCCTTATGTCTTCAACAACTGTACCTAAGATTTCAGAATGCATGACTGTTAAACATGGTTTTTAATTAAATTTTCAGCAATAGAGTACTGATTTTTGCATTTAGCAATCCTTAAAGCAACTAAGTATGATGTTTTTACAAGAGATTTATCAACTAAAAAAAATCTTTTAAATATTATTTTTGCTTTCTTCAATTCAGGATTTTTTATGTTCCCAAAAATCCAGTACCTTATTTTATAGATTTGAATGTTTGGCCAGTAAATGACACATTAATTTAGCTGGCTTCATATCTTCAGTGGATAATATTTTTTTGCAAAATAATGCGTTGAGGTCTGAATAAATTTTCTTGTGATTCAAACCAAGACATGAATCCAAAATTTAAATAATCATGATTGAATTGATGAACAACTGTACATTTTTGTTTTAACTGAGGTGAATCATTTTGTAAATAAATAATATTTTCATTAGCATTCAACATATTTATACATGGTTTTTGAAAAAGTCTGTAATATTTTCTGATGCTTTCTTGTTATTGTTCATGTCTACACAGCTAAAATTTATCAAAAATAGAATATCAATTATTTCATTTATTTTAATTTAGAGTACACATTTATTATACAAAATCATACACTACACACAAATGAAATTCCTATCTGCTGGCTATAAATAACTACTAAGTATATATGACTGACAAATGTTAAGTTATTTTTAAAGATACCAAAAGTCTGCCTCAGTTAGCTGCTCATTTCATTAAAATAATAATAATAATAATAATAATTTTCCATTATTTTTGAGTGAATGTAAATGAATGAACAAACACATGGTAAATATATATGCTACATTTGCTCTCTCAATGTATTATTAATACCATATTATTTTTAAAACTTTGATAATACTATATTTTTAACTTATATATGCATACAACACATATAAAAAATCATGTATTTTATCCTAGTGAAAATTTTGTTAGTAATTTATCAATTTAATAGATAGGACGTAATTTGGTCACCAAGTATGTGTAGTTAACTTGTAATAACTCATGAAAAAAAACTAATAGAGCAGTGGACATTACAATACTATAGGTAATATGTAGTAAAATGTATTCTGCCAGAATATATAGATGACTATCAACTATTATGGTAATAAATATTTGGTACAAAACAATATTTGTTACTGACTTTCAATAAAGTATATCTTTATGAAAGCACATACTTTAAGAAAGAGAAGCTCAGCAAAGTAAGAAATATTGTTTTGTACCACAGATTTATTACCATAACAGTTGATAATGGTAGAATATGTTTTGTGTGTGTGTGTGTGTGTGTGTGTGCACAATATTGTACACTTATAGTATAGTATATAATATGTACTTATTGTAATCAAAATTTATCCACAAAATATGATTTATTATTCACAATATATAATGTAAGCAAAAGACTTGGAATAAAATATAGTAATATGGTGGTACATTATATGTAATTACTTTTTGTTTTAATGTTATAAATCTGTTTGCTGTTGTTATTATTTTGTTTGTTTGCAGTCTTCATAAAATATTACTTTCTTAATACCAATATCTATATAATTGATAATTTCATGTCAATACTGTAAATCTTTTTTATAGTTATTATTTTAAAGTTGGGTGTTCTCTCAATAATGTCCTATATTTAGTACATTGTTGTTACTTTAATCTTCTATGTCTGAAAGTCAATATATATATAAATTAGTTTTTGTTGCAGTATATCAGAAGAGACCAAAAAGCAAATGCAATGTCAGTTTGATGTCATATTTCTTAATTTAACCTAATAAATAATAACTTTTTCAAGCTCCATTTATATTAATTTGCATTTCTGTAACAAAGAGATGTTTCAGTGATATACATGGTTCTTGGAATAGTACTTCTAATGTGAACATTTATTGGAAGGATTGTATTTATTATTAATTATATTTTATTTATGTATGTTTGGTTAACTAAGTTTGCAAATTCTTTGTTTGTATATACTAAGTTTTGCTATAACTATTAAAAAATGGTTTTGATAAAAATAGCCAAGCTGTGATCTACCACTTAGTATAACTAACTCTCTTGTCATACATATGTTCTCATCCTGTGAATATAAAACTGACTCAGCTATCATCTCAGATGAAAAAGGAAATAATTATTAAAATCATTTAATTAAAATATTTAGCACTCCACAAATTAAAATAACTAAATTAGATTTGTCTATGAACTTTCAAATAATTAAAACCCGTCCAAGACAATCGTTACATAAAAATATTTTGTATGACGTAATACAATGATAGAATGACTCAAAAGCTAAAAATTATGGGATTGAAGTTCCTTCTATCATCTTCAGTATTAAACGTCACGTGACATTTCAAACATCTAATTTCAATTTTTATTTGAGACAAAAATAAACATGCAAAAATAAAGTAAATTTATGTTTTATTTCTAAAATATAAAAGCTAAAGGTTATGTCTAATAATAAAATGTCCTTTATAGATGACATTGCTATAAATTGTTTGATTTTTTATATAATTTTAAAAATACATTATTATTATCATTATATCAAATGTAATTTATTATTATTATAATTTTTACTATTTGCAATTGCAAATTTTTCCTTATATTAAACTGACATTTTTTTTTTGCATTTTATTTTTACAAAATTGATAGATTAAAAACACTTACATATATAGCACGACTTAAAAGCTTATTATTTCATAACTGATTTATTGTGAATTTATCTTTGGAAAAATTATTTTAAATCTACAATTCATTTAAAGATATATATATTTCCATCACTTTAAAATATTCATAAGAGTGGTTTCAATTATTAAATCCACACATACATTTCGAATTCTGATACATAATGCGGTAATTAATGTAACCGCCATTTCTTGACGCTAACTACTATTTTAGCATTTCTAATCTCTTGGCAGCAGCGAAGAATAAACAAATAGTAATATATAATATTAATTTTGAACTAATAACCACAATTTATACCACCCACCGCCCCTGACATCATACTCGACTGAAGATTAATAAAACAGAATTTGTAATATTGGGAGTGATTTCAATGCCAAAATAAAAACAAATGTAGGAGGTACTTTCACTTTAATGTCAGAAAGCTTTCATTGTTATATGTTATTAATTTATTATTATTATCAATAACTGATCATAATTAATCACCAAGACCGACAGGGTTCAATCCATGGTCATCTATTGTTTTTAATTTACATCAAAGATATGTTTTCACCGAAACTAGAAAGATAAAAGAATTTTGTTTTTGCTGATGTTATTGTCTTATTTTATAATGCTGCTAGAAAAAAAAAAGGCAAATAAATAGTTAGATTTAATCAGTAAATAGCTAGCATATAATTTTTTATTGGTAAAGCAGAGTAATACAAAAGCTATTCTCTTTTTTCTTTTTTTTTGCATAATTCTTTCTCTCCTGAGATTAAATTTGTTGTAAATATATATTTCTTTTTAACAACGTGTGTGCTTGTGAAAAAAGTCCTTTTATAAATACTTATAGTTATCCAGGAAATTATATTGACTCCTGATTGTTCTGGTCAAATCATATTTTACATATCAACGTTTAATTAAATATAATGATGTTGTTGGGTTGTTTTTTTTTTAGATAATTTTTTTCCTAGGTCAACTCCTGTTTCCTACAATATCTCTATTGGGGTAACTGTTCATCATATATTTTGCCTACTGTATGTGGTTTACAAAATTATACTTTGCGTATTATCTTTAGAAATTCTTGATTCTCTTCTGTTATATATTCACAGAGCAAGAATATTTGACGATCATTTATATATTTATAATTCTTGATATTCATTACAGAAATCTTTTTCTGCATCCTAGAGTTTCTATTCTCAATATTCACCTTTCTAATAGATTCCAATTAGTATTACAAAGTAAGTATGTCTATTTTTGTCCTAAACAATGTAATATATTTATATGAGTGTTTAATTAATTTTAATAATAGTTCTTGTATCTTTTGAATAATATTTTTAATAAAAATAATAATTTTGAAGCTAACATCAATTCTTGACAAGCAGACTAACTAGGAATTAACAATTTTGCCAATATAAATCGACTCTGTACCATAATTAATCTCAACTATAGCTTCAAATACTGTACTATACAAACGACTCTCATAAACACAATAAAAATACCTTGGTATATATATTATCTTAAAAACATTCCATAATATAGCAAAGGCAAGTGGATCAAAGGCCTTGCTAATGATCAATAAAACACTCCCATAGACTTTTTTCTAGCAACTCATTTATTCCTATTATACAATTTACATAACAATGATTTAATTAAAGGGGATTTGAACCCAGACTTTCAAGCTCCCTACTGTCATCCATTCTATCCAATATAACCTGACACACTTGACCACAAACATGTATAAAAGATATAAAGTGGATGACAATAGTGAAATTAAAAGAATGAGTTCAAAACACCTTTACTAACATCTACGTTAAGTATATACAATATACTTTTATTTCAATATAACAATGATTTCTGTATTTTTTCAATCTTTCTTGAAATCAGCTTGTATATGGTAGTTCTTTTCTGGTATAATGCTCTAACATGTGATATATGGTTTTCAGACCAATTTTACTTGCATCTGGTATAATATATATAATATGACAGTTTACCAACACTGTTAAGACTACTTTTTAAAAATAGAACTCAAAATTACTTTCAGACAATCTTTAGACTAATTGGGAGTTTTCCAAATTAAGTTGCAAAATCTGACCTCATCTTCTGTTATAAACCATTCACTAATGCAAAATATTTCATTAAATGATTTTGTGGTACAATTTTTTTCATACATTTTTATAACCATTTGATCATTGTTATTATGGTTACTTTGCAATTCTATCACATATTCCTTCACTAAATAATAGAAGAGTAATTGCTTAAAATATAGAAAAACTGTCAAGCAGATTGGACTTGCCAACAACTCAAAATACCCACCACAAATCAAGCTCTCTTTTTTGGATGTTCAATCAAAAATCTATGATCAAAAAATTATGGTGCAAAAAATTTTTTCATGAGATTTCAACCAAATGTCTTTTTTAAAAGATCCAACAGTAAAGGCATCAGAATTTAATTTTCCTGGAAGCAATTAAAATTGCATTAACAGATTCTGGAGAAGAAATGGTCATGATGCTTATCTACTTCATTAATAAAATCTATTAGTGACAAATCTATATAAATGTGAGCAAACAAAGTATGAATCGTATTCCGTGTTTTCCTGAAAATAAGACCTAGAACATAAGTTCTAACATGATTTTTTAGGATGCTTATAATATAAACTCTACTCCAAATATAAGCCATAATTAAGATTGTCAGCCCATTGAAACACATGATGAATATATTTAATTAAAAAGTAATGAAGTATAAATAAACAATATGGTATTTATAAATATTTTGGTTCTTTTGTATTTTCCTGTCAATCATTTTCAACCAACATAATTCTATCTATATAGAGAAACAATTTGTGTACCACAAGTAAGCATTATTAGACAATTTATCATTTCATTTATATATCTTTAGACATTTATGTTTAATACTTATATTTAGAATAATGCTTGATCTAGTTTTAAAGTTCCATCATAATAGATTTTAATTATTCAAGATAAAAGCAAAATTTGTTTGATTCCTTAAACATTTCCCTTTTAAAAGATTATAAATCATGGAAGTGAATTTAATAATCAATGTTTCATCATCAACATCATCATCAACCATTATCAATCCACTGCAGGATGAAGGTCTCTCCAAGTTCAATCCATCTTTTCCTATCTTTAGCTTCTCTTCT
Organism: Epiperipatus broadwayi; assembly: GCA_028023455.1. NCBI lineage: Eukaryota > Metazoa > Onychophora > Udeonychophora > Euonychophora > Peripatidae > Epiperipatus > Epiperipatus broadwayi. Next base: position 139,424 of record JAQFVV010013263.1, read on the forward strand.
CCACATCACCCCTGCATACTTTCTTATTTCATCCATCCATCTCACATGTGGTCTCTTTCTGGGTCTTTTATAATCTCTTGGAATCCAGTTTAAAATTTCAATTGTCCATCTATTATCATCTCTTCTAGCAATATGTCCAGCCTAATCCCACTTCAGTCTTTTAATTTTTTCAATGAGATCAGTAACACATGTTTCTCTTACCCATACATTGTGTTTTCAATCTCTTCTTGTTACTCCCAACATGCAGTTTAACTTGAATCATCAATATTTCTCCTAAAGAAAAGTTTTTTTCTAAAAAATTGAGAAACATTTTCTGAATTATTGTGTTTGCAATTTTTTTATGTTCCTTTAGTGTGGACAACCCTTCTTAACTGTAATCATCATTTTTATTACCATTTCGCTCTCAGCAAGTCTTCAATTAACACTTGATTTAATGACAAATTTAAACAGAATAATAATCTGATTGCCATATAAAATGAATGCAAAAAGAAAATGCTATTCTGGCTAATTAGGAGGGGTGGTGCTTGCAGTAAGAATCTTACAGCTTTCTGTAAAAATAAATACTTGAATAAATGTACATTTTTGTATTTGAATAAATATAGAATTTTGTACATGAAAAAATAAAACATCATCTGAAAATAAGTCCTATAGTAAATTGTAGAGAAAAAATTAATGCAAGACATGGTCTTAATTTCGGGGAAACACAGTAGTTAATAACTTCCAAATCTATGATTACATTTACAGAAATGAATGATTTAATAAAGACAGTAATGAAACTATTTCTTGGTTAAAATCTCTGTAAGTCTCTTTAGATATTTTGTTAATCCTCAATCTGTCATTAAAAAAATCCTTAACCAAAATAAATAAAATCAGAAAATTTAATCATGGCTGAAACTTTCGATTGATCTCATTAATTGCTTGAAAAATAATTTCTCCTCAATGCATGCCATCAAATTATGTTATCTATTACTTACTTTATTATATATATATATATATATATATATATATATATATATATATATATATATATATATATAATCAATTACATCTGTGATTTTATAGTGCACTTATTTTAACATTTCAACTTATTATATCATAAATTATTATCCAGAAAAAAATTTTCAGATAACACTCTCTTATCATACATATATTTCAGATATCAGCAAATCCTCATCAAATGAACTAAGACTTGAACACTTGATTTCCATACTAAAATGATAATCTGACATAAATAAAACATCACATTATGCTCTCAGATCCAAAGCTCCTCACTGACGCAAGCCACAAGCCAGAAACTAGTCTGGGGATATTGGATGAGTAGGCATTGGATAGGGATTTTATGCACAAGCCTTCTGGTGTCCATTGATTACTCTGTTAAGCACAGGTGGCACTACTATATGGAGTTTTGCTTTGCTTTGTTTATAAATAAAACATGTTTATTCTTAAAGTGCAAATAAATTCACACCTACATACATAATCATATATAGAATAAAATTTGAAATGGTCTAAATTTTTATACTGGGTAATGGCTTAACATCTATTAAGTTTAGTTATAATGAAGAGTATATCATAAAACAGATAATTTGATTGATATATATATATATATAGCTTTGGTTTAGAATCTAATTATTATGTTTCAGTACAATTTTCTCTCAAACATTTTTACTTAAATGTTAGCATCATTTACTGAATTTGATTTTCTCTTAATATGAAGTCTTAAACGACCAAAATCTCAACTTCCCAAATGTTAATAATCCAGAACTATAGAAATCAATTTACTAACAGTTCTGATATTATTTTCGTTGCATGTATTATTAGGTTTTTGGTTTTTTTTTAAACTTCAAATTTAGAAATAGTCTTTTTTTTTTTTTGTTATGACGCAAAATGCTAACAATCATTAATATTTATTTAATTATGTCATTCTTTCAACATCTAATATCTTTAAACTTTCAAATGATGTTTACTGTGCATTTCCTTTTTTTTTTCTTTTTTACCTTTCCAATCCAATCCGGGCGCTTTGTGTCAACCTTAAAACATTCTTTTATATTTTCAAGTTACCTTCATCATTTTATAAATAATAAATTGATAAAATACTTACGATACTTTGATTTAGTACATATTTCAAAAAATCATAAATAATATTTATTTTTACCTCTACATCTACGTTCTAATAAATCTTCCAACAATAAATTGGGTTTGTTAAATTTATTTCTCTTTCCAATATAATTATTATATTTTTATACATAATACATTCAAAACTGCATTCAATATTCTCTCAACCTATTTCTCCCATCGTAGTCCCCATCCCTCCCATCGATCTTGCAAGTTAAATAATGAATTATTTATTGCTCTTTTAAAGGTTACTTAACAATTTTTGTATTTTAAATAGCCCCCATTTTCTCAATGAGTTTAATTTCATGCAATCATTCTACGTAATTTATTAATTCTTTAATATCAAACTTCTTTCCCCTTCCTCTTTCCTCACATCAGTTCTCCCTTTTAAACTTTTGCATTTATTTTTTTAAAAGTTAAAGATTGCGGTAATGCAATCAGTTCCATATTTTATATATTCGTACTTCCGCACTCATATAAACACTTTATACATTATCGAGCACATACAAGCTTAAAACAGGTTTTTTTCTTTCTGTTCGGCCAAGTCAAAATTCAATTACAGAAGATAATTTCATCAAGAAAGTGATCAACAAACAAGTTTATTTATTTAGCTTTCTTTAAATTTCATTAGTAAACTAAATTACAAAGTTCAACAGTTGTTGATGAGAACGGAACTTTAAAATCAAATAGTCAAAAGATAATTTTCTTAAGTAACAACAGGCTAAAGATTTTACATTAAGACTCAACGATAAACTAAATGTTATAATTATAGTTTTACTTTGTAGGACTAAAAATAAGAACTATAAAAAAAAAAAACTTTATGTGTACTTGAATATTCATATAATAAGTTCGCACATACTTAATACTTCAACATGATTTGGCTTAATTTATCCATTTTTTATTGTACAGTATGATAATAAAAACAACAACATATATTCCATTAATCTATGTGATAGGTAAAATCTCTGGCATAAAAATGAATGTGTGACTGCAATAAAAAAACGAAACAAACAAAAAAGTATTTCTGGGGTTTGGAGATTCCTAAAGTAAGCTACATGTAGATATCAGTCGATGTTGGAAACTATATGTATAAAGTTCCATACATGTCTTGATTTTATATATATTTGCAATTTATTTTATACTTAAGTTATTTATTTATTTCATTTTATGTAGATTTTATGCACAGTATAATTATTTAAATCTACGTAAAACAAGTTTTTATAAAAATTATAGTGAAAATATATTTTTCTTATTCAAAATAAATTCAGTACATAAAAGAATATCAGCAAATTCATTTTCTTTATAAATCTTTATTCTTCGAACCAAATTGCTCTAATTATATATACATCATTCCATGATTCAACGTACATTTTGATCATTTTCTACGATTATTTTTCACTTTATGTAGATACAAATTGCACAAAGATTTATAAAATTATTCATTTCTAATGCTAATAATTTTCAAACATTTACAAATTCACATATATTTACAATTAGTATTAATAACTGAAACACACAGGCTTATTATATACCTGTGTCTATATATGTAATATATAGGGTATATGAGCACAGACTTTCACAGGACCCACCACTCTCCACACTATCTCATAACACTGATACATTTGAACACATATATGTTGAAAATATAAAACAGATTATAAATTACACGTGAATTTATAAATGTTTATAAAGTTAATGTTAGAAATTTATAATTTTGTAAATCTTTGTGTACGCAGTAATTAATAAATGCAGTTCTTCAAACTATATGTAACTACTGGAATGATCGATTTTCCATAAACTGTTGACATTAATGGAGATGTTTAAATGACTATTTATATATTTATAAGATAATTGGAAATAACCTTTGAAAATGATCATAGAATGCAAAACAAGATTTAATTAGAAAACGTTTGAACTCAGACTTTCAGGCTTTCTATAGCTATCCACTACATCTTAAACAACCGATACACATACCATATACATGTCAAAAAAGATAAACGATCTCCAATGTACATATTTCATGATGGACATGCACTTATTAGTTGGTTCAGATCATCATCTCTCCCACAATCTTCAAACCTTAATGTATAGGCTTCAATCTTCTCCATTCTCCAATGTTTCAGCCATTCATATCACTGAAAATCTGATGATGGAATGTTCAAAGCCATTATTGATGTCAATCTTTTTTGTCATACCATGTTGACTTTAAGTCATTTCTGACACCTCACAATATGTCCAACAAGAGTTTTGAGTATTCCATCATCATAATTTCAATAATATGGATGACAGAAGAGTTGGAGGGTTAAGAAATTGAGGTCTGACCATTAAAGGTTGAAGATTTGCTATCTTAATATAAAAATTAGCACTGATTATATATGGGTGTGGGAGATAATGATCTGGACCAAATGATGATTGCTGGTTCGCCACCAAATATGTATATTGGAGATCATTTATCTTTTTCACATTAATGATCATGTATATTAGTTCTATAAGATGGAGTGGATAGATGCAGGAAACTTGAAAGTCTGAGTTGAAATCCCTTCTAATTACATTACATTACATTCAGTATAAACAATACATTTGTATTTGAATATTATATAAAAACAAGATTTGTAAAAAAGATGGATACTTTTTATATACAGTAATTAATTTTCCCCAATATTGGAAAAATTTTTTTTATTTAATTAAAATAAATTCAAATTCCATTTTTAAAATGGAAATGAAAAAATAATGGTGGTAGCATCTGTATATACAATAATATGAACTAGAAAATCTTCTCATACCTGATAATGGCTGAATTCATTGTGGGGATTATTAATAGCATTTTTATTAGACACACACACATATATATTATATTTAATATTTTCAAAGTTATTTATTTATGCATGACATAAACTAAAAAATGTCAAAAGTTAAACGATATATAATTTCATCTCAAACCAGCTAATCACATACTTTTTTCAACCAAATTTCATGAACTATTGTCAATGTTGCATAATAATATATAAATAATTAACTTCTTGGAAGATTTGTAATTCCACTCTGTTATTTCTCATAATTTACATTGCAGTGTTATAATAATTTAAATAATTATAGAGAGTGATTCTCTATTTTCTATATATAACATAATATAACCATGATAAAATATGGCAAAATTTGGCTAAAATAGATGTAATTTTGCTTAAATATAAATATGTAATCTTGTAATTAAATATTAATACAGTAATAAATATATATAAAGTACAAATTAAAAAACTTGTATTCATCTAGGATCACTTTCCACTAGCTTCATAGCCTTTGTCAACTAACCCTAATTCTTTTTTAAGACATCTTTAAACATTTTTTCAAAATCTAGCCTTCTCACAATTCATTAATTTTAATGTTTGCAGCCTGTCTATTTATTAAATCATGCTTACATTTATATATTAGCACAGCTTCCTTTATTTCCCTTTTATTATTGTTTCTTTCATTTTGTAATATTTTCACATTATTATAATCAAAATTAAAATCATATATACATAATATATTAGGATCATAAAAACTGACTTTGAAACGTTATTATTTCCATTACAATTTTGTTTAGTTTTAAGAACTCTTTTTAATAACTGCAAGTGTTCTGTAATTCTTTTTTCCAATATATATAAATTATAACTTTTTGGGCTGTACCATGTATTATTTTCCATTAAACACCGATATTTCGACGGACTAGCATCTGCCATTATCAAGGTTAACTTTTAAAAGAAAAATCGTTAGATCTCAAATAATAACTTGATTCTAACGATTTTTCTTTCAAAAGTTAACCTTGATAATGGTGGATACTAGTCTGTCGAAATATTGGTGTTTAATGGAAAATAATACACAGTACAGCCCAAAAAGTTATAATTTATCTACACCATACAACCGTCAAAACATTAATAATATATATATAACTAAATACATAAACATGCAATAATAGAAAATATTAACTTTTTTTTATTTTTACTATTAACCTTGTGTTAAATCAAGGAGGCTTTAGATGAATTACCACTAAAATTATGTTTAAACTTTATATATCAAATTGAATTTGATAATGTTTAATTAAAAATTGTCTTGCTATGTTTGATAGAGATCAACTGATTACCAGATTGCTGATAATGTCAATTATGACAGAAATATATAACCAGAAGAGATCAGTTGATTTTTCATCAATGATTGTCAATTAAAATATAAAATTTCTGTGGACAGCACAAGTTACCCTTATTCAGTATATTAGCAGACATTTATAAATAAGTATGTCCATTTTAACTTCAGAAAATGAATGACAGATAAAAAATAAAAAGTTAAAGATAAGTTTTGCAATAATGATATAAACTAATTTGTCAAATACAAATCATCATCATCATCAACCATTATCAATCCACTGCAGGATGAAGATCTCTCCAAGTTTAATCCATCTCACATGTGGTATCTTTCTGATTCTTTTACAATCTCTTGGAATCCAGTTTAAAATTTCAATTGTCCATCTATTATCATCTCTTCTAGAAATATGTCCAGCCCAACTCCACTTCAATCTTTTAATTTTTTCAATGAGGTCAGTTTGTTTCTGTTTCAATCAAATACAAATATGTCCACATATATTACACACTCATTTTTTAGTCTACTTGATATTTTTTCCATTTGTCTTTTCACTAATAGCTCAATTTTGACGTATATCAAGATTAGTGTATAGACAAATAATGAAGCTATTAATATAAATTAAGAAAGAAATGGCAGTACTCTTTGATGAAAGTGTTGGAATAAGAGATGTGCAATATGAAGGTAAATAGACAGATAATATTATTTTTTATATAAAAATTCAGTTTTAGGATGAGATGAACAGTTATAAAATAAAAACATTTTTTCTATTTTCTAATAATCCTACAAATGTGCAATAGCCTCTTATGGAATGAAAACATTCTGAACCCAATCCAGCATTAAATCAATCAAGAATCAGCACTTTTTATTTATGTGAAAAGTAATGGAAACTTTAACTCCTTCAAGAATCTATAACATATACTTTTTTTAATTACAAAGACTCTATAGCTATGAGTATCTGTTGTATTGAAACATGCTAAGATATTCATTCTTTCCTGTGAGATCATCTTTATTTTCAGATGACATTATTTTTTTAAGAGTGCGTAACAAATATGTTATTTCACCTGTGTTGAACACCTATTCTGGACTAAGGTTTCATTAGGAATAAGCTGAGCATATTCATTTATGACTATCGCAACTTTATTATCAACTAATTATTTTTGCCATATATTTTATGCATAGAAATTCCATGCTGCTGTTTAAATCTATGAACTCATCTTACCTATATTCACAATTATATTGAATTTCAATTTCTTTACAGAATAACTTTGTTTAACTAATAACTATACTCTTGGATCAATCATCACAATCATGCTTTGGTCCTGTTCTGTAACTTTTACTACCTGTCACATTTTTCTCTATTCATTTATTTTGATGACAATGATTTACATAGAATTTCAAAAACTTTATTTCTTTTTAGATCATACATGATTGTTGAACTAACAATGTATAATTATACAATTAAAATATTCATATTCTTTCATCCAATTTTTTTAAGCAATTCACTTGGGGAAAGAAGAATTTGTTAGAGTTGAATGTTTTCTCTTGCTAAAACTGTAGTATTATCATTTAAAACTGAATTGTGATTCCTTAGAAATGAGAGCCAAACGTAAAATTAAAATCAAAAATATAATAATAAACATGTAAATATAAGTAGTTTAAAATAAATGAAAATTAACAATTTTTAATTCTTACAGAAACAAAAATTAGTCTTTGCATATATGTATGCAATGCTAAAGCCTAGACATTACAGATACCAACTATATTATTAATGTTTTTATTTACTATTAAAAGTTAATTTTAACACAGACTTGTAGTTTTATATATATATATATTACTATGTATAGATAGTTAAGACTTTAATGCAGAAAACATTGATCACCTAGTTTTTTTATTTATTTTAAATTGGGCTGATGTGAAAATTAAGCACTACATTATTAGAAGTTATTGCTACATGTTATTTTTCACTTATTATTGAAAAAAAAATTTTAACACAAAATTATGATTTCTTTCTTTCTGGGTTTTACAAGCAGTTTTAATTTTTGATATGCTTAAAGATTAGATTATTTTTTTTAAATAAAAATAGTGGCTAGGCTACTAACCAAGTGGTTTTTTTTTAATGTATTTAAAAAATTATAATGTGCTGTTAAAAACTACAGTACATTTTTGTTTCATTCTACTATGTTTATATTATGATAATACTTACACATTTTTATAACTTAAATATTCAATGCTACATCTTAACAAAACCTTACATAAACATGGGCTGATATATCCCTGATTAAATACATCTGGCACAGGGCAAATTACATTAATTTTAGTCATGTAGTTTAATATTAAATCAATTTTCAAGTAAAAGTTAAGAATATTAAATCAATGTAGTTGATGATAAAACAAAATACTCTCATCTAAAATCTAATTAAGTGATAAGTCATATGAATTAGATGATTCTATAACATTTTGATTTAAAAAGAATATAAATAAAAGCCCTAATTATTTTGTTGCATTTTGGATAGCCCTTATAATGCTGAAGACTAAATGGGTTTTTAAATAATAATTAAAAGCCAGTTAACACTTAGACAATCCCAATAGCAATAATAATCAACAATTTCAAACTGTTGTCAAGGCAACCTCCTTTTAACAATAAAGGTGGAATAAAGGTGGGGGTTCGATCTTTATTGTTAAAAGAAGGTTGCCTTGACAACAGTTTGAAATTGGTGATTGTTATTGATATTGGGATTGTCTAAGTGTTGACTGGTTTTAATGATATATATATATATATTGTAATGGACAAATAGTTCTATACATGACTTTATTAGAAGGTGTCATTAGACAATAAATCTAGACTTCTTTCCCTTATCAAATAGTAATTTAATATTGTTAACTAATATAAAAAATATCAAAGAAAGAAGTTAAGTTTACTAGCAAAGTCACAGTTACACAAAAATGTTGTAAAACTATGACTTATAAAATGAAGCTCTTCAAACTAATAATAAATCTTGAAATAAAATACAAATTTACCCAGCATGAGTTACATTTGAACAATCATTAATTTGGCATATCAATATTTTATATTTCAAGTAACAGTGAATAATAAACAAAAAAAAATCATTTACTATTAATCAGAATAATTTATTTAAAAAAACAAAATAACAATAATGTCATTGTAATAGCTACCAATATCTAAATTAATACATCAAAATCAACAAATGCATGTATGGTCAACAATCTGAGATATTGTCAAAACAAACTAAGCCATATTTGATCTCAATACCTAGTAAAATAGTAATCTATACACTAAGAGCAATAAATTTAAGCAATGGGTGAAATGCCTGTTATATATAAGCTTACCACTCTAATACAATATTCTATGTAATGGCATAGAAACAATAATTATTCTTAAAACTTCATATAAAAAGTATTTAAATATTAATTCATATACTCATGATCACTACAAAAATCAAGTTCTTATAAAATGATGTCCTAGCAAATTTATAATTGGAACTAACCAACAAATATCAAACTAGACATCAAATAATAATATATCATTTATCAATATATACAATATTAGTCAAATTCCACATATATAAAATAAATATTTATTACTATTTAAACAATCATTATTTAAAATTATAAATATCATTAAATAATACACATTATATACTCTGCATTGAAATATAATGTCTTTAAAATAAAAATAAACTATCATTTATTACATCTGTATCATTTTTAAAAATTATATATATATATTTAAATATTATTATAATATAATTTTGATAACTACACATAATGATCAACCAATATTTAAGAATTGACAATTTATAAATAACTAATATCAGCATAGTGTTTATGTGAAAAATAATTTGTTATAAATTAAAAATATATTTAATAAAGATTAATAGTTTTTTTTTGCTAATTTTAATTTATTTAACAGTAGAAAATGTTAATGTTCTTCAAATTGAAAATATAGCAGATGATAATTGTGAATTAATCCTATCTATGATAAATGAAAATATGAAAAAGTAGATTTCCACTTGAGTCTTGGTTCCAAATTCTTGGGATAAAAACTATTTATTTGAAAGTTCATTTTGAGAGTTTAAAATTCAATGTTTTCCTTTCAATTCAACAGTATGATGATACTGATCACATGATCAAAAGTTTTCTTGATAAATCATTCTTGGTTATTTGCCAATAGAACAATAAATAATTTTTCAATCTATTTAAAAGTATATTTAAAACTAATAATTGTAAATTCTTTAAAATTAATATTTTTTGAGTTTCTTAAAATCAATTTTTATTTCTAAAAAGAATGCCTTTAAATAATAACATAATAATTTAAAATATCAATGACATCACACATCTAAATTAATAAAATTTATTTCTATACCTTTTCTTAATTTGTACCTCAATGAAATATATTCCTATGGAATATACTATTTCAATATATAGATATATCTTGATCATGTGCCTTTGCATAAACTTTTAAAACATACATATACGATAACATACAATTATTTCAACAAAAATTGTTATAATGCAAATATAATTTATTTGCAAAACTGTACCTATAAAAATATGCTCACACATAACAAATAATATATAAAAATTATTATAACAAATTGAAATTAACATTTATCATTTGTCCATTTGTTACTACTATTATCATGGCTCACATGGAAAACCACAACTAAAAAATATAATAAAATTACTTCAACACACAGCAAATATAAATTATAAAGATCCTATACAAAGCAATTCTATAGCATAATTGTGTTATTGTACTTCAGGAAACCAAATAATGTGCATCTTCTTAAAATTCCTGTATTGACTCTTGATAGATAACATGACTATCTTTATTTCAAACTATCATGCAAAACAAACAACTTCTAAAGAATATACTTTATATGATATTGCAATCATAATTTAGATAGATCATTTTTATGTATGTAATATTTAATAACATTCTAAAAAAATGTCCTTTTAATTACTCATCCAAATCTTCTGACATCTTGTGACTTAAAGAAGATTTGAATTCTCATATAAGATTTTGAAGATATGCATATAGGGATTAAGCAGGTTATCATTTTTTTAGAATGGATGGATTTAAACAACATGCATTTACATTATAATATCAGGTAGATGGAAAACAGAAATAAACCCTGATTTATCTTTTGTTTTGAAAAAAAAATGATTTGCCACTACCTGCTCATACATTATTATATTAGATCACTTAGCTTATAGTCAACATAAACTAAAACTAATCATTCTTAGAATTCATTTTCCAACATTTGAATGTTATTCTGTTCAGAAATGAAATTTAAGAAAATCTAACTGAAGTTTAAATATTGAATATCTTAAATGAAATATCAAAAGAATCTCTCCAATTCCTTCTTTCTTTGACAGGTTTACCAAACTTATAACAACAGCCACCAAAAAGATCCATCCCTCAAAGAAATTGAAAGCAATTTCTTCCAAATTGAAACAAAACTAGGACTTTTTAAATAACCAATATATGTCTATCAAAAAAATAGAAATTGCTGATTGGCTTATTAGAAAAATAGACAATGATTATGAAATTATTATAAGATATAAAATCCTAATTATTTTAACATAAGTTTGGAAGTGGTAAAACCAAAGTTATATTCTACTAATAAGATTGATCATTATTTCTAAAAGAACTCTAAACTCAATTATGACTGAAAAAGAAAAAAATATTATAATACAATGCAACTTTCACATTATCCATTAATATCAATCAATATCATCTAGTAAATCTTGATGAACTTGAATTTGTTATTGATTACCTTAAAACACTGCAATGCAGAAATAATCAGAATATTTATAGTTTCTAAAGTAATGTAGGATCTAACATGAAAACAAGTTTGACAAAACTATTCAGCAACATTACACATGTAGAAATTATTTTGAAAATTTGGCATAAAATCAAAACCATAGTAGTCTTAAAACCAAATAAATAAAACAATAATCAAAAAATTATCAATCATTATTATAAGACTCTCACAAGCTATTTGAAAGCATCATATATTGTTATCTAACTATAGTATAAGCTGGATTTAGACTACAAAAATGTCAGCTATATATACATTTTGTTTTTAACAAGTGACATCAAAAAGACTCAAATTAAATTAAAAACAGATCAATAAATGTCATATTAAATCATAGCCTGACTGGAAAAACAAGATTCTTCTAAAAGTTCCTAAAGTCCTTAAATGCAAGACACTTTATAAAATTATCTCCAACAGAAAAATTCAAATAACACGGACGGACATGGCAATACAAATTTTGACAGAACAGAATATCACTTGGCTTAACTTTATTATCTATTTTATTTAACATATTCATCAATGCTTTTCCAGACACAGATTGCAAGAAATTCATCTCAAATAGAAATATTTTATAATAAAGATATGTAATGTATGCTAATCTTTTTTTGAAATTGGGTTCTTATTCTTTATCCTACAAAGATAGTATACTCACTTTCATATAAATAAGAAGAAAACATTCAGTAATCTGAATATAATCTTTTGCTGAGATAGACAAAAACACAATCTTACTCCAGGTTATTTAGAAATAAGTTGGATTATAGCCTAACTTATTTTTTCATCTAATATTAAATCAAATAATATATAGCAATAACTTATTAGAAAAGCTAACTGGCATTACTTAAGGTTATTAATGAGATATTAGTTTATATAGTGCTATGTTTTTATACTGTAATAGTGATATTAGTGATTAAGCCAATGCACTTTTAAAGATAAATTATAAATGAATACTCTCACTTTTCCAGACACAAGATATAGTTTTTTTTAGAAAAGATGGAATGAATCCACCCATCCTTTCGACCGAAACATTTATGTAGATTGTTAAGTAAATATTTTACTGTTAGCTTGTTTAGTAACAAAATATTCTACTTATGTATATGTATTTTATTTGGAGAAAAAGTGTCCAAACCAAACTCTTAGATACTGGATTATTATTACCAAGAAAAAATATTTCCAGTACTCTCAATTATAGTAGCTTCTTATTTTTTCACATATTCCTCACTGGATATCAAAAGAAAAGTTTCCTCAGAGAAAAAAAAAACTGTATAAAAAGTAATTAAATATATTGAACTTCCGGTGCACTGAACTTCCTAATAATACTTAAGATTCATACAATTTCTCAATAGTCAACTAAGAAATTACAATTGAAGAATTATGGTGCAAAAAATGGATTTCTTGTAAGGTTTCAATCAAATTTCTATTTGCAAATCTAATAATAAAGCCAGATAGATATGATCCTAATAGACATTATTGGAGTCTCATCAAAAGATTCATAACAAAACATAATCATTGTACTCATCTCCATTTTAAATGGAATTTTAGATACTGGCCTATGTGGATGTGTGCCAACGCAAACCATGGATCACAATTAATTACTGTCAAATCTATGGTTACAGTGGCAAAATTGAGAGGTGTATTAGAACAACTAGTGAAGCTATCTCCTCCTGATAGTCTACAAGTTCCTTTATGATATTTTGTTAATAATTAAGTTATTTTTTAAAAAAAATCCATGTACTAAATAACTAAATTACTTAAAATTTCCATTTAATATAACTGACGAATTAAATAATAATCCTCAATACATTTTTAGAATAAAACAAAAACATTAGTTTTATTAATTTTTAAGACGTTTTTTTTTTTAAAAAAAAAAAAAAAAATCCAGTCATTTGTTTATTTCAAAATATCAATTCTTAACTATTTTGCCAAAGGCTATCTTTCACTTCTCAGATAATAAAACTTTTAGAATAAAACTGAAGAACGTTTTTATACATTAAAAAAAAAAAAGTAATTCTAAAAATATTTATTTAATATGCCGCTGATTGTAATGACATATTTAACAAATAAATCTTTGCTATAAAAAAACGTTCAATATATCAATTCTTGAATTACTGCGTCATATCAAATTTTATTCAAATAATAAGATCACCCTCAAAATGTTTATGCATTGATTGCCAAATCTAATTTCTTATATGCAGTTCACTAATAAAAGTATATGCAAATACATAAGATTGTGATAAATAAACATTTTTATCCCTGTAATTATGTATCTAAAAATCTTATATTACATAAACATTATAGACTATACAGTATACCTCCATCTTGTGTCCACTGCATTTGCTTTTAAGCCAGTCATGGTAAACTGAGATCTGGAAACAATATGTGGCTCTCTCCAACTTTTTGTATGGTCCATTTTATTTACAATTATATTAGCATAATAACTATTTTTTTAGAAATAATTTTATTTTCATATTCTTTCTAATAAATACAATGTTTGTGAATGTTTTCTTATGTTACTATCTGATCTATAATGAGGAATATCCCAAGAGGTCCATTACTTCAAAAAAAGTAGGACTAATAGGATTGTTGTTTTTTTTTAAATGACGATTTATTTAAATGATTTATACAATTTTATACAATGATGATTACATGAATACCAAGCAATGTCCATAGCCAAATGAGAAGTGGATATATACATGAATGTTGGATCAATGCTTGTTCTAACTACAGATAAATAAAATGATATATAATGGAAGCCATATTTATAATATGAACATTAAATATCAGTATAAACAAGTAACAAAAAATAATAGAATAATGTAGATATGAAAATAATAATATAGTAATATGACAAGAAAAAGAGATCAACCACAAAAAATGTCTGAATGTCTGTGAGTTGGGGAAATAACTGACTGGGAAAGGATTCACAACAGCATTCATATGAATAAATTCAAATTTAGAGGGCTTTTTTTGTTGTTGTTGCTGCTGAAATCATAGAATGTAGCTCCAAAGATATAAAAGGACTACTGTGCCTAATGAGTACATAAATTAACTAATTGCACAAAGTTCACAATTATCATAAAACAAAAACTGTATCTATTTCTTCTGTTTATAAATGAAAAATTAATTCAAAATTCTCCAGAAAATAAAAAACTTAAAATATAGTAAATGTTTTTAATCACTTCAATCAAAGCTTTATTTTTATTCAGTTCAAAAAAGAAACTTAGCAAGAATGTGAAGCAAGCAATTGATATTTAGCAGTATGTACCTGTACACTTTTATTATTTTAGAAATTAAAAATAGTTCTTTTATAATTTTTAATGTCTTCACATTCTCATTACTTCTTTGCTGAATTGTATTTAAATTTTTAAAAAAAATCAAAAATTTGACATATATTTTCTTTTCAAAAGAAATTTTTTTTCTTGTCTGGGAATTATTGAAAATATACACAACATGACATTATATTGCTGAAGTTCCGACTATCTACACAAATATAAACATTATCAAAGTTGTGAAAAATAAATATAAAACAAGTTCTAAAAATACATTTTTAATAATTAGTAAGTCATAAAAAATATTAATCTTTCATTTGTTTTTTTTTTTACCTACTTAACTTATAAATAAATAAAAACATTTTCCAAGTTTAATTTATTAATTATTGAAACATGGACTGCATCTACTTTATATATAAAATAATTATTGATATTTGAACACATTCCAATTTAAACATTCTTAAATATGTGCCTACCATTAAATTTATATATTGATTACATTTCTTATAATTGATATTTTTATTAGCAATAATAAAAATAAAAAAAATTGCACAATTTTCTTTTTTTATCAAATTTGATTTCATCTTAATGAAATAAGTTTATGTGTGTCTATTCTTTTATGTATATACAGCTGGGATTTTTTTTTATTTACGAGAATAAATAAATAACTTTAAAACTAGAACTGATTTGGAAACTACATTTTAATATTAATAGATTGCAAGATATATTATCAGCTGAAATATATTTTAGTAAAATATGTGACATCCAAAAACTGAAATAAAATTTAAATACATATTTGAAGTTACAAAAAAATACAAATAATTTCTAAGGTGAATTTTAATATTAGGTATCTAGCAAAATGTTCAAATCTGATGTGTATGAAAGTACAGGCAACCAAAAGTGCTTGTCCAAATATTTATAAGCTATTTAATTTCTCTGGTTAAACCAACTTAAGATGGATTTCTTTTAAAAAAGAAAAACAACATGTGTTTCACATTCTATATACTTACAAATACTTATGTTTAAAAAAAAAGTATTTCAAATGAAAATAATTTCATTTGACAATTATTTTTACTTTAATATCAAATCTTTCAAAAGTAATCTTTATTAGTATTGATGTGCAATTTGATTTAAAATATTTGCAATATTTAAATTACTTTGAAATTACTAACTAAAGAAATGATAAGTTCAATTTCATTAAAATCTTTGAATCTTGAAATTATTTTTATATTCAGCTTTCTCAATAGGATCGACATCTTCTCTTAAAGAGCACTTAACCAGACTTTTTATCTTAATAAAATTTAACATATTACTGAAATGTATTTGCAATTATTTAAATTTGATTTTAATACTTATAAATATTATTGAAAGATTCTTATTGAATTATCATATTTATAAAATTCTCACCTTTATCTTGCATTTCTAGATGTAAGTTAATAAATTTTGAAGTCACACTTTTTGTTTGTATCCTTTTTATGGAAGAAAATTTTAAGGACATTAATTACAGGGAACAATATATTTAACAAAGAATTCAATATCATATCTTCAGTTTTTAACTTAAATAGCCATCTTTGAATTGCATTTTCTCAAACAGAAAAAATAATTTTAAATATAATGTTCAAAACATTATATGTGTTTCTGATTTCATCATATTTGTTGAGAAATAAAGTAATGTGTTTAAATAACAATAAATAACTATCATATAATAAATGTATACAATATAGTATTTACATTAAATGTAAATGTTAAAGTACTCAATTTTCCACACATTATTAATAATAATGTGCCAACATCTCTATCAAAATAATTGAACTCATAAAATGATCATTTACATATGCCTTGTAAGCTCTTATAGAGAAAGATATTCTGGTAAGGAATATTATTAAGGCTGAATTTCAAATATAATAAACAAAGCCTTTTCCAACATAACCAGCCATTAAATTTGTGCAGAATTGGTCATTTCAAGCTATACGAACAGTATATGTTTATGTTTATGTGGATGTGCATTATATATATATAGGATTTTTTTATATTTATTTTGAGATTAAATAAATAAGTTCAAAGATTATTTTTTTAAAAAAAAGATTTACATTTGCACAGAGTAATTTATTCTACTCTTCCCCAGAGTCAAAGGTCTTAAAAGCTTGAGAAACCGAGTGGATACCAAAAAAAAAAATTGCTAAATTCATCTTCACAGACATGTTTCTACCTATTTCTTCATAGATATACTCAATAAACAATTCTGTAGCCATTGATACTTAACTTTATCGTGGGCAGCTCTGGAATACAGTAAAAACAGAATTACTGTTTCTAAAAACACAAAGATTAATCAAAAAAATTATAGACACTTTTGACTATTGCAGAATCTAATAAAGGTCAAGTTTATTATAAATAAATATGATTTTTTATGCTTTCAAAATAGGGAGAAAAAAAAATTCATAAAATATTTATATATTTGTTATGGTTGTTTGATCATATTTAAAGCTGAAAGAGAAGAGATTTGTAAAAAAAAAAAAAAAAAAATGCAGTATATGTTAAAAGATTATAAATATTATTTAATTCAAGCCATTAAATTAATTTGGCAATTATTGAAAAAATGAAGTTAAGTGTTTTTATCCAATAACTGGAGAAATTCTATAAATAAAAAAACAAAAAGCTTTATGTCATAATATGCAAATAATTACTAATCTCTACCATGTGGACATTGATATTATCAAGTTTATAAAAAAATCTACAAATTATTAATTACAATAAAATAATACTGTATAATTTAGTGTAGCCAAAATCAAAACTCAATCCCGTAGCTTCTAGTACTGTAGCATAATATGATTCCCCCCTTTCCCATTATGCTTCGAGCTATTTGATTATTTATTTATTTATCGTCAAATATTATTAATTTTAAACACAGCTAATATTTTTAGATTAGTTCATTGAACCATATTCCCACTATGATTCTAACTTATGCCAACAATCTGTGCTTGTGTTTGCATAATATGAGTTTTGCTGTATTCTTATCCCTAATTGTTTTGCAATCTATTAAATGCTACTATTTTGAGCACAGATACAATTATGTTCATTTATAGTGATTTTTCTGTCTATATGAAATATGTGAGATAATAAATCCAAATGTTTTGCAAAAAATCAATCCCAATGGACCATTTAAATTTACAGCACAAATAGTGTTATTTCTAACAAATTTTGCCAAAGTCTATTATTTATATAAACTAATGCATTAAAGTCTTCAAGAAAAAAAAAAGATTTTAAATAATAATAATTCTATAATAGCAAGAAGTAAATCTGTTTCTCCAAGTTTTTTGAATCTAATTTTGAAGCACAAGCATTAATAAAATAAGCATTGATATTAATGTGCAATCCACGTTAACACTATTAGTTTTTCAATAATGCCAAGTTATGGCATAGTACAATCTTAATATTCAAACATTTAATAAAATAAACATCCGAGTGTTATAGTGCCACAGATTCAATAAATTATTAACATTATTTCTAAAGAAGTTTGCCATTTATTATAAACCAATTTAATTTTTCTGAATTCAACCAAAAGTAAAACAAAAAAAAATAGGACTCCCTAATGTCAATTACTTTTTCAATAAGATTTTAGTTTTCAGACAGTTTTTTTTTTTTTTCATTTCTTACAATTTCTAAAATTACTAACATCCATATGTTCTATTTTTCTATAACAATTAACTTTTAATAATGGTTAACAAATTAGTTTTTTTTTTTAAATAAAATCTGGTGTTATACATAAGAATAACAATCACAACATAATAAAAATACATTAAAGATAATGTTACTTACAAATGCTTAACTTATTTAAAAACAAAAAGAAAATAAACAGTCCTAGATAAATATTTTGAAAAACATGCAAATATTGGTAAAAAAAAAATAAAAAATAGGAAAAAATACTTTAAATGAGATGATAACCAAAAAAAAATCCCATTTACTCATTTCAGCATCCTTTAAAAACTTGTGTGGTTTAGCAGAGTGATATGGTACTAGATTCAAACCTAAAAATTCACAGTTGAATTTTAAAATCAGCCTTTCCAAGCTATTGTGCATGCACTTTTTACAAGTGTTAATAATAAATGAATACTTTCACCCCAAATACGAGATATAGTATTTAAGAAAAAATAAAATGAATCCATTTATTCTTTCCAACCCAAATGCTTATATATGGGCAAATCTTAAGTACTGGAAGTGAAAGCATGAGAATAGACCACTCACTTTAAATTACTGTTTATGATATCTGAATGAGTGACACTGGCGAAATTATCTAGAATTTACTAAATGTCACTCTCAAATGAAACTTAAACATATGTAAGTAAGCATTTATTTTATATAGTGCTATGTTTATAATTGTAATACATTTAAAATCAGCCTTTCCAAGATTTGCCCATATATAAGCATTTGGGTTGGAAAGAATAAGTGGATTCATTTTATTCTTTCTTAAATACTATATCTCATGTTGGGAGTGAAAGTATTCATTTATTATTAACACTCGTAAAAAGCGCATGCACAATAGCTTGGAAAGGCTGATTTTAAATGTATTACACTTATAAACATAGCACTATATAAAATAAATGCTTACAGTTGAGTAATGTAAATAAAATTTCTCAACTCTGTCAACTCAGTAGAACTATTGACTTCAGTCTGCTATGAAGTAGCTGAATATCAAATAACCTTTTGAATAACTAGCAATGATTATTTTTAGCATTATTTTAAAATGGTATTTGAGACAATTGTATCACCATCAAAAGAATCCCTGCCTAAGTGAGTTATTAAATAAGACTATTTTATTTTAATATATATTTCAAGTGCAAACCCACATTTAATAGCAAATTATGGCATCCCAAGAATTTTACACAATGACTCTCTCAGAAATAATGAAATGGTTTAACTGCCATAAGATAAAGATTTAAAACAGTCAAACTATAATAAAAGCATGAAATATTTCTCAAAGACAAACACCACAGAATCTCAAATAAATATATTGCAAATGATTATAAACTGTGCCTTTTTTTTTGTTTAGCACTGTGATAAAGGGATTGTCTCAGAATTAAAATTTTCTAAATTCATTCTTAAATCAACCTTACAGCTAGATACCTGAATATCACATAGACAGAATGACCGATTACATAATTATTTACATTATCATAAAAAGTAAAAGAAGTTAGAAATAAACATAAAATACTATGTTTATCTTTCCTTTAATGAAGAGAAAATCGCTGGCATAAACAATAGTGTGTATAGAAATCTAATTAAACATCATCTAAAAAAGAAATGAATTAATTTTGTAAGTGAATTTTAGATAATATTCCAATGAGGAAAAAAATATTGGTCAAAATGTTGTTTTTTTTTGTTTGGTTACCACTTATAATAAATTTAGATTGTTAAAAGTTTACTTGTTGGAAGATCATTTCTCCCAAAAGTGTAGATGCTTCTTTGTTCCATTTTCACTAAATAAAGTTATAGATAGTTATTTTTCAAAATAAAAATTATTTATAAGTTTTGATGATGGAAAATAATTTCTCACAAAAAACGTAAATCTGTATTAGTAGGTGTTCCTATCATTTTCAGAAAATAAAGTTGTAGGTCCCCATTATCCCAAATAAATATTGTCGAATTAAGACTTATGTGAAATCACACACCCCGAACTAATATGTATCTTATTTTATTCTCAAAATCAAACTATAAATTTACTTTGATTATTGCTTAATTTATATTCTTCTTCCGAATCACCATATGGTATAATGTCATGAAATTCTCAAACAAGGGAAAGTGGATAGAAACCAGTCCCTATTTTGAATATGTGGTGAAGTGAAAATTATACATTAGAGATGTTATTCATTAGGTGGATAATCTCTATTCTAATGAATGACTAATGAAAGTTATTAATAAAAATATTACATATATATGAATGTATGTTGTTCATAGCTAATCAATGATCAAGTTCACACGGTTATTCAAAGTGCGATCAAATGAAACTGTGCTGCCACCTAGCAACACAAATAAAAAAAAGCCAGTTTCGTCTGCTTCAGCTATTCTGCTTTAACTTATTTACTAACTTTCCTTCTCATATAGAAAGTATAAAAGCAAAAGTCAAAAACAATTAAACTGTTTTGATATTTTATAAACAATTTTAAATACAAAAGTTTAAAAACATTCATTCCATTAAGATATTTAATGGACTTTTTTAAAAAAAATAAAGACTTGGAGTGGCGATGCTATTTTCACTTTAAAAAAAAAAACTCTTAAAAAAAATGCTTCTTAACTACATTTAAATCAATAGATTCTATTTATCAGGATAAAAAATTCCTCCTAAGATTAAATACTAAGATTAAACTTTGATATTACAATCTTAAAATGTGTTTGATGGCTTCTATGATATCTAGAAAACAAGAGAATTTAAATGAAGTTTTTAAAATGTATAAATTCCTTTGAGCTGTTTAAAAACATTTCATTCAGCAAAAGAGAGGA
The DNA here is from genome assembly GCA_028023455.1 of Epiperipatus broadwayi. Lineage (NCBI taxonomy): Eukaryota > Metazoa > Onychophora > Udeonychophora > Euonychophora > Peripatidae > Epiperipatus > Epiperipatus broadwayi. The sequence continues at coordinate 161,256 of JAQFVV010013263.1, forward strand.
AAAGAGCAAAGCTATTCAACTATGGGTATGTTTAAAAAAAAAACAGTTTTTCAAAGTGACTATTTTTATAATTTTAGAACATATATATATATATGCATAAACTGTTGCATTTCTCTTATTTTCAAATTTATAATCATCATTAGATAAGATATATTTATATAAATATGCAAGCACGAGTGCGTGTGCGGCGCAACTGTTCCCAAAAGCTATTAATATAAAATAGATAACTAAAATATGCAAGCAAATTACTTTGGGCTCAAATCAATGTGTTTTATGATATTAGATTGTTGGGGGAAAAAAACCAAATTAGAGATCAATTGTTAGATGCTTAATTAAACTGGTTATAGATATCAACCCCAAGTCTTTATTAATAAAAACAAAAGCCAGTAACCGTTTTAATCAAAAGGCTTAACATTGCACTACTATCTGGTCAACAACGGTTATTCAAACTCACAATAAATAGTTTTGAAGTAAAAAAAAACTCACTATAAGTAAATTATAAAGTGCAACAATAAAGCTGTAAGAAATATTCATTTAAATAAAAACCAACAATAGTATTTTGTCCTATGGTTAGGTCCAGAGAGTAGTCACATCATCAATTCATCCATTTTTCCATTCTATTCTCTGCATTGCCCAGTTCTTCAAATCCATGTAACTTTTCCCATCTCTTATGTCATCTAACAATGTCAATCTTTTCCCTCATTTCTTCTTGCTTCCACTCACCATACCCTCCAAAACATATTTCATTAAACTACACATTCTTCTTAATATCTGTCCAATCCAGTTTCTCTGTCTGATTTCCTCAATCAATCTTTTTTTTTTTTCATTTACTCTTGTCAAAACTTCTTCACTTGTTATTTTATTCATTCAACTGATTTTTTGCATTCTTTTCCATATTTGTATCTCAAAGGCTCCCAATCTGTTTCTAATTTTATTACTCATTGTCCATATTTCACAACCATACAATAATATACTCCACATATAGCATTTAATTACTTTTTCTTAATTCTCTCTTCAAGTTCCACCAACTACATATTACTATTATTACTTGCATTAACTGTATAAGACAATATTATTCTATTTTAACAATATACATTATAAAATGTTAAATGTATATACAATATTAGCATTTAAGATTAAGTTGCCATAGGAAGGATGATACCATATTTCACATTTTCAACAATTGTTCCTCTCTTCGGGGCTGTAAAATATTGATTAATCAAATTTATGAACCAAAACATCCAATTATCAACACACTCATAGAAGGTATTTCCTCTGGGAATTTTGCAACTATAAGAAGTGCCACATTCATCACTTTCTGTCTATGGTTTGTCAGATGCATCCTAATCTTCAAGTCAGTTATGCTTGATCCAAAATTAATTTTTCTACAAAAATTAAAAGACATCAAAGAAAGAGATTTGAAGTTAGCTCCTCACTTTATAGTAAATTCCACATGGCATCTTATTAATATTGGACATTCGACTCTAAAAGAGTATTTTTTTTTCTCATTTTTAAGTAAATTAATGGTTTATAAATGTATTGCCAAATTTAATAAATTATTTTAACATTTTCTTTTATTGTAAACATAGTTGAATAAATCTGTTTTTGATAAAAAATAAAATAAAATAAAAAAACACATTTTGATAATTATATTCTATACGACATAATAAAACTCTAAAAATAATTAATGTTTGAAATAATAGGCCATTATTAATATATATTTTACTCACTAGGCAATTTCTTCTAGCTTCACATGTAAAAACAGATTCCATGTGTGAAATATATATATATGAGTTTGTTCTTACGTATATATATATATATATATATATATAAAGTAGTTTATGTATTACATATTAAGAGTCTCAAGATTATGCTGGTTTCTTATATAAATTATTGATATAATGTGTCCTAGTTAATAAATAAATAAGATTAAATGATGGATATTCTTAGTTCAGCTTTTATAATTTCTGAACTTTAGAACTAGCAAATGGTGTCTACTATATACATATTGTGATATGAAACATCACAAAAAAACCTGTTTTGCCTTTCCACAAATTACTATTTTTTTAAGTTGATTTTTCATAAATATCATCAGTTAAAGTGCAACTACTATTTTAGTTGATATCATACAATGACAAAATTTTATTAAGATAAGAACTGTTATTAAGCCTTTTTTCTTCTTCATTAATAAAAAGAAGATTATAACTAAATTATAACTGTTCTGGTTTTTTTTAAAAAAATATACATTAATCAAAATTCAAAATAAATTTTAATTTAAAAATTCATTCTTAATCTGTTAAAATGACATATATTGCAACTAACTCTATATTTACAGTCAAGCATTGGAGGCCTAGAAGTTAGCATCGTTGTCTGCAAGCAGCAGGCCTGGGTTCGCATCCTGTCAACGCTTTGACATGTAAAAAAAACAACTCTATATTTGCATGTATCTTTAAAAAAGAAACTGTGTTTGTTAAAATCAAAAATAAGTCAAATAAAATATTTGTATTGAATAGAGATCTATTTTTATATTAAATTTTAAATAATCTACTATATTTCAAAAATATCAAGAAATATTAACCAATATTTCAGTTATTCCAGGTTTTATTTTAAAGAATTATCTATGTAAATTTAGTTTGAGTTCATTTATTCTTGTCCTTTTAAGATTTAAATATGCAAGCACACAGATTATGTTGAATGCCATAAGACCAATCCATCTTCATATATAACATTGACTTAAATTTCCCTTTTCTCTTAATGTTTCATTTTAACTTAATAAATCATGATTTAAAAGTATAAAAATCTCAAAGATAATTTGTAAATAGTAACTGCAACTATAAAATGTTTAACATAAAAATACACTGGCTATTGTATCTATTAAAAATAGCTTATGCACGACATTTATCTACAGATTATCTATTTAAGTAATTAGTCAAAAATTAACTTTTTTTTAAGTTTCAATTTGCTTTTTTCATCATCACATAGACAAAGTTTGTGTGTGCTGAAAATCAGATATATTAATCTTTAACTTGGATTAAAGTTTATATCTGTGCTAGAGAAAATCTCAAGTTTAATAAATGATTAGTAATAATCATTACGTGTTTATCAAAAAGTTGATAACGTAAAAGTAGGGAGAGTAGTAAATTGACGCTTGAAAATACAAATGAGACAATTTGCTCTACATAAATACTATTCATGTAATAAAAATATATATGAGATGATGATGACCTGGCCCAACTGATGAGTGCTAATTCAGCACGAAATGCATTTCGGGGGGGGGGGGGATTTGTCTTTTATTGTATCTTTATTTGTATGAAATTATTTATGAAATAAAAAAGAATGGAGAAATATGTAAGTTGTCTATCTATAAAAAGATATTCTAAATTTGTAGTAACAATGTATTATTAGTATGAGATTCTATATTTAAGGGTTTTTGCAAAACCACTCACGTTTATTATTCAGAGTAAAGCATATATAATTTTTATTTGAATCAAGTTGAAAAGGGTTTACCTTTTAACAAACTAGAGTTTGTTTAATAATGAAATGTGTTGAATAGAAAAGCAGATTTAGATAAATGTGTTTCCATATTCACATATGATATTTATCCTCTGTAATGACATCACTTCACTATAAAGTTTGTTATATCTTTTAAAAAAAAGAAAATTGTTAAAAAATAAATTAATAAAAATCAGAGTACGAGTATATATTTTTTAAAATGCATACTCAAAATTTTAAATGGTAACTATTATAAACATTAAAACGCTATTGTATCTGCATTGCTCATAAAAAAAAATTGAAAAGAGTTTACTGTTTTGTGACTATCATGAGGTGGAATTTAGAACTTTTCTCTAATAAATAAGTATTATTAAACAAGATGAAACCGCCAATACTTCTGGCCACACAACCATTAATTCATAATTGCTTCTTAATCAATTCTTAGGTAAAGAATTAAAAAAAAAAACAACCATAAAATTCTCAATATCTAATAATTTAATAGTCTGGGATTTAACTTTTTATAATTTCAGTGTGAAAAGATAATGAAATTTATTTCCCTGCAGTGAAATATTTAAGCCTATTCCTTAACGCTCTATGTACAATCACATATGTATATATTAAAACAAAATATTGGTAATCGCTCTGCAATTTTCAAAATACCAACATGCAAACGAATAAATTAAAGTTATAAGTAGCTAATAATGTGTCATGACAGCCAAGTTATAGGTTGATTATAGTTGCTATTTATTCGTTTATATGTTGGTGTGTTGAAAATTGTAGAATTAATTCCACTATTTTGTTGATTATACATTATTGTGACTGATATTATATATAGTGCTTCAATAAAAATATAAATTAGTAAACATTATTTAAGTCAGCATAAATCAAATTTCACTTTTTCATCTTCATTGGTTTCGAATAGCTTAAAGCTTTTTCTTAATTTCAATTAGCAATTTTACCTATTAAAGATTAAAATGGTAAAAAAAAAAATGTTTCAATTATTTGTGATAATCAATATTTTCCCTACAAGATAAAATATAAATACTAGAAAGAAAACTTTTTAAAATTTAGCCTTCAGATATTTGATAAAATTAAAATAATGTTTTTATACTTAACACAACAAATACTTTTGATTTTAGATTATTAAAAACTTTTGAAAGAAACAAAAATATATAGTACATTTTATTTTCAAAATATTTATTAACTTTTCAGAACAATTATTATTACTAAAAACTAGGTGGAGTTACAAATTAAAACATAATATATGAGCTTTCACAAGTAAATTATTCATTTCCTACATAACTCCAGTTTACTTTTCATTTCTTAAATTATGTTGTATGAATGTTTTAAGCCATATTCTCTTTTTTTACATTTATTCTCAAAAGTAGACACACCTGTAGGACTTCTTGTTTTATATATTTTCACATTGAAAATTGTAATATAACATTTTCATCTCATTGAGCATCTATGCGATATCAAAAGCAGAATACTGACACAAAAATTGAAGATATATATATGTAATATATAGGGTATATGAGCACAGACTTTCACACAACCCACCACTCTCCACATCATCTCATAACACTGATACCCTTGAACACATATATGTTGAAAAGATAAATAATCAGCAATATATGTATTTCATGCTAAACCAGCAATCATCAGTTGGTCCAGATTATTATCTCTACACATATATGCTATAAGTGCTCAGATATATATTAAGATAGCCAAACCTCATACTCTAATGGACAGGGTTCAATCTACTACACACACCAACTCTTCAACTGTCCATCCAATTGAAAATCTGATGATGGAATGATCAAAGGCCACCCGAAAGCTGAGATTCTTGTCACACCCATGTTGACCTAAGGTCAATCTGACCCCTCATATTATAGGACATAATCCATTTAATATATATACAAGGGATGGGCAGCCATCTCTATTATGTAATAACTGAAACACAGGCTTATTATATACCTGTGTCTATATATGTAATATATAGGGTATATTGTAACTGACAGAATTGCCACCATCATGAAAATTACCTGAGGGCAATTTTCATGTGCATGCCACATTCTGATGTCACAGACTACTATTTTTTTCTTTTGTTAGCCCACTAAGATCAATGAGAAACAAGCGACTCTTAACTATTCCACTTAAAATTATTACTAATGGTGAATAATGAAATAATAAGACACAATTTATTTACATATACACCTGGATCTCGTTTTACGCAATAGATAGGTTTCTCAGAAAACACATACAAAAGAAATTGCACAAAAATAGATGTAACTTATCTTGAAAAAGGGGGATACGGACTGTGATTTTTCAAAAATTGCATAAAAACAAAGCACCAATGTAAAATTACTTTAAAATTCACGCAAAAAAAAATTAAGGAAATAAAATATGACTAATAAAAATTTTCAAATTTGAAAAAAATTGATAAAAGACAAACTTTTTTTAACTATAATATTTAATTTTATTCATAACAATATATTTTTATGCATAATTTACAGTACAGTAATTTACATTTTTTATACACGTTTTAATTATTATCGCTATTTGCCAATAAACAGGTTCATTTGCAAACTGGTAAAAAATCAGATTTTTCACAAGAGGAAATACAACTAGCACCAACTTCACTCTCATGTAGTGTTAATGGTTTTCTGGTGACAACGTAATTAGTAATTAATCTTTGAGATGATGATTTTATTAATTGTTTATGAAGCTTGCAATATCTAGACATACAACTATTTAGCTCTCATTGGAATTTAAAAGCACGTTCGTGATTAGTGTCATTAATAAGAAAATAATTTGCCAACTGATTAGTAAGTTGAAGCCCTTCTCGAATCATTTTTGCAGTGAAAGGACAAGGTTCCACTTCTATTTAATTATCTTTTTCTACACTGCTGGGAAAAATTTAATTAAAACTAACAACTAAAAATTAAATTCTTATTTTTGTTTTTAATTTTTTAATTTTCAATTCCGTTTAAAAATCAAATTTTGTTTCAAATCACATTAATTTCAGGTCACCTAAAGTAATTTTTAAATTGTTAATTACAATTAAAATCAGATTTTAATTTTTAATTGTCAAATTTAATTGTGCCCACTGCTATTACTCACCTTTTAAAAATAAACTTGCGGACACTAAATGATTAATAATTGATTACATTCTTTTTTAAAAAGCAAAAACAGAATGTAATTTAAAATGCAAAATTAACACGTACAATGTTTGAACAAATTTACATTATAATCTTGTAAAATTTAATGTGTATACATAAAATGTGGAAATCATGATTTTAATTTCATTCTTGCATAAAATCTTACTATTATAAAGCACTGAAAATATTGAAATTATTAAGATGAAAGTCGAATTCCAATAATGTGCTATTACATTAAATATGACGTAAGTGCGCAAAATTTATTATTTAAAGTAATAGCACATTATCGGAGTTCGACTTCTAATCTAATACAGTGTTAACGCATAAAAGAAAACCACATACAAAAATATTAAGAAGAAACATGAATCACATAACTTCAAAATCGCGTTAAATAAATCCACGCAAAACGAGACCCAGGTGTATACATTAAAAATTAACACACACAATGGCATTTTTACTTAATTGAATTATTAATTTTGGAAAATTTATTTATACAAAATAAACATTTATAAATCCTATTATCATTATTTTATTCTTATGTAATAATTTAGATTATGCATAGACATTGCACATGATAGTATAAAGCTTAAATGCTTTTAAACAATTAATATTTGATATTTAAAATAATATTAATATTAGTTGATTTTGAACAGATCACAATGCATAGCATAGACTCTAACCATATGCCTGTACTATTATAGACTGCGGTGATTAACACCAAGCCATGATATTAGTAAGTAATTACAATAATAATAGAAAATTACAAAAGCATGCAAAAAATAATGGTCTCTCTATCCATTCAATAAACAGCTTTTATTTTCAGAAATCATTTAATACTATTTTTAAATTCGTTTCTGTTTGTCCATACACTATGAAATTTACTCTAGTCAATCCTACCGATACACCTCCATCCTCTAAAGTTATTTTTTTTCATTCCTTAATCAAAAGCATAGCTTCTAGTATTGATTTTGATGTTCAGACATTCTCCAGGAAAATTGTATTTTGGGAGACCTAAAACAGAGTGCATAGAACTAGCCAACCTCATCCTTCTCCATCTATTCTGAAATCACTAATAAACAAATAATCAAAAAAATTCAAATTCTGGTACCTAGAGATAAAATATCTTTATTTCATTATAAAAATTAATTTGGAGACTCTATCTACTAGTAATTTCTTATCACAGAGAAAGTGCTTTACTAACATTGATCCAGCTTGCTCTTTTTGTCATCAGTCTGAAGAAACAATACATCATTTTCTAATCCAATGTCCTGCTCTTCTCATCTATAAAAACATCATTGAGTCAATTACTAAACCTCATATTTTTTCTAGTGTTACTCTTATTGACAGTATATAAAAAAGCTTTTTCCCCTTTAATTAGAATCACTATTTTCCTTATGTATATACTTGGGTTCATAAGATGCCATTTTTGCATTAACCCTACATCTAAGGAATTACAATCACTATTTTTTAATAAAATCTCAACATTTAAACACAGAGATCAGGTACTTGCCCACAGAACATCATTAATCCTCCATGGAATCTGGTTACTCTCCCGACACCATTATAATATTTTTATATTTTTCTCCCTTTTATTATTATTAATTTTGTTTTTATGTCAATCTAAGTATGTAAATAATATACTGTTTGTAATCTATAAACATTGTACTAGTCTATTCCATGTTGATAATTGAATTCAAACCAAATATTCTATAAATGAAGATGATTATTTTTTAACACAATAATTTGTTTTAATTTTAAAATAATAATAATAATAATAATTGTAACATAAGGAAATAATATCTCCATTATAATAATTTATGAACAATAACAAATACATGTATAAAGTATACCAAATGATAGGAATAATCCTCTATGGAGGACTACTGTTTAGAGTATATGGTACAGTGCATATGAGTGACCGGCAGTCACAAATGTATCACAAGAAATGTAGGAAGATAAAGCAGATAAACTATAGTAGGAAATTTTTATCTACCGCACATCACCACACTAAACAAATAATGAAAGTAAGAGGCCAGCAATCCACAAATGGTTTACCATCATTTATCACTAATATATTACATAAGGAGGAGTTTCATATATAACTAGCATTACTTGAATTGAATGTTGACAAACTTATTTATATAAATAAATACAATGTTAATCTAGCCTGTCTATGCAGCATGATTGAACTCCATTCTTAATTTATTAATTTGCAGATTTAACATATTGTTTATATTTAAATCAAGTGGAATTGACTAGTTTAATTAACATACAAATCAGTACTAGCATAGTAAGAGATTGCTAAATTATATTTTAACTGACTTAGATAACCTACTAATTTAAATGATGACCAATTAAATTCTGACATTTATAAAGAAAACAACCCAGCAATCTAGTGCCATCTGTGCTCATAAACAGATTAAACAAATAATTATTTACTAATACATTTTCACTAGATAGGGGTTCAATAATAATTAACTAGAGATTCATTTAAAGTTCATATCCATTATTTCAGCTTAAAAAGTTCATGTTCAGTCTTTTAGGTATTGGTTTATTTTGACAGAGTTTATTCTTTGAATTACAATTTAATTAGGATGCTTCATCAGTAATTAATTTGGGTCTGATAGTTCATTTCTTCCTGTAAATTTTATGCATATAATGTTAACATATGGTAGACACAAGTTCAGTGGTTTCTCCATTTGTTGATGGCTCTTATTCCTGGACTTGGGACTGGGTTTTGAGCTTGAGTTCGTTTGACAGAGTAAAGCAGACAATGGCTTCTCTACTCCTACATGGCTTTAAACTTCATGAACAAATATCATTATCAAGCTCTAGCTAAGAATAGCAGAATAATAGAGAAATAGCTATAATGCAGAATAACAGAAAAATAATAATCCTGATTAGCAGAATCGCATAATAACAGCAGAATAATCACAGAATAACAGAATAATTTTCTTGAATGTAATAATAAACATTATTTATAGACTCTAAAGTTTGATTATCAGTAAACTTCAGATCTAACACTTGTCTTTCAGATCCTTTAAAGCAGTAAATTTAAATATTTTATATGAGGTCATCATTTTAAATCATTTATTGAAGTTGACATCTCTGTGTAACATAATTCATTAAATTATAATAAAAAATATACAAAAAAATAAAGAATTTATAATTAAAATAATGTATCCTTTCTCATTTATTTTTGACCAATTTATGTTATATAATCAATATTTATTTATTTATCCAGAATTATCATATGAGGGGTCAAAATGACTTATGGTTAACATGGGTACGACAACAATATTGGCAAACAAGGGTTTTGAAGTAGCCATCCTTAGATTTTCAATATGTATGGCTGAAGAGTTGCAAAGTGAAAAAGATTGAAACATGTCCATTAAAGTTTGAAAAGTTGATATCTTAATATAAACCAAGCACTGATAATATATGTGTGTAGCGGATGATGATCTGTATCAACTGATGAATGCTAGTTCAGCATAAAATATGTATATTGGAGATTATTTATCTTTTTTCACATATGTGTGGTCATCTGTATTGATTGTATAAGATGGAGAGGGTGACAAGGAAGCTTGAGAGTCTGGGTTCAAATTGCCTGTAATTACAATAATCCAGTGAGTAAAACTTTGATTTTTTTTTTTTTTTGCTGCTTATCACATTTCATAAAAAATATTCATAATTTGTTTTTTTTTTTTGATTTTGTACAAAAATGCAGTCAAATTAAATTAAAATTATATTAATAAATATTGCACATGATAAAATTTTAATTTTAATTATTTATTAAATAAAATTGTTGTTATTATTACTATTGTTATTATTCTGCCAAGACTTTATATTTGCAATGAAAGTCTTCCTTGCTATGGATTTCTTGGTAGGATATTGGATAAAAGCTAGGTAAATCATATTTTCAACTTACTTTTATGGCATTTTATTAATATATATAATCAAAACTATTTTTTTTAATTATTTATTGAATAAAACTTTGTGCAGTATTTTTCTTTGCTGAGATTGTTCATATTGTTGATGAAAGCCTTCTTTGTCTTGGGTGTATTAACAAATCTCTTATAATCTCCATAACAAAAATAATGAATAAAAAATTAGGTAAGTAAATCATACTTTCAATTTTCTGTTTTAGTGTATTAATAACTTTTATTAGTGATTCATTAAACTTGATGATAAAAAATGTGTAAGAGATTGTGGTCTGGGCCAACTAATGAGTGCTGGTTCAGCATGAAATGTGCACATCATGGAGATCATAGATCTTTGATTATATGTTTTTGATTACATCCCTCCACAAGATTTAAAAATGGATAGAAGCCAGTCCCTATCTTGCAAGACAGCAGTGGAATGAAAATTACACTACAGAAATATTATTCATTATTGAAAAAGTTTTAGTCTAATGAATAGTAATAAAAATTATTAATATACTTTCATTAAGTGATTTGTGTCAAAGTTATGAGGGCAGCATGTTTCACAATTATCCAATAAACTGCAATAATTTGCTTTCTATTTTAGTGTTCTCAAAAATTATTTTTAATTACAAGTACTCGAGTATAATTCCTTCACTTTCTTCATTATCATTTTTTGGTTACTTATCCATTTTCAGAAGTGTTGAAGTATTTGTTTCTGTTTTTTTCCTCTCAAAATTATTTTATTGAACATGTGCTATTTGTTAAGTTTAAAAAATATTAATTAAGAAATCAAATATAAATTCAATTTTAACTTTAAAAAATAATATTTTTTTTATAAATGCCATTCATAACATATAATGACTTTTTTTTATGCATATGATGATGTACAAACTGTTAATACATTATGAATATGGCACATTATTTTATGTTTCCCATAGCATTTTTTCAAGCTGTTGGTTAATTATTTTTCCTAACTTTTTGCAAAAATAACTAAAATTTGGAATCTACCAGTGGCAGAATAACACACTGAAGCAATTTGAAAATTATGGAATAATAATAATGCCTGTGTGAAAAGTGTGTGCTATTGGGCATGATATAAAACTATGTATAATGGAGATAATAGTGGTGTAATCTCAAAATGTGTTTGAAGCAAGTATTCTTTAATCATGTCTTTAATTTTGTTTATTGCAGTTGTATTAAATTTTATTTATCTACAACCATTTGGAGTTTTGTGTAATTTATTGTATTTTTTATAATCACCTTAAAAAAAATCAACAATATATTTAATACAATAAAATCATCTTACAAAAACAAACAGCCATCGTGTTTAAAACATGACACCCTTGAAAATGGATAATTTATCAAAAAACGCCCACCAAAGAGAGCACCTAATTACGTAATGGTAAGTTGCACAGAATTTTTTTTTCTTGGTGGAATTTATTGCTTTATTTTATAAGGATGATATTGTTTTCACGACATTAGCATACTATAATATTAAGTGCATTATATAATGGCTACCATTAAAAAAAGATGGGTATTTTTTAAAAAGGAGAATATTTTTAAAAGTTGCTATAATGAATATTTGCTTGTTTGTCAAAGAAATGTGAGCAAATTAATGATTATTACTACGGTATTTAGAAAGAGGAGGATAGAAGGTAAAATATATTAATATAAATTTCATTTTAAAATTGCATATGGTAGCAATAATATACATCCTGAATTCTCTATATTCAATGTCTCTAATTTTCGAAGTCCATATCAGTCAATCTTCACCAATAAGCTCTTTTTTTAAAAAAAAAAATTGTTTTAAAAATATATAAACTTTACTCAGCATGCTGGATAATTTTAAAACATCTATATTTCTTATGGCTAGTTGTATATCACCAATAAAAGAACTGCTTCTTTTATATATTTTCTCCACATCAAATCTGACTCGCAATTATCAAGATCATCTTATATATATATATGCCACTATTAGCAACAATTCAAACGACATTTTAACGTTCCATTTTAAAAATTACTTTCATCTTCTAAGAAGTTTATTTCATAGGAGTTGACAAAAAAAAAAAACTTACACATAAAAAAATCATTTAATTAAAATCGACGTGACATTTTCAGTTAAAAATAAAACTTACATTTTATTGCCTTTTGATATATACTTAGGTGTGGGCAAATAAAAAATAATTATTAAGAAAGCTATATTTAAAAAAAATCCAATCACATCTGCGGTATATATATGTAGCCACAAACACATAAAGAGAGCGTAAAATCTTAGATAAATAAAGCAATCACAAAAAGATAATTAGGGTTGATTTTTAAATTTGATTGCACTAATTGAAATAGTGGAATTGACTGAAAATGGCTTAAATTTAGAACTTTGTGAATCATTCTGTCACTTCCAGACGAGGCTGTAATATATTTTCTTCTCTTGCTGTAAACTACTCCTTCTGGCAGATTTATGAAAGGCTTCTTCTTAGCCCTTGTCATTTGGAGTGATAACATATAAGTAAGCAAATAACTATTATTATAACCTAAGAAAATGTTGTTAATAAATATAAAAGTTTGTTAACAAGTTTCTAACGGCACTTCTGACATGTTTTTCTCTGAATAATTTACTACAAATTTCTATGGAATAATTCATTCCTTACTTTTCACATCTAATTTTTAAAACAAACATCTAAAAATGTGTTAATCAACAGAGATATGTAGAGATAAATATGTTAGTGCGTTAAATATAGGAATAATAATTAGCATTTATTTTTAAAAACATGGCATTTCTTAAATGAAAATGTGTTAAATTTGCTACAACTTTTCTAAATATGACAGCAAATTAAAAAATAAAACCATTACCTCCCAATACTATTTAAATTAAATAAACACAACAACTAAGTAAAGAATTTACAAGGTAGTTAGTTAATTATGTTTTCTTCTTGTAATTTCATGAAAACACCTCATATTGGGATCAAGCGTTGGTGGCTTAGCGGTTAGCATAGCTGCCTTCCAAGCAGCTGGCCCGGGTTCGCTACCCCGTCAACGCTTTGACATATTAAAAAAAAAAACTCCTTATATTGGTTCAAGAGTTCTAAAGAAAATAGTGAAAAACAAATAGGCCCAAAAGATTAAACTTGAGAAGGTGGAAAAATCAAATATCCAAAACGTTTGCAAAAATATATGTTACATTGGTTATTTGAAATGAAATATATATATATATGTACATTTTCTTACAAAAATATACAATTAAATTTGCACATTTATATTATCAACTCATTAATATTAACATATAATATCATAAATTATCATCTAATTTAAAATTCATTTCAATTTTCATTGAATATATTCATATTTCAGATATGCCCATCTCTGATAAGTATGCCAGAGATTTTGAACATTTGCTTTTCATATAAAAATAATATCTGCGATTTGCTTGTTTTAAAATATGAAAGAACTCCAGTCAATTGCATAAATATATGATGCTTAAATACAATTTATTAATGTGCTGTTAAATACACAATATAAAACAGCAACAATTTTAGTCTCTTTACAACTCTACACACAAAGATACCACTAACACTTTAATAAGTAAAAATTAGATTCAGTGTTAGAAATAATTGTAACCATTCAAATTTGAAGCATTATAAAACCCTCCTTATTACATATCAATTTGCAATTTTTAATCAATAATAGAAAAAAAGAAAGAATTGCAAATATATAAAATTATGACATCATCTAATGAAAAATTTAAAAATATTATGAACACAAGGTCAGAAATAGATTCTGAAAATATTGTTCATTTACCACATTAAATTTTTATATACAAAGCAGGAGGGGGGGTTGATAGTATAAATAATTAAGAATATTGTATATAACTTTTAAAAAAAGATTAAAAAACAAACCAAAAGGAAATGCTATTAATTAATATTGTTTTAACTTATAGCTGGGCACTTGATATCAAATTCAAAATTAAAATACAAAATTGCAATTAATGTAAAAAAGATAAAAAATGCAATAAAAACAATATTTTTTAAAAAGATGTATTTGTTGCAAAAAAAATAAATAAATAAAGGAAAGAGCAAATGATAAAGTAAAAAAATTCTAATTTGGATATAAAAAATATAAAAAGCATCCTAAAAAAAAAAAAGGAAATGTGAGATAGTTTAAAAAATCAAACACTTTCTGATAATCCTTATATTCACATAAATGAAAAATATGCTTTTGTATGATTTAACTACTCTAAATGACTTTGCAAAGAGAAACATCAGATCAGATGCTCAAATTTCTGTTATCAAGAAATAGACTAAAGACTGATCCATCATCATTTCATCAGAAGATGTTATAAATATTGTTGGAAGAGTTAATCCTACTAATTATCACAAATGATTCATTGTTTTACTTCCCAGATGTACACAACTATATATTCAGTTATCAAATAATATTAAATTAGAATTTGATATTCTGTTAAAAAAAAATCTAATTCTGCTCTGCTAAGAAAAATAAATAACATCACAAAACATCTCGAATAATAAACTGATCAATTTATTGTACAAATACAATTTATCCAACTACTTTGAACACTTTTTTTTTAAAAAACCCTTTATATGTTTCAACTATCCTGCAATCTTCTTCAGAGCCAATTTACTTTAATACCTTAAAAAATGTCCCGTAAAATACGTTTTTCTTTTTTAAAACATTTTTTAAAGGATTAAGTAAACTGGCTCTGAAGAAGATTGCAGGACAGTTGAAACATATAGAAACAGTTTTAGCTGAAAAGTTTTCAAAGTGGCTTGGATAAATTGTATTTATATAAGATATTACAGCAAAATAAAGAAAAGGGTGATTTTGGTAATATTTCCCATCAATTTATTCTGAGGAAACTTTAGGAAGTTTGGAAATAATACAAATAATTATAAAATATTTCTCATTAAAGAAAAAAAAAATTGTTTCAAATAATAAAGTAATGTTGTAACCCCTCTTTAATAGCCTATTGTAGTGTGAAATACACTCTTAAATATATCTTTATAAGGAAATAGTAGAGAAACTAATATTCTTTACACTAGTTTAGTGTGAGATAATGAAAGTTTACAGTTCTAATTAACAGAAACTAAATATCCATTACTGAATAATCATTAACTGACTTCTTTGTAAAACTTATTACCATTACAAGGACAAAATCTTTTTGGGTATTTTATTATCAGAATATCTTAAATTTAGGAAAATATTTTTGTGAAGTTTAATGATCAAGAATATATTTACAAAACTTCAGTTCCATTCATTTGGTCAAATAGATTTTTCTTCTGTTTTTTTTATTTATTTCTTTTTTTTGTTTTACATGGTTGAAAATAAAAACTAAGAACTCAAGTTATTTTTCAAAAATGCTTCTGTCTAAATCAAAATAAATCCTAAACAGACTTTTTTCAAATGGTTCCCCATGCCAGCACAAACTGCTCCCAATCATGGTTAACTTCAATTATCAGACAAAAAATTGTTCTCACTATAGTATGCCCATATGCAAAAAATAATAATATTTATGTAGTTAGTTGAACAAAAGGTCAAGTAATATTTGAATACCAAAGTTTGAACAAAAACCAAAACCTTAGTTTTCAGCCAATAAACATCACATGATCACCATCTCTTATGCTTGCTCTTAACTGTTATTAAAACAGGCAAAACATACTATACATAAGGTGCCAGAAACTAGTCTGGGGATATTGGATGAGTAGGCACTAGATGGGGACTTTATGCACAAGCCTTCTGGAACCCATTGATTACTCTGGCTTGCACTGAGTGACAATACGTATAGAGAGTTTGCCTGTTTTAACCTTAGTGCACATTAATTAATGTGCATGGGTCTAATGTATCCATGAATTTTGGGCTTTCATATAGCCAGAAAAAACTTGCAAAATATATACACAATTCATTAGTTACTCATCTTTTCACAAGATATTAAAAACGGACAGAAACCATACCCTTCTAAGAAAATGACTATCACTATATCAATATGAGCATAAAAATATGGATACTTCTAGTTCAATGGATAAATAATTGTGTGTGAAGTGAATTCATAGTGAGAGAGGAAGGCCTGAGTTTCTATACTAATGGATAATATAATAGAATTGAGATGAGGGATGTATTGGTGAAAATCAAAACCACTTAACAATCACGTGTTAATGTATAAGAATGAATTATTAATTTTTCAGCAACATCTATAAATGTATATGTTATCCATTGAATTTTTTTCTCAAGTACTCTTCCGTTTTTAACAGCATATTTTTTCATGACAGAATTTAATTATATTTTAAAATGATATTAACTAATCATAATTTTTTTTTTCCCTAGATGACAGAAAATATATATAAAACCACTTATCAAAAAAAAAAAAAATGGAAACTTTTTTTTTATCGTACTTTATCGCTTTATTTGTTAAAATTATCTCCTTTATAACATATATATTTTATCCATGACATTTTAATGCAATTTATTCTTTCTTTATTCCTAAGTACTTTTGGTTATTGTTTTCTTTTTCTTTATATAAATTATATTTACAATTCTCGCTACTCTTCTCATTAATCTTCTTAATATAATTCAAAAATAATACTTCAATAGTTTGTTGTGTTTTGTTTTGTCTTTTTTAAAAAAAAAACAAAAAACAGCATTTTGAATATTGCTATAAAATACAAACACATTCATCACTTTATTTCATAAAATTCACACCACCACACACATACATAAGGTATACATAAATAAACTTACTGACAAGTTAAAATAATCACACAATCAAATCCCTAGTGATATTTACTTTCAAATTTGGCACAACACTACAATAATCAATCAAGCAACTAACTCAACACAAACGATTTATTGTTGTCCGAAGGTTTGTGATGATAGTGTTTTAAATGTATTTATATATTGAACTATTTCCAATTTGCCTTTATTTAAATATTCCAAATACCTTCAACTGTTAATAATAGCATACAGGTAAATATACGCACAACGTTTTGAGATGTATTATTCTCATTTCTTCTTCAGGTGTTGCTGGTCTAATCAGTGGCAGTACCAACATGAAAATCAAACCTGGGCCCATAGATTCTTGAATACTGAATTTTGCAGTAATGCTCTAATCAAATGAGCCATCCTGCCAAAGGCAACAGTCAGTTGAATAGAGTTATGTATGAGATTCTTCCTGATTTCTCCACTTTTTCCTAAGAGCAAAGTTAATTAGCTGTTTCCATATATTAATATATAGTCACACTAGGTTAACTTATAGGATTATTCACCATTGTCATATGAGAAGCTTCTTTAAATTTGTCATTTTTATACTCCAATACACAGAAATAATGTAAGAAAATTATTTTAATTAATCTTGATAAAGATGTGTAGTTATTAACTTTAAAAAAAAAAAAACATCCAAAAGAAATATAAATGCAAAATTAATATAATTCAAAGCATCTGGATAAATGTTTGTAATTTCTTATAAAAATCTTATTTTTAATTTTCTAATGATATGTGATAAACTAAATTTCTTTATTTTGTTTAGCAAATACTAAATGTTACTAATTCATATTTCAAATAAATAGAAAAGCTTAAGGTATATAATGGCAATAGTATTCTTTCAGCAACTGTTTCTGCACTTAACAAGAAAGACAATTCATTAGAGAAGAAAATGAAAGAATTAGCTTAATAACAATTTCCATAAATAACTGATGCAAGAATCTTATAAAAACAAATAAAACACCAAACAAAAAATATTTATAGCCAGAATTTCCTAACAGAATTGCCATATAAACTTGTAACATTATAGGCAAATAAAAAATTCAATTAATAAATATATGAGAGGGGGAAGAGGCAGAAACGTAATTTATAAAAAACCATATATAATAATATACAACTAATACTTTTCTTGTGTATAATTAATATATCAGTGAAATGTAATTCATTATTGTTATAAACATTAGTATGTTTCTTATTATATTTAAAATCAAAAAATAAATAAATGTAAAAATATAAACTTTTTATAAAAATGTTCATCTACATAAAAGTGCAAATAGAACTTAATAAAAGAAGACTGATATTTGTATAATATTTTAAACAATAATTAACATGTATAAGTAAAAAAATATTTACATATTATACTATAGTTATATTTAAGTAAAAAGACATGAATATTTGTTTGCTGATCAATATTGGATAGCTAACTACATTGTATATAATCAAGCAGATTTCCAAGCCCATTTTGGAATTTTACCTGGAGCAGATGATAGATAGATATGCTAAACACTAGTCCCCAAATAAAAATA